>CM051030.1:39810252-40410252 GCA_027627225.1 Congeria kusceri
TAGGGTTTTCCTTTCCAAGAATTGTTGGTGATTTTTTTTTGGCAAAAATAATTCCTATTTTTTACAGTAATAAAAATATGAATTACGTAAAATTCTAATAGATGGACTTCTATGTTGATGGTATATCAATTTGAAGGCACTTATGTTATTTATGAAGATTCAAATTTATTGCCTTTTTACGTCTGCTTGCTTAAATGACCGTATGTAGCATGAGCAAATAATAAATCTATATTTTGAATTTATAAAAAGGTATATTGTTGTACTAATTAAAATTGACTTTAATCTGTACTTATTTACTTATTTAAATAAGTCATTACTTAGTGCCCATAGAAAAGAGTAGAAGAAAAAGAAAAAAAATACTTCAATAAAAAAAGCGCCCTCCCTCATCATGTTTTAGGAAAAGGTGCCTGAGAAACAATTCAGTAACTTTTGTTACCTAACATACCACCACCTCCTCTGCTAAAATTCTGGCTTTTACTAACACTAATATCACAATCATTACTTATTCTCCTCCGACTACAACAAATAGTATAAGTATCTGAAGTAGTAATACTAATAATAGTTAGAGATATATTAAGACATGGTATTTACAACGATTGTATACAACTTAATTTAATTTATTCCGATATTTCATAAATTTATGTATAAAAGTAAGCTTTTATTGCGAGTTCATGATTATTTTTCCGCTAGTTTGCTGTTTCAAATTTTAAACACACAGTTATAAATATTCAAAAAAAACCTTCCGCAAGTTCACTGCACAGACAGCAGCAAACGTGTCAAGACTTGATATATGACCATTAAAAATCCCAATGGAGCCATTTAATTTCGCGGCATAATAATACTAATGAAGGCTAACGGAACAATCGGGCAATACACATCAAAATATCCCCTACTAACTAGAACTCTAATATCTTTTACATTTAGTACCACTGGCATAAGTTTACAACTACTACTACAACAAAAGGCAACAACAACCACTGCTTCTAATAGTACTACTGCTACAACTGCAATTGATGCCGCTGCAACTTTTTGAGCTGTTGGTGAAAATAGTACTAAAAGTACGCCTGTTACAACTACAACTACATACTATACATACTACTTTCACTACATTAATAATATTAAAAACTATTTAATTATTATTATACATAAGACAGCCACCAATAATAATTAAGCAGTATAAATACTGGTCGTTATACTTTAAATATATACACCATAAAATTATGTTAAACGTTCGGACACGGTTCAGATAAACGATTGGGTGAGGTTTTCAAATAAAATGATTGGGTCAAGTTTAAATAAGTATATGGTTCAATAATTGTGATGACATATTTTGTGATATCCTTATGGCTAGATCCTTTATGCTAGATGTTAAATACTGTTATAAAAGTATAAAAAATATATTATAATTTTGGTATAATAAGTAGTATTTGCAACGTTATTATTATAATTAGTGTTTGTAAATCATTACAATAATGACTAAAACATGACTTCTTTAAAATTGAAAGTTATTAGACTGATTTCAAAGAATAATATCTCAGTTATTAAATCCACGTTTGCTGTACCTAAACTTGACGTACATTTGTTACATAATGGTAGTAAATAATTAAAAGCATATTTTAAATTTTACTAAATCAAGCGTGATATTGCGTAAAATACGTTATGTAATTTATCTTGATAGTTCCACAATTCTAAGGTATACAATCAAAATAATGGAATTTTTTATTTGGAGAAGACACATTTGTTCTTAAAAATAAATATTCGTACACAAATTAACTAAATATTTTTAACTTGCTGATTTACTTATTTTCAGCATGCGTCTATAAAAGCAAAGTATTTGTATTATAGTGTCACCCCTCGCGATTAAGGGCAAGCCTGTTTTTTTGACTTATGATACACCTTTACTTATGAACATCATTACTCCCGAGTCCTATTGTATATGCCGCGCGCTTATCAGGAAGGCAATCGGAGCCCCTTCATTTAACCAACTGCTGGGTAGGCAATCGGCCATATCAGAACAAGCCCTGTTTGAGACTCGAACCTTCGACCTCCCGCTACGTAGGATAACGCCCTAACGACTAGGGCAGTAGGACAAAGAGACGGCCATAGAGCTATATTACATAATATCATAAAATAGGCCACATATCATGCATCTGCTAGATGCTATGGTTATGTCTAACGAACATGAATGTAACATGCTTACTTAAACCGCATGTACACTGGGTGTCACGTATTTTACGTAGGTAAGAAATTATGTCCGCTAAGGCGTTATTTAGGCATTGAATTGACAATGTTAACATTTACTATGAATCATGTTCATATTATATTCAACATCATCGTATAATGTCCAAAGAAAATAGACACTGTAATGTACGGTACTGTATGGTTTTAGGCATTTCTATAAAATGAAAATCTTGTATGTGAATCTTAAAAATATAAGTTCAATATTTAAGCATATGTGGTTGCTTTTTAAGGGTATCACAAAAGAATACGATATAATACTTGTATTTGATACTTGTAATAAACATGCCAAACTTTAACTTAACATATTGCGTTCAACCTTCTACAAAAAACACTTTACAAAACACTTGACAAAACAATTTACGTTCGTACCCCGTGAAAGTTTAACATAATTGTGGGGTAAATATATTTAATATAAAACACCCCGCATTTTCAGTGATCAACAGCAAACATATAGTTAATTGCATCCGGATTAGCTGAAGTTAATACAGATGTTGAACTAATATACTAACAGTATCAATGGCAGTAGTAGTAGTGTTAGTACTAGTATTTATTTTTGTTGTTGTAGATGGTGTTGTTGGTGGTGATGTATTGTATACAAGAGCTGTCGGAGGAAAGCGCGCTCGACTTTTCTTGTGCTTGTCAGAGTTACTGGCTAAAACAAGAAACATGGAAATTCCACGAAAACCAAAATTTCAAACGAAATGCATTAAAGTCAGCACATCAATATAATTTTTAGTAATGGTAAAATTAACTTTGACCCCACCCACCCCAAATGCAATCCCAAGCGAGGTCTCGATATAAGGTATATATGAATCAATTTTCATTAAAATATCTCAATGCGTTCTCAAGCGGAAACCATTTTTCTAATTTTATTAACAGTGACCTTGACCCCACCCACCCCATATTCAATTCCACGCCAGGTCTCGATATAAGATAACTATGTATTAAGTTTCATTAAAATATCTCTATGCGTTCTCAAGTTATTGAGCGGAAACAATTTTTCTATTTTTAGTATATTAGGATATTTAGGTATATTTATTTAGCAGGAGTTTATATATGGACTGGAAAGTCGACTTTGCATAATTTTATTAACGACGATTTGTTTGACCTTTTACAAAATGATATTTGTTTATTTGAAACTCGAGAAAATGTATTTTTAACGGGTGATTTTAATGCCAGGGTCAGAAGCGGGGATAAAACAGATTATATTATTTGTGACAAACCAATTATAGAATTTGATAGCGATGAATATTTACCTGACAATCAGTCGAGTTTCGATGGACATAATCCATAATATATACGGTATTAAATTGCTAGACTTATGTAATTCAAACTGCGTTAGAATTGCTAATGGAAGGCTTGGAAACCATTATAATATTGGAAATTTTACTTGTTCATTGGGATCGAGTGTTATTGATTATCTAATGTTGAGTGAATGTTACTTTGGTAAATTGAGCAATTGTTGTGCAAACTCTTTTAATTAATGGTTGGATCATGCATCGCTCTCTTTCAAATTAATTGTGGCAGTGTGTATTATAGTAATGAAAATGACAACACACGATTTAGTATTAAATGGAATGAAAGTATGTGGAATGAATTTGGACGTGGTATAATCTCAAAATTGTCTTGATTTAATTCTTTAACACTAGGCACAGATTTCGTGAATCGTTAAATAACAACCTACATCAGCTACGTGATTTAAATAACAGTAATACGACCGATCAGGTAAATCTGCTCATGAGCTTCATACATGAGAAAGCAGCACGAGTTTTCAGTAAAACGTCCTCACGTAGTACATTCACACAATTAGGGTCCAATGTCGTTTCTTACGATTACAAAATTTAAAGTCCAGTCAAAACCGGACCCCTGGGCCGATTTGACTCAAACTTGGAACATAAGTAGGCGGGAGCTAGCCCTTTCCAAAAATACCAACTTTTCCAAATTGGGCACAGGATTAGGGGCCCAAAGGGGTCACCGACTTTGAGCGTAAGAAACGACGTAAACCCTGTGCCCTAGTCCGAAAACGCGATATGGTTGAGACCCCCGGGGGGTGGGGAACTTCTAGCCTAATCATACCACCTAACCCCAAAAAGTGGAAAAAGCCGACCCCTAAAAGTGAAGAAATCGATTTTGGGGGTACTAGGGGTGTAATATAGTCAGTTAACTTACAAAGACTGTATTTGGCAACTATCGGTGACCTTTATCAAGGTCAAGTGACCCCTATACTATGGGCATCGTTGGAAAGGTCTCGAATGGACCTACATGGAACAGTTTGAATTTTGGGGATCGAACTTACCGTTCCGGAGTTATGGCCCTTACCAGTTCGATACATGAATTTTAGTGCGTTTCTTACGCTCAAACGGCTCGGGCAAATCTAATGCTCCGTAATTCTGTGATCTGGATCCCTGATATCTCGTATATAGGTGAAGGTGCTGGATATCTACAACGCCCGGGGGGTCCGACCGGGGGTAAGGGGGGGTAATAAGAAAGTTTTGGGCCTTTTTTGGGCCGATTTCTTATTCCTTTTTTCCAAATCGGGCCCTTTTACGAACTCTGGTGGTTTTATTTCGCAATTAATGCCAAATTATTAAATGTTTTCTGAAATGTGCACTAATTTCCTACAACAGGACATTTATTTATTTAAAATGGGCCCAAAAATGAACGTGTTATAGTACTTAGAAGTCGTGTGAGACACGTTTTTTAGGTTACACATCACAAAAAGTGAAAAAATACCACCCCTTGATCCACTATATAGGGACAGAGTACATTGTAATGATATATATCATTGGAAAGGTATTTAAAAATTAGACGGAAATTCAAGAAAATATTGATGAAAAGATGTATGGTGTTCCGTGGGGGTCTGAAACCCCTCTGCATACGATATTTTGACAGTATTTTAGCCATTTTTAAATTACCAAAATTCGAATTCTGACAATATGTGTCTGAAACAGATATATATGGGTAGTAAATAGTACCACGGATCTTTTGACATGCAGTTTGGGGTATATGGGTGCCAGAGGGTCGGAATAGGGTGTGTCAAAGTGAGGGGCTCTGAGAATAAAAGCGTATTTTGGCCATTTTTCACGTTTTTTTTACTTTTAACATAAATATCATCCACAATTCTTGACTTAGCTATATGAAAATTATAATAATGATGGATAGTTGTGTACCTGAATTCTTGACTCCGGGGATGAAGGCAAATATAGCCCGGGGGTCGGGCTAGGGGCGTTCAAAGTGACGACCCCTATGGTATTTTTGCCGAAATAAACGTAAATAGAAAAAATGGTCACTATCTAGGCACTATATACAGACGAAGTACCTAGTAACCTTAGGTACCACTAGAAAGGTAATAAAAAATGAGGCAGAAAATTGAAAAAATAATTAATAAAAAATGTATGGTGTTCCATATATGTCCCAAAAACCGATTTTTACTATATTTTGACCGTATTTTTTACTGTTAAAAATTAATTTTATTCAGAATGCTGGGAATATGTGTCTGAAACTTATATTAATGGGTAGTAAAAAGTACCACGGATCTGTTGACATGCGGTTTGGGGTATATGGATGCCTGAGGGTCGGAATAGGGTGTGTCAAAGGAGGGTCTCTGAGAATAAAAGCGTATTTTGGCCATTTTTCACGTTTTTTTTTGACTTCTAACATAAATATCATCCGCAATTCTTGACTTAGCTATATGAAACTTGGAATATTGCTGGATAATTGTGTAGCTGATTCGTTTACACCGGGGTTGATGGCAGATACAGCCCTGGGGTCGGGCAACGGGGGCTCAAAGTGACCACCCCTTCGGTATTTTTCCCCAAATAGACGTATATAGATATTTATATAGTATTTTATTCCGAATGCTTTGAATATATGTGTCTCATACTTATAATAATGGGTAGTATAAAGTAACACTGATCATTTGACATGCGGTTTGATGTGTTTATGCACACTACACGCATCGGACCTAACTCACAAACATCGGGTAATGTAAAGCGTAAAAAAGCCCAACATTTGGCCTGACCCCTCCCTCCTTTGCAAATCTATAGGACTTTAAGGGGCCAAGATACCCCCAAAATAACACCGGATTCGTGATCAGAAATGAATCCTAACATAGATTTGAACATCTTACGGTTGTATGTCGAGGTCACCGAAATACCCTAAATTCCACCTGAAATTCCACCATCAGGGTAAAAATTTGGGTAAAAGGTCAAAGTTCAAGGACATCAATAAAACATCATTTTCCATGTTAGGATTCAATGCTGAACACAAATCTGAAATCCGTTTTGAGATATATTGTACCATGAAAAAGTTATTAGGGTCTTAGGGAGCCCACCCCCTCGTGTTTCTTACGCTCAATTTTCGGTCAAAACTTTTTCTTCAACAACTTTGAGTAGATAGTGGTTTCTATGGTAGAAAAAATCGCTGACCACAAATCCAGAGTCCGTTTTCAGCTATATTGCACCGTTAAAACGTTATCAGGGTTTCCTCGATACCACCCGATAGCCATATACACGGACAGAAGGACAGACGGACGAACGGACAGACAGACATCGTTCCTAAAGTAGTTTTTAATGCTAAGCAAAAATGTGAAATCCGTTTTGAGCTATCTTAAACCGTTCAAAAGTTATAAGGGTTTCCTCCATACCACCCTATAGCCATATACATTCACAAGACAGACGGACGGACGGACGGACGGACAGATGAACAAAAGGGCGATTGACCCAAGGGTAAAATTGTATGCTGAGCACGAATCTGAAATCCGTTTTGATATATATTGCACCATTCAAAATTTATCAGGGTTTCCTGGATACCACCCTATAGCCAAGTACAGACGGACGGACGGACGAACGGACGGACAGACACTGTTTTTAAAGGACAATTTAATTCTAAACACAAATGTGAAATCCGTTTTGAGATCTCTTAAACCATTTAAAAGTTATAGGGGCTTTCTGGAGCCCACCCCTCGCCATGAACACTCCTAAGACAGACGGACGGACGGACGGACAGAAAGACAGACACAAAGACGGACGGACGAATCAAAGGGTGAAATTGTATGCTGAGCACGAATCTGAAAGCCGTTTTGAGGTATATTGCACCGTTCAAAAGTTATAAGGGTTTCCTCCATACCACCCTATAGCCATATACACGGACAGACGGACGGACGGACAGACGAACGAAAGGGCGGATTGACATAAGGGTAAAATTGTATGCTGAGCACGAATCTGAAATCCGTGTTGATATATATTGCAACGTTCAAAATTTATCAGGGTTTCCTGGATACCACCCTATAGCCAAGTACACGGACAGACGGACGAACGGACGAACGGACGGACAGACACTGTTTGTTAAGGACAATTTAATTCTAAACACAAATGTGAAATCCGTTTTGAGATCTCTTAAACCGTTTAAAAGTTATAGGGGCTTTCTGGAGCCCACCCCTCGCTTTGAACACTCCTAAGACAGACGGACGGACAGACGGACAGACACACAGACGGACGGACGAACCAAAGGGTAAAATTGTATGCTGAGCACGAATCTGAAATCCGTTTTGAGATATATTGCACCGCTCAAAAGTTATAAGGGTTTCCTCCATACCACCCTATAGCCATATACACGGACAGACGGACGGACGGACGGACGGACGAACAGACATTTTTTTTAAAGTACAATTTAATTACAAACACGAATGTGAAATCCGTTTTGAGATTTCTTAAACCGTTTAAAAGTTATAGGGGCTTTCTGGAGCCCACCCCTCGCCATGAACACTCCTAAGACAGACGGACGGACGGACGGACAGAAGGACAGACACAAAGACGGACGAACGAATCAAAGGGTAAAATTGTATGCTGAGCACGAATCTGAAAGCCGTTTTGAGGAATATTGCACCGTTCAAAAGTTATAAGGGTTTCCTCCATACCACCCTATAGCCATATACACGGACAGACGGACGGACGGACGGACGGACGAACAGAGGACGTTATACACTCTCTTTAGCGGTATTACTCGTATGTGGCACCCAGCGGCGCTCCACTTCCGATACCAGACCGGAAGCCGGCTACCGTGAATCCTCGCCCAGTGTTGAGCGTAAGAAACCACATAATATTGCCTGACCCCTACCTCCTTTGTAGCTCCCTAATTCTTTAAGGGGTCCAGATACCCAAAAACTAACATCGGATTCGTGCTCAGCGATGAATCCTAACATAGATTTGAACATTTTACGGTTGTATGTCGAGGTCACCGAAATACCCTAAATTCCACCTGATGGTACCATCAGGGTAAAAATTTGGGTAAAAGGTCAAAGTTCAAGGACATCAATAAAACATCATTTTCCATGTTAGGATTCAATGCTGAACACAAATCCGCGATCCGTTTTCAGATATATTGCACCGTTCAAAAGTTATAAGGGTATAATGGACCCCACCCCCTCGTGTTTCTTACGCTCAAAAATACCAAGACTTTTTTTTTTCCATTTGGACTTATTATCACTTTTTATGGTTTTATATGTACAGTTACACTTGTCCAGCCATCCTAGTAGACTAGCTTTCCACCAAAATGTCTGTATTGCAACGACTTAGACGTAAAACTATACATGTATTCACACTTTAAACCCCTCGGACGTGACTTTTGGTCATAGTTTTTGACAAAATTCTTAGCGCAGCATCATTTCCTGCTTGTTTCCCATCAGTCTACACTGAAAACGCACACAAAATACAAATACAGACCAACAGGGGTTTCCTGCTATGCATAACATATGTTACAACATGCGTTACCGGTGCGTTTTGACCCTAATCCTAATCCTAATCTTAGCGCAGCATCATTTCCTGCTTGTTTCCCATCAGTCTACACTGAAAACGCACACAAAATACAAATACAGACCATCAGGGGTTTCCTGCTATGCATAACATATGTTACAACATGCGTTACCGGTGCGTTTTGACCCTAATCCTAACCCAAAATACTTGTACCCCCCCAGCAAACGATTATATCGTTTGCAACTACTTTGTGCCAATTAAATCCGACACTACAAACATTTAAAACCCTGCCAGGGTACGTGCCGTTTATGTAGGGTCGAAATAGGGGTAAAATACACTAACAGTACCCTGTTTCAAGTACCCCAAACACCCAGAAAAAAACGGTTAGCGCTTTCAATTTATATTTTTCTTTTTCACTATTCATCCTGTAACAATATTACACAAATTATATCAGATTGTAATTGAAAATAATTAATCGTCTCAAAATGCCGAATAAAATGTCGTTTCTTACGCATATTTTGGGTAATCTAACTTTTTTTTTTATATAACCCTTTAAATTATCTCCCCTTTTTTCTTGTTATGGCCCCTTAATTGTCTGTAACGCTCACGAAATTTGACCCCCATCTTATAAAAATAAAATTTGCGCACTTATTCCACCAAGAACCTACCACCCCCAGTCATTTTTCATATATTCTTAACAAGGGGCAGATAACTGTCCAGGGTTTTATATTTTATCGCCCCTTAACTATTTATAACAAATACCACCATTTATATCCCCTAATATAACTATTTATAATTTAAGCGTAAGAAACCCACTCGGCGTAAGAAACCACATACAAATCGTAAGAACCTACATCGGATCCTAACAGAGCGGAAGAAACAACATACAAATCGTAAGAAACGACATCGGATCCTAACTGAGCGTAAGAAACGACAAAAAAAGCGTAAGAAACCACATCCGACCAACTAATCCAAAAGCAAATCCACCGTGGTTTAACAACAAATGCTATGAAGCAAAAAAAGAGTTTAAAAATGCACGAAATATCTTTAACCGAAATAAATCAAACGAAAACAGAATAATTTTTTCGCAACGTAGAACTATGTTTAATAAAATAAGAAAATCCGCAAAAACGAAATATAAAATAAACCAAGGCATTAAACTTGAAAATATTGCAAAAACGCAACCCAGAAAATTCCGGAAATCAGTTAAAAAAGCGACAAAAATACAAAGAAACAAAATAACAATTTACAAATAAATGACCCCTTATTTGAACATTTTAATACTCTCCTAGGGGAAACACAAACTACTAATGAAGGCACAAATGAAGAAAATACTGAAATCACTTCAATACACGATCAAAATTTAGACAATGAAATAACGATACATGAAATACAAAAGGCCCAAATGAAATATCAGCAGAATTTATGAAGAGTGCATTTGATATTATATCCCCTTTCCTGCACACACTATATAACAACCTACTTAACAACGCCGTACACACTGAGTGCTGGGGCCTGGGTTACATTATACGTATATTTAAAGGGGGTGATCCTAACTTAGCAAAAAATTACAGAGGCATAATACTCAACAATATATTAGCTAAAATGTATTCACAGGTTCTCTTCAACCGTCTTACAATATGAACAGAAAAAAAATGAAACAATAATAAAAAATCAGTTTGGATATCAAAAAGGTAAAAGCACTACTGACTGCAGTTTCTTACTGCAAGCTATAATATCCAAGATAATCCACAGCGGACAGAAACTATACAGCGCATTTATAGATTATAAAAAATGTTATGATTAAATGAATCTTCCATTCTTATCGCAAAAACACAAAATATAAGCACCAAAATGGTAAATTCTATTAAACCATGTACTAAACTATCAACTCCGTTGTAAAAAACAATAACGAAGTATCGGACATCATGTACTCATACCAACAAGTAAAACAAGGCGACTGTGGATCATGTCTAGTGTGTATGGTGTTCGTAAACGATATTTTAAATAACATAAACTCGAATATTAATAATGTATTTTCAATCAATGAAATAAAATTATTTCTGATACTCTACACGGATGATCACGTTTTATTCGCAACATCACACACCGCATTACAGTTCAAGTTAGAAGATATTGAGGTATACTGCAATACATGGAAATTAAAGATAAACACATCAAAAACAAAAATAATGATATTTGAAAAAAGCCCTAGACATACAAATGTTGATTTTTTTATACAATGAAAAACTTGAGGTAGTCACATCCTTTAAATATTTACGTGTTTACTTTTTCAAAAATGGTAACTGGAACAGAACACAAAAATGCATCTCAGAGCACGCATCCAGAGCAATCCATAAACTATTTTCAGTTTTCAATCAATACGAATTTCAAACAAAAAACAATTAAAATTATTTGACGTATTAATATCTCCCTTCTTAACTATTCCGCTGAAATATGGGGTCAAAATAAGGCAAAGGCCATTGAACAAATCCATTCGAATTTTTTAAGAAAATTACTATGTGTAAAAAACACACAGCCTAGAAATTGAACAAGGTCGGAACTATAACATAGAAAGGTCAGACAGAAAATGTAATATATGTAACTCAGGTTTAATAGAAAACGAATATCATTTTTTTGCTAACTTGTCCATTTTACTCCCACCTAAGACGAAAATATTTTAAACCTTACTATTGTAGATGGCCAACTAAAATTAAATTTAAAACACTAATGTCCACAACAAATAAATATGAACTACTAAACATTGCAAAATATATCTACCATGCAAACACTCTAAGAGAAGAACTAATAAGTAACTAATTATTTCTACTATTGTTGCTGGTTTCCTTATAGACAATAAGGATATATAAGTTATATAGTAAAACAACATGTTTGTATACACTTGTAATTTATGTTTATGTCCAGTACTTTCTTTCGTTATCCACTGTAGTTCAACATTACATGTATATGCATTGTAACACGCACGCATATGATTGCACTAATTGTAAATGTTTGTACAATCGTATGTGCATTGTAACACGCACGCATATTATTGTACTAGTTGTAAATAGTTGTACATTCCCTTTTTGTTTAATAATGTTTGTATTGGAATACAGATATATTATATATATATTGAAAGATTGATGTTTAACATTCATAATATCAATACATTCTTTTCAATTTTTAATATTATATGGTACTTCGACTTGCTGTGTTAGTGTGTTCTATAACTGATGTAAAATTGCGAATCTCAAATATCATTTACTAGAATATAAAGCAATACGCGTAAATTGTTAATATCCCTATGTTTTGTACATCAAATGTCTGTACTTCATACTTTGTTTGCCGATGAGAGCATTGTACATTCCATACATTATGTAAACACATTTTTATACTTGCCATATTGTTTAGTTATTATACGTTATCAACATTCTTAATAGTTTAGAAACATCACAATTAATAATATTAATTACGTATGCATTTATTTAAGTGTTATTGCTTCTGTGCAATCAAGGCATATCACCATGGTAATAGAGACACTTAAAATGAAACACTAACATTTCACAGTCTTTATAGACATATTACTTCCTCCTTAATTTGCTAACAATTACAGCAATCTTAACCAGCGGTATTTGACATTTATAGATTCATTATTGTAGGCTAGAAGCTTTTTGTAAGCTTTATTGCTGAAATAAATGTTGTTGTTGATGTTGTTGTTGTTGTTGTTGATAGACATTCTGTTAACAACTGTACAATTTTACCTAAGAGATCCGCGATGTTGCTGATCCTCTTTTTGTAAGATAAAGACAGCTCATTATAGTGTATACAATTGTAAAAGTTTTTCCAAAAAATCTGAATGGTTCGACGCAGAATGCTTTGAAGCTAAACAAACAGCTTTAAATAAATATAACTTTAATAAAAGTGATATTAATAGACAAGATATGATTGAATGTAAGGGGCGTTATAAAAAAAATAGTTAAACGAAAAACGCTGAAATGTGATATTAATAAGATTTAGAAAAAGAAATATTACGACCTAAACAGTTTTGGAAACATTTTAGAAAGAATAAAAATAATTTTAATAATAATATTAGCAATGAAGTAGAGATAATTCATTAAATTGTTTGTAAAAACCTTAAAGTAAAACAATAAACATGTTCAATGGCTGTTTACGGAGAACTTGGCGGATATCCGCTGTATCACTAGACACTCACGCATTATTAAATATTGGTTAAAAATATTGGTTAAAAATATACAGAGCGACAATATGATTATTAAGAATTTATACCAATCATTGTTAGATGATTGCATTAAAGGTAAATCTAACTGGTTAACCAATGTTAAATCTCTTGTAGACAGTAGTGGTTTCTCATATGTTTGGGTAACTCCCTATTTAGTTAATCAGAATAGTTTACATCTAGATTTTAAACAAAGACTGCTGAAATACTGTTGAATACGGCGAAAAATCCAAACAAACAAAAATCAAAAGCTATAACAATTCAAACAGTCGTGGTATACTGCTGATAATAACAGTCGAACGTTGTGCACTTATAAGCTGTTTAAAATTGATTTTGATTATTGAATATTATCTTGATAAAGTACCAATAGATATCGTATTGCATTATATAAATTGAGGGTGTCATCCAACCAATTAAAAATAGAAACAGGCCGGTCACGGCAATAACAGAATCGTACATTGTAACAGATATTGCAGCTTTTGCAATAACATTGATTTAGAAGACGAATATCATTTTATATGCATGTGTCCTCTATATAGTGACATTCGAAAGACATACATATTATTAAATATTACTATACTAACCTAGTGTGGTAAAATTTATTAGCCTATTTAAATCATACAAAAAAACAGTATTGAATTTGTGTAAATATACGTACCATGCTTTTAACAGACGAAAAGGTATGATTAATACTGTACAATAAGTGCAATAATGTGTTGTTTTCTACAGTTGCATATATAAGTGTACATATTGTACATACTGTGATAAAGCTGTCTCGTTTTTTTTTTTTCTTACGGTTTCGTATGAAATCTACAAGTCCCTCCGATGGGCATGTACTTTATTAAAATACATTTGTTTTAACTTTCTCTGGATTTTGTTTTTTTTGCTATGCGAACTAGGAATAATAAATGTTATTTGTTTTATAAACATATTAGTACTATAAACTGTGTATATATGTACATATGTTATAAGGTGATATTACATATCGTTACTATAAATAGTAACAAATTGACGTCACGAGCGGGCCGATATTCGTATCCGCCGGGCCAATATAATCATATTGGCCCCGGGCCGATTTTCTATATCTGAAAAGAATCAGATCGCGCGACGTCAACGTCAATTTGTTACTATTTATAGTAACGATATGTAATATAAACGATAACATGCGGCAGAGCCGGGCCGGACGTCTATAATCGGCCCTAGCCGAATAACGGCCCTCGGGCCAAAGGCCCTCGGGCCGTTATAGCGGCAGCGGGCCGATATATAGACGTCCGGCCCGGCCCTGCCGTATGTTATTGTCTAATTATGTCATGTTGCCAAAAACATGTATATGTTCAAGTAACGAAATAAATATGTTGAATTTTGAATCTTGAAACTACTGCTACTACTACTACTATTACTACTACTACTACTACTACTACTACTAATACTACTTCTACTACTACTACTACAACAACAACAACTACTACTACTACTGCTACTACTACTACTACTACTAATACTACTACTACTACTACTACTACTACTACTACTACTATTACTACTACTACTACTACTACCACTACTACTACTATTACTACTACTACTACTACTACTACTACTACTACTACTACTACTACTACTACTACTACTACTACTACTACTACCACTGTTACTACTACTACTACTACTACTACTACTACCACCACTACTACTATTCTTTACTACTATTAGTGGTATTGACTTATATATAACCATCCTTTTGATAGATATTTGGAGGCGTGTATGCGAAATTTATGAAAATAGATACATATGATCAATGAACTACTTACTAACTGGAACCGATTTGTGTGTCGTCTCTAGCATAAACGGTGCTTTTAAGAAAGCTGCTGCTGCTGCTGCTAATGATGATGTTAATGATGTTGTTGATGATGATGCTGATGCTGCTGATGCTGCTGATGATGATGATGATGACGATGATGATGACGATGATGAAAGTGTGGACGAAGACAACGGTGGCAGGGTGGTTACGAGTAATACTCAATTCGACTATTCGAATGACTTTTAGTTTTCGTTTAAATTCCTAATTAAACATTCTGCGTTAATTTTGAAGAAATATTGGTGAAATACAGATGGAGCCTTTTTCTCGGAGCAGATAATAGTACTTACAAGTAATTAATTATAACAATTATAATTCTGACATTAAATGATTTCTTGATATCTCTTCAAACAGACACTATTTGTTCCGTGACAATTCGATTTATGTGCATTATGTAACAACACAATTTCCTCACTCTACGGCGTTACTGGTCGTTTTGCTTCCATCATGACCAGGTTGATATATGGACTTTAGAGACAGGATGTGGTCATTTATTAGTGGCGTTTTACGGTTCAATCCAGATGCAGCTTAGATCAGAAACTAAAGGGCTTCTGTTTACAAGAATGCCAATCGATAAATCACCATTAATTGTAACAGCTACACACCGCTACACCTTGAAATTGTGATTTCAACGGTATGATGCCATTTTGATGAATTAAGCCGATTAGGACTGTCAGTTTCATTACCAGCACGCGTTGAAAATTTATAGGAGAACTTTCCATCTGGTGCTCACTTGGCAGAGTTTTATGAGTTTTACTAGTGTCATCAATTTATAGAGTTAACTTCAAAACTTCAAAACTTATATGCATATTATTGTTTTGTTTATTCCATACACAAGGGGTTACATCTAGTTGTGTGTGATATATTATTTCATACACATTCACGCAGGCACGCACTTAAAAGCCCAGATTGAAAATATCATATAATAATTAACTATATGTGGCTCAGTTGTACGGAAAACTTATTCACTTTAATGTTCTAAAATCAATTCACTTTTACGTGAATAGCAGCATAGATCTATTTAAAATGTACATGTAAATATAAAATTTCAATGCGAAAAGCATTAAGTACAAGAACATGAACACATGCAATTCCAAACCTGTCAGTGAAGCGTCGTTCTTACATAAACCAAATTTCATATCTGATCATATCTTTATCAAGACAAATGTTCCATAAATTTTGAGGTGTGAAAGCTTATCAGGGTCTGAGATCACAAATGCCATGGTTAAATTATGGTTATTACACGTCTGCGTAGGTGATTCTGCAACGCCATCAAGAAGTATATAAGGGCCCCAAAGTCAAATGCTCATACTGTCATTGATTCTCCTTGATCTTTGGTGTTGAAAAAGTTCAGTGTGACGAAATGGCGAATAACTACAGGTGTTCGGCAAGACATCATGAAAGGTATGTGGTTTTATTTTGCATTTTATTCTCAACTTGATAAGTTGCATTTCTTCATACTTGAAATAGACATATAGTTCTATTAATGACAAGCATGATAGTTTTAATTCTCGGTGTGCCTTTGCTGTTATCATTTGTCATGTGCATTAACATTTGGTAAACATTATCTTATCAAGAAACAATATTTTACCGTAAATTCAGTATGTTGTAATTTTAATTAAAGTAGATATTCATTCTCATTTCTAACATCAATACATCTATATGACGGTTTTTATAGTAGGTGTTATTACAGTTGTTTTATTTCATGTTGGTAGTCATGTAGTTTGCTAGATTTTATTTCGTGTATGTTGCTAGATTTTTTTTAAAAACACTTTTTCAATATTATATAAAATTTTAATATCTGTGGTATAGTACAATAGAACCAAACGCGATTTAGCGTACTGCGGAACAGGGAAACAAGGACACGTTTATTTTATAGTAAAGCATAAGTTCCAGAATAAGGATATAAATCGGTGTTGAATAAATAATATGTTATGAAATAATATTTAGAATCCAACATACTATGAAAATGATGCCTGAGTTGCGATTCACAAAAAATGTGAGCAGCAGTAATAATAGTAGTAGCAGTAGCAGTAGAAGTAATAGTAGTAGAAGCAGTAGTAGAAGTAGTAGTAGTCGTCGTTGCTAGTAGTGGCTGGTAGTATCAGCTGCAATATTAGTAGTAGTAGTCGTTGTAGTAGTAGTAGTAGTTGCTGTTGTTGTTGTTGTTGTAAAGTTTTAAACCTAAACCAATTATAGTTTTCTAATCGAACTAATAAACCATACGCTTCCTGGTCGTTGAAAACAACTGTGAAGTGTATATAACACCCCGCATTTCCAGTGCCTCACAGCCTTGTATTGCCAGTGGCATGTTATTATTATTATTATGACTATGATGATTATGATGATGATAATGATGATGATTATTATTATTATTATTATTATCATTATTATTATTATTATTATTATTATTATATTACTATTATTATTAATTTTATAACTGTTCGTAGTAGAAGCAGAAGATGCAGTAGCAGGAGTGTATTATATATAGCAAATTCAAAATAAATTATTTGCATTGTGATATAACAAATTAGCATCACATTTACTAAACATTGTTTGAGAAGCACTTGTGTTACTAAGCCGTGATTAGTTATAGAGTATAAGATGTAGTAGTAGTAGTAGTAGTAGTAGTAGTAGTAGATGTAGTAGTAGTAGATGTAGTAGTAGTAGTAGTAGTAGTAGTAGTGGTAGTAGTAGTAGTAATAGTAGTAGTAGTAGTAGTGGTAGTAGTAGTAGAGTAGTAGTAGTAGTAGTAGTAGTAGTAGTAGTAGTAGTGGTACTGTTAGTACTAGAAGTAGTAGTAGTTGTCGTTTTCGTGTGTTGGTGTTGTTGTTGTTCTTGTCGTTGTTGTACTTGTAGTAGACTGCAAAACTAAAACCAAGTATATTTTTGCAATCGATGTACCAAGCCATGCGGTTCGTGGTCGTTCAATTGTGGGGTGTATATATTGTATATATATAACACCCCGCATTTCCAGTGCCCCCCAACCATGTATTGTCATTGGCATTATCGTTCACAACTATTATTATTATGATTATTATTATGATTATTATTATTATTATTATTATTATTATTATTAGTAGTAGTAGTAGTAGTAGTAGTAATAGTAGTAGTAGTAGTAGTAGTAGTAGTAGTAGTAGTAGTAGTAGTAGTAGTAGTAGTAGTAGTAGTAGTAATAGTAGTAGTAGTAGCAAAAGCAGTAGTAGGAGTGTTTTATATAGCACACTCAAAATAAATTATTTAAATTGTGATATCACAAAATGGCATCACATTTACTAAACAAAGTGCTTGAGAAGCAAATATGTATGCACATGTGTTAATAAGTAGTACCTATTTATAGAGTATAAGTTGTAGTAGTAGTAGTCGTAGTTATGGTAGTTGTAGTGTATATATTGTTTATATAAAACATCACGCATTTCCAATGACCACAACCTTTTTTTTTAGTGGCATTATCGTTCACAACTTTTCTTCTTCTTCTTCTTCTTCTTCTTATTATTATTATTATTATTATTATTTGCAGAATTAGCAGAAGTTGCAGTTGAATGAGTGTTTTATACAGCAAATTGTAAATCAATAACTTTCATTGTGATATCACTAAATGGCATCATATTTATAATTAACATAGTTTTTGAGAGCAAATATATGTGCACTTGTACCACTAAGCCGTGCTTAGTAGTAATAATATAAATTAGTAATATATAGAGAATAACAGGTTACTGCCTGGTCTAATATATCAGGTGAGACGTTATTTTATTCGTGCCGAACCTGATGTATTACTCAAGACCATGCAGTAACCTGTTTTTCTATTTATCATACCACGTTTTTCTTAAAATTACACCAAACGAGCTGATTTTGTTCATATTTAAAAACTAAGAGCCGCGCTGATTTTACTGAGCCGGCTTTTACACGTTCACGTACATGAAGTTATGGGTTTTTAAAGTTTACTGGATAATACATTATTTTAAACATTTCATAAAGATAAATGAGCTGTTTTCACTACGAATACATAGATTACACACACGTCTATTCATATTATATTGGAAACACAAACTGAAATGGATTGCAACGGCTAATTTCATCGGAGAACACGCATCGACGAATTGTTTTGAGAAGCCATTTTCATGATTTTTGAGTCGTGTAATGAAATTGAAATTTTGAAGATCGTTTCAATAATGACTATAGCGTATTCAATGTTTGGTCAAAACTTGTTTAAGACTCATTATAAACTGATTCTGTGTAGTGACGTTTAGTTCATTTATTTTAAATGTATTGAAATAACTGTGTATGGATGATTTATCGTTACATTGATGACGTCATACCACTACCAAAGTGCGGATTTTTGTGAATATTTAAAATATAACGTTTTGTGATTTATGACGATTAAAAATACTCATCTATATACGTTATTGGTATCAAATTGTTTGTTTTGTTAAATCTGATTCATTTTTACTGAAAATGTTGACTTTAGAAGTGGATTTCGAATAATATGACGTACTTCCAAACATTGACTGATATAAACGCTACTGACCTGATAAAAAAAAACAGGCACCTTTATATCAAGCCGATATCAGCATAGTGGTACGATAAAAAGTAATATAAGTTTAATAGAAGTAGTAGTAGTTGTTGTTGTTGTAAAAGTGGTAGAGTAATAATAATAATAATAATAATAATAATAATAGTAGTAGTAGTAGTAGTAGTAGTAGCAGTAGCAGTAGCAGTAGCAGTAGCAGCAGCAGCAGCAGCAGCAGCAGCAGCAGTAGTAGCAGTAGCAGCAGCAGCAGCAGTAGCAGCAGCAGCAGTAGCAGCAGTAGTAGCAGTAGCAGCAGTAGCAGTAGTAGTAGCAGTAGTAGAAGTAGTAGTAGCAGTAGTAGCAGTAGTAGCAGTAGTAGTAGCAGTAGTAGCAGCAGTAGTAGCAGTAGTAGCAGTAGTAGTAGTAGTAGTAGTAGTAGTAGTAGCAGTAGTAGCAGTAGTAGCAGTAGTAGTAGTAGTAGTAGTAGCAGTAGTAGCAGTAGTAGTAGCAGTAGTAGCAGTAGTAGTAGTAGAAGTAGTAGTAATAGTAGAAGTAGTAGCAGTAGTAGCAGTAGTAGTAGTAGTAGCAGTAGTAGTAGTAGTAGTAGTAGTAGTAGTAGTAGTAGAAGTAGTAGTAGTAGTAGTAGCAGTAGTAGTAGTAGTAGTAGTAGTAGAAGTAGTAGTAGCAGTACTAGTAGTAGTAGTAGTAGTTGAAGCAGCAGTAGAAATAGTAGTATTAGTAGAAAAGACAGCAGCAGCAAAGGTAATAGTAGTAATAGTAGTAGTAGTAATAGTAATAGAAGTACTAGTAGAAGTCATAATAGAAGCAGTAGTAATGTTTGTAGTAGTAGTAGTAGTAGAAGTAGTAGTAGTAGTAGTAGTAGTAGTAGTAGTAGTAGTAGTAGTAGTAGTAGTAGTAGTAATAGTAGTAGTAGTAGTTGTTGTTGTTGTTGTTATTGTTGCTGTTGTAGATTTTTGTTGTTTTTGTGGTGTTGTTATTTCACTTCGTTGTATACACTGTTATTTGATTTTTGGAACCTGTGAGAAAACTTTGGAAAGTAGTCATTTCGTCAATCTGTGAATATGTCCTTTTAATAGTGTATAAGTATAGTTGTGTAATAAGAATATAATAAATTATCGTCCTACTGGTAACAACGTTAGGAATTATCGATCGTTAACGTTTATTTTGTATATTTTGCTATTATACAACACAAAATTAACTTTATAATATTATATATATTGTTAACAACCAGTTCAGTTGTGTGTTTTTCAATTGAGAATCATATTAGAGATATATGTAAGTAAACTCAATATATTTCTTTATAGTAATGGCAGTGCTAAACAACTGGAGCTTGCAAAGCGGTACTGCCGAGCCTATGATGACCCTCGTGGATTTGTTGTTAATTTCATCAACGACGACATAGGTAACATAAATATATTTAATTGTGAAATTAAAGTCCTCAAACAACAATAAATACTGTTAAATGTCATGTTTCATCGACAGGAACTGTGAAAATTATAACTAGTATGCACTGATTTAAAACATTGCTGAAATTGAAAGTCTTATCAGTTTATGTTTTTGTCTATTAAATACTTAAGTTGCTACACTTACATCTTATACGTCAACCTCTATTTTCAACTCGCAATCTATCAAAAAAATTACACACAAAAGTCTCATTTCTCATCTAGTTAAAAAAAAGAACATGCTGATAATTTTACGCGTCCAGCAAATATATTTGTTTGTTTTTGTTTTTTTTTTGCAGGGGAAGGTGTGTTTGCTACAAAGGCATTTGTAAAAGGTAGTTTTCTGCTTGAGTACAAGGGCGATCTCGTCACTAGTTATAAAAGGGCCTGTAAATTAGAAAAAGAACATGCAGAAAGCGGCCTCGGGAGTTTCATGTTCTTTTTTAAATACAAAGGGAAAATATTTTGGTAAGTGGACACCAAACATGTCGATTGAAAAAGTAACTATATCTATCATGTGACACTCGATATGGCTAATCAAATAATTTATGAAGCTGTGTTTAGATGCATTCGTGCACGCGAACGCTTGTGTATGTTCGCGCGCGCGCTTTTGTAGCATATATGTACATACTAATCAATTAGGCATCGATTTCTTCCAGCGTTGACGCAACCAATGATATTTTCCGACAAGGCAGGATGGTAAATGATGCAAGAAAGGGAGACGCATTGCAAAACTGCGCTCTTAAAATTGTTGAGGTTGACAACGCGCCACGCCTCTGCATTTTTGCCACTAGAGACATAGCGAAAGGAGAGGAATTACGATATGATTACGATGTGCCTAATCTTCCATGGCGAAAGGTGAACCATATTAATCTTCATCACGTTATCATACAATTAATTATATTAATATAATGTGTATTGTAAATAAAATTTAAAATAGCATCGATTCAGTTAAAAATCGTGCAACATGAAGTTTAAGCTACTGTAAACCATAGTAAATTGATAACCATTCAACATTACAATTATGTTAATGTCATACCAGATTTATATAATAATATCATGTAAACTATTTTAATACAGAATTCGGATCGCCCGATACAATTTGAGTATGTAAATCTTAACTGTATTGTACACAACTTGCCACTTATAAACGGGAATATTTCATGCATTTTAATTTGACCAAAACATTTCAATTTTTTGAAAAATATCAAGTTTTTATGTTTCTTTTTTATCATAACAGAAATTCCCACATGTGAAACAAGGTAGGAATACATATTTTTATTAAGTTATTTATAACGAAGTCATTTCAATTTTAGTTTTTATGCGTAGTTTTAAGCATTAAGCTATAGCGTTAACGTGTATAACATACAGTTCTTTTATTATTTTCTTCGAAAAATCGGAAATATGCTTTTTAAGTGTGAAAGTTCAAAAAAATGGGGAATTAAATAAATACCTGACATATATATTTGCACACACACGCAAACACACGCACACGCACATTTGCAAACAGATGTATCGTGTGTTTTTAGGAAATATGTATATTGCATGTTAATAATTGGAGACGCTTTTGCAGACGATGGTGTGTCTGACAGTAAAGACAGTACAAACGAAGTGATTGCATCAGAAATGGCGACATGTAATAGCTACTGTAAGTAACACTCAAAATGCATATATCATATCAGGAATTATTTTGTTTGTATGCCTACAACTACTAATTCTAATGTGTGAACTAATTCTTGCAATAACATTGTTGATTGTTTGGTAAATAATGTAATAGCTTCGAAATTAAATTCATTCATTAATAAGTGAGTAATTATATAAATAACGACCCTTAATATTCTGAAAACAGGTAAAGTTTACTATAGTATGAATGATAATACGTTGAGGTTAGTAAATGAAGGAAGAGGTGGGAAAAGCGATGTACAAATATCTGATAGGCTTATGACAGGAAAGGACAAAGTTAGTACTATGATTTAACACTTATGCAAATATGTTTGTCCCAACATATTATCTTTACAATAAAATATGCATTGAACATAGTTTCTGCAAATCGTATAAATATTTTACCTTTTTGAAATGTGACATCTGTATGCATATTTGTGCATCAGTGTTACAAAAATATAAATAAAAAATCCAATGTACACATTCACTATTGCCGGGGTTAGATCTGTAAAGTTTCTTTCTTGTTTTACAAATTAAACACTGTCTGATATTATGTTAATATTTGATATTCGGTTCATTTAATATAAAATGGCTCAACCTTAATGAACATTACCATTAAATTTACTCAATCAACTTATGTCGATTTGTATATTAATGAACAGTTTCATTTGTTTTGACTGTATTGTCCTCTTTATTCTTCTAGACGAGGTTACAAATGCAGATAGCAAGAGTAACCAGTACTGCGAACATAACGAAAATGATGCAAGCATAAACGACGCCGTTGATGACGGTGCAGTTTCCGACTACATACCATCTGATTCAGGTAGGCCTACCTTGTAATCCGAAATCCCATAAGTACAATGTTTCAACGTCTATCAAGTTTCAATTAACGTGTCTTCGATTATATATATAAATGCTGTCTGTTTGACACGTTTGCATAAATATTATCTTTATATCAATCTGTTTGCCAATAAGAATGAATGACTCTAAAAATTATCTTTTTTAACATTGTGTTATTATCGCGTAATTAAAAAAAAGATATTGTATGTGATAATTTATTTCAAACCATAGATAACAGACAAATTGATGAAAGCTGTCACAGCGACGATTATCCGGATGATGATGAAGACGACAAACAAACTGATGCAATAAATATCACAGGGGCACTGCGAAAGCAAATGGCAAATGGTAACATGTATTTCAATTAATTAAGTTGTAGTGTTAATTTGTATCTTGCGACATGAGCTATTACTATTCAATGTATTTGTTTAATGTTTAATTACTTAGTATTTGTATTCGAAGTAGGTGAGATAAGTATTTTTTAAATAATCTATATAATGTTTATGTATGTCTTCTGCGTAAACGTGTTTACAATAACCTTCTTTTCCTTTCTTCAATGGCGAAGACGTCCGTTTTAAGCATAAGCGTCAACGTCCGGGAAAAATAGATACATTAAAAAAAATAAACACACGTATGCGTTTTATCAATGTTACTAAGAACAGGTTTTTTCTTATAATACCGATACAGTTTCATTCCAATTAAAATAGTATTGGTTACATAAGCTAATAGAACATAAGCTAACACGCACACACACATACACACGCACACACACACGCACGCATGCACGCTCGCTCGCACGCAAGCGCGCGCGCCCGCACGCTCACATGCACGCGTGCGCGAGCACACACACATACACACATGTATCGTGTGCCCTTATTAAAAATGTATATTGAATGTTAATAGGAACAAAGTGTGATGAAATAAGTGGCGTTGCATTAGATGATGGAGTTTCAGAAACCATATACACTACAGGCGAAGTGATTGCATCAGAAATGACGACAGCCAATAGCTATTGTGAGTAACACTCAAAATGCACATATAATCAAAATGAAAATTTTGCTTCGATAACTTCTACCTCTGATTCCATGGCATTACCGTATAAACAAAGTGTAATACTTTTCGAATATCTGATACTAGTAACATCACTGCTAAATTGTTGACTGTTTGCAAATAATGAAATATCTGCAAAGTTAAATGCATTCATTAATAAGTTGGCATATATATAACGACCCTTTCAATACTAAACACAGGTAAAGCTTACAGCAGCAAGAATGATCGAGCGGTAAGGTCAGTGAATGAAGGAAAAGACGGAAGCGATGTTCGAATATCTGATAGGCTTATGCCAGCAAGGAACAAAGGTTAGTTTTCAATTGTAAGATTTTTGCAAATATGTTCGTCTCAACATATTATTTTTTACAATAAAAAATGTTTTGAATCCAATAAATTCAGCATTGACTTCTTTTACAAACAGTTTTTTACAAAGTCTGATATTATATTAATATATGATAACTGGTTCATTTAATTTAAAATGGCTCTCATTAATGAACTTTTCCATTAAATGTATTTAAAAAGCTTACATGTATGTCGATTAGTGTATAAATAAACACGTTCATTTGTTTCGACTTATCATAATTTAATTTCTAGGTGAGATTAGACGTGCAGAAAGCAAGAGTAAACAATACTGCGAAGATGAAGAACATGATGATAGTATAGACAACGCCGTTGATGACGACGCAGACTCAGACTACATACCTTCTGATTCAGGTACATTGTACTTCGAGATCCGATATGGACAATGTTTAATCGTTAAGTAAGATTCTTTTAGTAAGATTCAATGGACGTTTTATTTCTTCGATTATGTACATATAGGCCGTCTATTTGGACGCATGTATCGCCAAGTGCATAAATACTATTATATTTGTATCAATATGTTTGCAAATAAGAATGACTCAATTACTTAAATTTTCATCTTTTTAAACACGGTGTTCTGAATTGATTGCGTAATTGAAAAAAAACTATTTTGTGATAATTCACTTCAAACAATAGATGAAAGAACCATTGATAAAAGCTGTCACAGCGACGATTATTCGGATGACGATCAAGACAAACAACAAGCTGATGAAATAAATATCACAGGGGCATTGCGAAAGCAAATGGCAAATGGTAACATTTATATCAATTAATTAAATAATAGTGTTGATTTCTGACGTTACCGTGTAATGCATTTGTTTAATACTCGTATTTAATTACTGACGTTGTATTAGAATTAAATGAGCTGAGTGTTGATAAATAACTATATACATATAATATATATTTAAATATGAGGTCGCCTCATGCTTAATCGTGTATTAAAAAAAAACTAAAACACTCTGGCTAAAATTAGTGTTACTTTGTATTTTCCACATGGTACGTTACAATGTAATATATTTATTTGAAATTTAGTTACTGATTTGAAGTAATTTTAATATTGTGCATAAAAAAACTTAAAACGTGTGTTTTGCGAACTTGTATTTGCACTTTCTTTATAAATGTGTACTCGTCAGTGTAATTGTCATTTTCAGTAAATGTTCCTGTGTATAATGAGAAAGCAGATGGAAAACGAGACTATAGAAAGAAAAATTGTTGCTTCTTCTGCAAGCGTATATTTACTTCCAAAATATCAGCACACTATGCTAATATCCACTACAACGAACCGGAAGTTAAGTCAGCACTAATTAGTCCCAAAGGGTCAGTAGAACGAAAACGCAAGTTCTTGGAATTGGAAAACAAGGGGAATTTCCAGCACAATGCGATGGTAAGTGGTTCTCTTATTACCAAATAGCTAACTTCGCACTTTTTATATAAATATATCTACACAATATGGATGTTGAATTCTGTAGGATAATTGTTAAAAAGTATGATAACAGTTTAAACAGTTTGTATGTAGAATTGAAACCATTTTATAGAATGTACGTTTTATATAAATAACATGTGCGTATCATTTGGAAAAGGGATTTATGTCACATAAACGTGCTTTTGGTTACAGGTTATCGAGCATGGAGCTGGGGAGCTGATCGTATCCCGTCGTCCAGGAAATAAAACAAATGTCACGTACACGGCTGATCGATATTTGCCCTGTCAGTATTGCCTAGGCTTCTTCTTGGATAGCTCCCTTTGGCTTCACATGAAGACTTGTGTATTAAAACCAAACGAACAACAACCCTCTGCAAACTTCATCCGAGATTCACGTGTCCTTCTTTTGCCATTTGTTCCACAAATTTGCGAAGAGGAATCTGCAATTGAGGACTTACTCAATGGCATGAAAGAGACATCCGCAAATCCGGGAATTCCCGCATTATGCAAACACGATTTGCTGATTCGTGAATTTGGTAAATCCATGTTATGTCGCCTTGGGGGAGACACCGAACAAAGGGTAAAAGATATAGACAATGTAAGAACAAAAGTAAGGACGGTCGGGAGACTTTTGAAAGAATTGCATATCCAGGACAACAATTCTTTGCCACTGGTACAATTTATCACCGGCCAGAAATTTAACCAAGTAGTGAACGCGACCATCACCATTTCACAAAACAGCGACTCTCCACAAATAGCCTTGGTGTTAGGGCATTACATAAAACATCTTGCATTATTAAAGATAAGTTTGTGCATACAAAATGGACAAAAAGATGAAGCAAATGATGCGCGAGAGTTTCAAGAGCTGTACCAAGCTCATTGGAATAACAGAATATCATCCGTGGCAAAGCGACGCCAAAAGCTGCGACATATCAATCAGCCTACAAGAATGCCTCTGTCGGAAGACTTAAAGTCCCTAAAAGAATGGCTATGTCAGGAAATGAAAACATGTCTGACAAATGATCACCCTGACCGAAAGGCATGGGAAAGGACAGCGCAAATCACGCTTGTCCGCATAGCATTATTCAACAAACGGCGGATTGCCGAGGTCGCAGAATTGAAAGTGTCTGACTTCTTGCAAGTACACCAACATGATGAAGTTGACACAGAGATATACAACGCCCTTAATATATCTGAACGCATTCTTTCAAAAAGGTAGGTACTTTGTGGTTTTAAGTTGTCGCCGTGTGCCTATGTGTCCGTCTGATTTTTTAATAATCATTTCAGTTATTCGGGGCTATTAATTGCCAAGTAATATTATTGCAAATATATTATATAACATCGCACGATATTTAATTATATGCAAACTATTTTATGCTTATATATTATCTTAACAATAATATTTTCTTAACAAGTAGCATAAAAATCGAAAACAAGTTAGTATTTTTATGTATTTGGTGTTTGTATTACTAAACATGATACAACAATACCAATGTTGTACTCCAGAATGAAAGTGGTGGAAGTTCGTGGAAAATCAACCAGAGGTCTCCGCAAAGTATACATTATTTTGACCCCAGATATGATTCAGGCCCTTGATTACATTTTGCGGAGAAGACACGGCGCTAGCCCTTTCATTTTTTGCAGGTATTTACTATAGTTCATGGTTTCGTGATGAGTATGTTAAAGGTTTCTTTATCTTTATTTAATACAAAAAAATGGCTGCTTATAAAAGAGGTAGATTTGTAATGTGTCTCAGTGTGACATAATTGCAATAATTTTAAATCGTAATTGTTCACTGTCACATACGCGCACTTGTCAGTCATGGTAATAAAACGTGAAATCAGGTGAAAGTTTGTCGAAAAACAATAACAAATGCATTTATTAAATCCAAGTTAACTCTATTTAATAATTGTGGCACTAATCGCGTGTAGGTACCTCATTATCTGGTTAATAGTTTATGAACATAATAGTTCTTTTTTAATTGTATCATGTCTGTCTAACAAAGATTTTCTTCGTCATTAGCATATTATTGCGTGTTTCAGAAAGAGTGATAAGACACCATTAGACGGATGCGAAGCGATGAGAATAGTAACAAGACTGTGTCCTGGTCTGAAAGAACCAAACCGTATTCGGTCACGTACGTTACGTAAATACCTAGCAACTACATCACAGGTACACTTTTTGAAATGTTAACAATATTTCATATTTTCCATTGCTAATCTTATAATTCAGTTATAGTTGAATTTCCTTTTAAAATCATAATAATGCAGCGCAATAAATATACGATTATTAGTCAATAGTATCATTGTTACTAGTATTAAGCTAAAATGTTGTTGTTGTTTTTTGAAGTCATACAATTGTATAATTTAGAATCTGCACGTGCAATTATGTTTTTAACTACGTTTATTTATGAATATATATACCAATTAATTTTAATGGGTGACAGAATGCTGTAATATTTATTCGATTAGACTAGCAGCAAATAAATAACCGCTTTTTAAAAACAGATCCTCGATATGACCGAGTCGGAGCTGAAAATGGTCGCTGACCATATGGGACACAACCTGAATGTTCACACCGATGTATATAGACTTCAAAGTTCGTTGTTAGAAAAAACAAAGGTGGCAAGGGTATTGATTGCCATGGAGAATGGGCACTTAAATAAATTCCAAGGCAAAAGACTAGATGCCATTTCTATTGAAGGTACGTGACGATTATTGTGTATAATAGCGTGATTTCTACAAGGTTTACATATTATTTATATGCCTAAATTGTAGCTATTAAAATTGAAGAAAATAATACATTAAAAACATTTTAACAATTGAAAAATTCTGCACATCGCAGTCTTAATAGATACACAGTCTTAATAGATATTCGCATAATTTTTTTTTTCTTTCACATAGACATACCCGAGCCAGTTGAGTACGACGATGCTTGGTCAGAGAAACCCTTATTAACATCCGCTGATCTTTATTTAAGGCTAGTGACTAATTGTTTATACAATACAGGCCAATACGCACAATACAACACAAAACAGAACAATACACACACTTGTAAATAAAATGTATCCTCATAGCATTGCGATTAAAATTAAATAGTAATAATAGGGAATTGAATTACAATTTAATTAATGGATGGTTTAATGTTCACCAGAGCAACAGAACTGCACCTTTCAGCGGCACGATGAAATGAAGTTAATAAAGTGTCAGCTCAATAAAGTTTAACAAATTATCCATTAAATACTAGCAGGCAGGTGTGTCTGAGTATAGACAAATGATACCCCTTTAATAGGTAAGACTTTATCATTTTATAAATTACATTTTAGCATCAAATTTTGCCAATTAATTCTTTGGCAACCTATTTAAACCATCACCATAAAATGATGGGTGAGAAATTCCATTAACTAATAACCATTTTAAGGAAACCGTATAACTACAAACCAAACTAAAGTATAAAAAACAACATTGTGAAATTTTAGTTCCTGAAATAAAAAGCCTTGCGTTAATACTTCAAAACCGAGTATAAATATAGGAAACAAGTCGAGCGTGTAACGTCTGCTAATATACATGTACATGTAGTTCATGGCTGTCAGGTTAAAGTGTCCGAGTTATATACTTTGATAAAAATGTTCTTCTTTACTTCTGTCAATTGCCGACATTTATTCTATTAAATGCATACTGTAAGGATATGTGTTATTGAATAACTCCCACACGCACAGGTCCAGAAATCCCATTCTCGGCAACTTATGCTGACTTATTACGTATACTACATTATTATAGAGTGCAACGGCATTTCACAGGTGGGTATTCGACGATGAGCCACACACAACTAAAACTTCCAGCAGTAATAATACTTCTTACCCGGATACCAATTATTCATCCTCATCATCATGATCGTCATTATTATTATTATTATTATTATCATTAATATTAAAAAAATATATATATTTACTACTACTAGTTCTACTACTATTACTACTACTACTACTACTACTTCTACTACTACTACTACTACTTCTACTACTACAACTAATAATAATAATAATAATAATAATAATAATAATAATAATGATAATAATAATAATTAAAATATAAAATATAAAATATTTTATTAAAATAATAAAACAATTGATCATTATAATAATAATAATAATAATAACATATAATACTAATAATAATTGTAATAATTATTAATATTATAATAATTATTATAATAATAATAATAATAATAATTATTATTATTATTATTTGTATTATTATTATTATTAACAGTATTAAATCAGTTTTAATACTCTTGTTATTAGTAGTAGTATCAGGAGTAGCAGCAGTTTTATCAAATAATACGTTCATAAAATATTGAAAATACAGTATTCGAAATATATGATACAAACACAACGTACTAAAATGTTATTATTATTATTATTATTATTATTATTATTATAAGTTTGAGCATTTTAACTACTGAACCTTATGATAATAGTTAAACTCTATTTATTATTATTATTATATATATATCTTTATTACCTCCATTTGCTAAAGATTTACATTATAAAACAGCAGCAAACAGCAAATACAAATACATATGCACAGGGAAATAAATAAATAAGGCATATAAAAGATAAGTAATTAAATAAGGCATAATAAAGAAAATAGTAAATCTCAGAGTGTGATCCTTACTACATGTATTTTAAGTATTCATAATAATATTATTATCAATGAACGAATGACGATGATTAAATATTACGTTCAATAGTAATAAATTGAAGATTAAACTAAACACATAATACATCATACTAATCTGATCCTTTCTCTTTCTTACTCAATGTGCGGGGCGTTATATATCATATATACACACACCCCACAACAAGGTTTTATATCGTCGCCACATAACTAGGTCTTATACAGACACCCCACAATATGGGGAATGTCTGTATATATATATATATATATATATATATATATACACTGAACTTGCCGATATATTGGGTCTTCCCCATTATAAACTCCCATGCATGCTTTATTGGGTCAGACCCAATAGCTATAGGGCTAACTTTTAAACCAGCACTATTTGGGGCTCTAAACCTAACCCTTAACCTAACCCTAACTGTAACTAAGACAAACTAACCCTAACCATAATGCCACAATAGTTAAAAAAAAACATTTTGGGTATACCCAATATGTAGGTGATTATAAAAATATGCATGATCTGTGATGGTATTCTGGAAAGTTGCAAAAAAAATCAGTTTTGCACAAAAACGATTAGCGTTATTTCAAACAGAAGATGCCATTTTAGTAATTATAAGCAATAAAGCTGAAGAAAAGTGATTGAAACACTTAAAGAGTAAATAGTATGATGCATGAAACACTTAGAGTATCTAGTATGATGTACCTACACGGGCGGATCCAGAATTCCAGGTAAGGGGGCGTAAACTTTTGATCGTGCCGTTATAACCCTTGTCTGTGGGTCTGCAGTGATGAGCTACGGATCCATATCAAAGATACATGTATATGAAAAATCGCCATCATCATATTCATCATCATCATCATGAATATTTCACCGTATTATGTTCGAGACATGTTGGTACATGTGTATGTAATTAACCTGTTTTGGCAGTAAATTGCCCTAGTTTGATGTGCCTGTCCACTAAATACTTAACATTCAATGTTATATACATCAGGAACATCTTTAAACATGTAAAATCCATAGCTGACTACATTCAAACACACATGCATCGAGCATTATTTGTATAATTCATTTACGAAGTGTAATGGTCTCGTTTAGAAGTGATTGTCATTAAAACAAGCGCGCACAATCATGCTCATAAATCGTCTTCAAATAAGCTAAGCTGTTGTTTTTTTTATCGAAACGGACTAACGGATAGACAGACGAACATGTTTTATATACAAAATATTGTTTGAGATACTCGTATGATTGCGTCCCTGGGAACTATTAAGGCAAGTGATGCCGACTTTGTGTGAATTTCGCTGACATAATTATGGTGCCGCAAAAAAATATGATATCGCTAGGAATTGGAGCTAACATTGTGACACCCCTCTACTTTATCACATCACATCTTTCTTGTGAATGCATAAAACAATATAAAATTTGGTGGGATTGCTAATGGGACATTAATTGAACAAAAAGTTTGTCGATTTAGATTTTTGGGAACTATTTATGGAGATAAAAATGTTTAAACTTAAAAGTAGTCATTGATTGGATTTAAATCTCAAGTATCACTGTCTTTTAGGCAGTGTTCTGTGCCAACGGTGTATTGCATCTGACATATTTGTATAATATATGAATTTATAAAAGAAAAACAATATCAATCACAAATAAAGGTATCGTAAGAATCGTAGGGAGCGGGCTAGGTCGGGTATGTTTTACTGATGTTTATGAGTATTGTTTAAAAAATGTGAGTGAAGCGAGCGAAATTTTTTAGCATATTTATCCAGTTTATACCGTTTTATATATGCCCATATATGAATGGTCCCTGAGTTTTAGGGGGGGGGGGGGGGGGGGCGCCAGGTGCTAGTGACGTAGGTAGAGGCTCTAGGGTTGTAATGATGTAACATACTACTCTCGAAGTTTACAATTGTTTACCACACTCACATTATACTGGTAAAAGAACAGAAGTAGCTAGCAGAGTGAAGACCAGCAGGAACAGAAGTAGCTAGCAGAGTGAAGACCAGCAGGAACAGAAGTAGCTAGCAGAGTGCAGACCAGCTTGCAAGTTGTTAACAGGAAGTAAAATAACAAAAAGTTATGAATATATGAATAATGGAAATTGACACCAACAGAATCACCTCAGATAACGAGGCAAGCACTGCGTTTATACAAATATTAAAATATTTTAAATTTATATTTACCGGTAACAGCTCATGTGCAAATATTTATTGTGTTTACCGAGCTACTGCTTTTCAATATATAGTACCAGATTTGTGGCCCAATAGGATCCTTCACAAATGCTTCACATAAATAAAAATATATATAAATAAAAATTAATATATATAATGAAATGCTTCTGTTTTAAACGATGATAACTGATGTAGCTGTAAGTATACATGTACATGTATTTGGGAATAAAAAAGTATACCGAAATGACTTCGTAAGGTTGGTCCATGATCATTGTAAAACATAAACAGCAAAATAAAAGAAAAGAACTTTATTAAGCCTAAAGCAATAAATTATTACAATCATTGTGAATATTACTACTTTGTTAAAAAGACAAGTGAAATATTTTTCGAGGAAAAATTGAAGTTCACATGTAGCCATACACGGCGCCAGACCTTGTGACCTTCGCAACGTTCGTCTCGAAGTACCACAGGGACTTCTTGGAGGAAGCGTCCGGATTTCCGGTCGACATGAGACGCCGAGCGGCCTTGGCCAGCAGCATGTTCAAGACACTGAACAGAACCATTAATGCGCCGAACAGCAGCCAGAATTCGCCGGCTTTGATGTTGCGGAAGTATTGCCTACATAGGCGGCACATCAAGGCCTTTGATTGGACGGTTCCAATCTGGATGAGCATTCCATAGTAGACCGATGCACCAATCAGCTTCCATGTGACTTTGCGAAATGTCTTGCCAAGGCTCGACGATGGACGAAGCTGCGTTTTGTACCTGAATTTTTTAAAAATTATTTATACAGTGTAAAATACGCGTGGTTCGCCTCGCCAGAGACTTGTAGGCAAACACAATTCAAAACACGCGACCATTTTCCTATGGCGTACCCTTTGGGTCAAAAGTACATATATGCATGGCAGCTAAATATAGATGTAACTTTTGTTACAAAATTGTAACCGCAGTTACAAATTTATGACTGCAGTCATACATTTGTAACAGCAGTTACATTTACAGATTTATATCTGCAGTTACAATTTATACCGAAAGTAAAAACATATGACAGTTGTCATATATTATATAACTGCAGTTAAACTTTTCGGATTCATTTATTTATAAAATATGTATCTTTAAATTGTTTGTATAATTTAAAGATTCATAATTAAATAAATAAATGCAATTTTGACAAAAGGCATTATACGAGGTATTATCTCGTATCAGACGTGATTTAATATAATTTAGAGCTTACGTTTAACATTTAGTTAGAAAAATGTTACCGCGGTTATAATTTTATGACGATTGCCATATTTTAGGACTGTTAGTATAAATTATTACTGCAGTTATGTTTGTAAATGTAACTGCCTTTACAAATTTTGAACTGCAGTCTTAAAAGTGTAACTGCGGTTAGCTATCAGGCGTATATGTACTTTTCACCCAAAGGGTACGCCATATTTTATAGTAAAACGCTGGTGCCGTTTTGCTCAAGCTTTTCGGTGTGGGGCAGAACTGCATGTGTTGTGAAACACTAGATGGGTTCATTATTATACCCATTATTGTTATATAAAAAGACGTACTGCGAAAAAGCGCAAAAGAAACGATGATAAAAGAACGGTATAGAGATGTTGGCAATGAAATATTACCCAGTACTACATTTACCGGTAATTTCCGGTACAATATGAGTAATACAATTTGCCATATTAACGTACCTAGGTAAGAAAATCGGATTTTCACTTTGATCTAGATCATTATAAAAAATATAATAATGGCATAAATGTTATATTTGGTATTTCGTTTCCTTTTGAAATTGACAAACATATTTGTATGGAAAATCTAATGCATTTACAATGGAATCTTTTTTAAACGATACCTAAAATACACTTACTTGTTATGTGTCATGGTAATTGTGACACCTGCTGACACTGTCAATTATTTATTTGACGATTTAGTTAATTCCTTGTTAAGCTTAGATTCGTACGACCTTCCCTTTGCAACGTCTCCTAGAAACTGCGTCAAAATTGAGGCAACGCCATGACGTCATAATTTAACGTCTTACGCACTGTACTTAGCCGGTATCACTTCTCTGTGAATGTCATTTAATTACTAGTATAAATGAACATTTTGTTCAGAATGGTTTTAAAAAAATTCTCGGAAAGTAGTTTTATGTAAGTGGATAAAGACATTCTTGGGGTTGAGTAAGAGTCGTGCGAGACCAAACGCGTGCTTAAGGCCCGTATTCTCCAAGACTGAGAATAAAAACTATTCTTTAAACTGTTCTGATCTACATGTAAGCGCACAGTTCATTTTGATCTATTTTGGTATTTACCCACTCTAATTACAGCATTCTTTATTTCTAATGATTTGTTAATAAGCGGTATACACTTTTTGTCCAAACGCAAATGTATATTTTCTTGTGTCTAAGTCTGTTCTTTATTCTCAATTCTAAGGATGGTTTGGTGAAGATAGGCCCAGAAACAATTGGGTTCATTTATATATTTTTCGGAGATGATTATTAAACGGAATTATATCCTAATAACCCAGTATTGGTTTCAAGATTATCGATTGATATTCAGGACATTTACCAGACACTAATACATAGTACATACTTTTTAAAAGCATATTTGATTCTGTTTTATGCTCCGTCACAGTCACAAAATAGCCACCAACAGCATGTTTGCATTGAATCGGTTTGTGTACGTTTCCGTGACGGCTCTTAATGGACACCTTTGCAATTTCTTCGTCGCTACTTCTTCAGAAAAACTGAATTTTGATGAGTCTGCTGGTAGAAATGAATATTTGCCAAAATCGTTTCTGCTAACCAAATTAACATCCCCATTGCGTCCATCGGAAAGCTAACTCGACAGGGTTGAATCGGATCATTACTAAGGGAGATAATCAATACAAGGCGTTGATATAAAGAGTTCATAGTTCACTCCCTTGGTAACCGACATTTTACCACTCCTCCCTTGTATATATTCCAATATACCACGAACGTTGTATTAGTTATTTGTATTTATAAAATGTTAATGTAAATACTGTCTTGTATGGTATTTTAATGTACATGGTTTCCAGACCATCGATTGATATTCAGCACATTTATCACACTAATACATGGTATATAATTTTTAAAACCCTATTTGAATCTGTTTGATGATCCAAGTCACAAGATAGCCATCAAAAGCATATTTGCATCGAATAGGTTTTTGGGTGTTTTTGTGACGGCTCTTAATGGACACCTTTGCTGGGTTGAGTCGGATCATTACTAAGGGAGATAATCAATACAAAGCGTTGATATAAAGAATTCATAGTTCACTCCCGTAATATAAGAATACGTATTAAGGGTGGTAACCGACACCTACATTTTACCACTCACCTTGTATACATTTCAATATTCCACGAACGTTGTATTAGTTATTTGTATTTATAAAATTGTAATGTAAACACGATATTGTATGGTATTTTAATGTACATGGTTGATATCCCACAGTTGCTCAGGGATTGTGTTACTTTTAATTCGAATTTGTCAACCGCATGGAAGGTAATTGCAAGTGTCACACATAATAATCAGTTTGTATTATTATTTTTATAAATGCTCTTAGTCTCCATAATATGTATGCTTTGAATAAATAAAGAAATACTTGTTGGATACTAATATACATTTATTATCTTAACATAATTACCGTATATGTATACATAAAGATGCTTGAATACAATTGTAAAATAATACAAAAATGAGGTGTTTGTTCTAAACGTAAACATTTATCTTCAGAAGTATTACAAATAACAAAACATGAAAAATCACAGTAAAGTACTGTAAACATATTTGCTTTAAAAACATGAACAAATTGGGCTTTAAAAAATTTTCATAAATAGTATCATCTCACAGTACATGTAACAAAGAAGTTCATTATGTAAAACTAACACAAGAACTAAAACGTATAAACTATAAAGTACTATGCACATGCTAAACAGAAGTACGATGAAAAATCAAAACTCAAACTCTTTAGTTAATGCCAAAACATGTAAATTTCAAATAATTAATAATCTGATCAAAATGTAAAGCAAATGAATGAAGAGATTCTTCAAAACAACTAAGACACGAACAAAAGAAAATCTGTGGCAGGCGCCCTTCAAAGATAAGAATAAACTGGTTTGAAGTTTAAGTTACTGGCATATTAATGTTATTCCATAATTAAATATACAGAACACATGTATAAATTCTTGTGTTTAACCTTTCTCAAACCATTAAACACATACCAATATATGGCAAATTACTACTACGTAAAAGAAACACATACCAAAATGGTACTATACACCGTAATATTAGGCATTCAAATCTAGCAACTAACTGTGATAATATGTATAGGAAACTAAGATTACTGGCATACACATGTAACAGGAATATAATTAAAATACCAACAGAATTCATATTAAATGTTAATGAAGAAGTAAAATTGATGTACAATAAACTTATGAAAAGTAGAAATAGACAAAAACATTGAAGGCACTTAATTCTTTATAAGCATGTTTGAAAAAGAACAGGTTCATAATGCACCAAATTCCTCCAAACAGATCTAGGCAATTCATCCTTTATTTGTATAGACAATTCAAACGTAGACAAAGTATCACTAGTCGATGTTGTATATTTGTTATACAGTTTTATTGTCAAGCCTTGATCACATGCAATGTTTGTCATGAGATTGCGTAACAGCTGCATTATTGTCAAACTCTCTACAACCACTTCTGAAAAACCTACAAATTTACATTTAATTTATTCAACAGATTTTACTCCTTTTGTTGAAAATACTAGAAATTAAATATTTATAAAAATGTACAGACAGCAATCAAATTACCAGTAATTTAAATGAATAAGTCAATACCAATAGTACAAACTTTCGACTATCAAGAACTAAACATAAATACATGTATATAGATGATTCGGTAATGCACGTATGAAGGAACAAAAATAAACCTTTCTGAGGTGATCTTGGTCTAAAGACCATACAATTGAGACATACAACAATAAATGCTAATGCCAAAACTATATTATTTATAAATCTACCCTACTGTGTATACAGCTGTGTATGTATAACCCCTGGGCATCTGTTATGGCACATTTTATGGACCCCTGGGTGGGAAAAGTAAGCAAGTGCTGCTGGTTGTAAAAACATGGCTTTAAACAATGCATAATTAATTATCTTTGATTTATTATGTGACATAAACTGATGTTTGTTGGATTGGGTAAAAAATAAACTGTTTTGTACCAATAAATGCAATTTTATATCCCCACAAAATGTCACATAATGAAAATTCCAAGTTTAACTGTCATTTTTATCATTTACCACACAAACTTAATTTGGCTATAATTAAATATAGCAATTCTGATTTTCCATGCTTTTGCAGCAATGAATGCAGCATTTAATTTGCTTTAATTCATACATTGACATTACCAAGCTAGATCTATCGCTTATACCTGAAACAAGGCATTAATGGTTGAGCATTACAGAAAATATTTTCGTTTAGCAAGTGTATCATCAATGTTTAATGCTTGAAATTAGTCTTTTATTTTAATTTTCCACATTAAAACTTATATGAGTGTGTACAGTAATTTATAACCTTTCCAAAAATATATACTTTATTTTGTCTAAATATTCATACATTATGAAAATAGATTGTCTAACATATACATATTTACATTTTTCCAAGTGTATGGAACATCTGATAAGCCTTATATGAGCAGTCCAGATATTCAGAGTATCTTTCCTAATGACCCTTCTGAATGAAATGTGTTAAATAAAAGGGTTCTATCAAATTTATGCTTCTTATTCAGGGTAATTGATATTGATTTTTGAATATATGAAAATTCAAAAGATATTCAACATTTGTCCATTGACAGGGTTCTTGCTGCCTATCGCCATTGTCGCCAAATGCGACCATTTTTTAAAAGTGGTGATTAAATATTTAAATTGGCGAAAGTTAGTGGCGACAACTTTTTAATACTTAATTAGTAAACAATTAGCAAGACCACACTTAAGCAGCCATTTAAATGTCTACCAAATAACCATTTTCGTACTGTGTCAGCAGAAACCCAACTATGTTTAAGGCCTTAGTGTCAACACTGAGTCCCTGTGTGTGATGCAATAATTGATAACACAATCAACAAGTATGGCTACAGTTGCCGGATCATATGTCATGGTTTGACACTTTGATGTAATACAGTAAACGTTTGACCATGTAACTGCAGATTGGCTACAAAATGGCTCCATATGATTTAAAATGGCGACAGTTTTTACAAAATGGCCAAACTGGTGGTGAAAGATAAATATTTTCCAATTACAGCCCTGCAGTGTTGGCCAGCCGAGATGGGCAGCAGGGGGTCAACAAAAAAGTAGCAGGTTGCTGCACCCTGTTCTTTTGTTCCAGATCTTTCCTAAATATCCTGATCAGTTTATTTTAGGCCAATATCCCTTTTGCATCATCCCCGGCATTGCCTCGGATTGGTCTCCTGTCTGCCCTTATGAACATAACCAGCAATTTTACAAGCAAAATCAGACCAGCAACCGCCAACAGAACCACCAGGAAGATTGAATTTCGGTAATTTTCATCGAGGTCAAAATTTTTCAACACAGAGCCAACCAGGGCAACAACCACGACAATGTACGGGGTGATGGTATAGCGAACAAACTTGTCGAAAGCAAAAATGTCCAGTAAAAACCATGTGATGATCATGAAACTCAAAATTCCGAGAGCTATGCTTGCTGATACCTGCATCTCTACAGACCAGTAATATGTCAACACAATAGCCAAATTCAGCAGAGTGGCGATAGAGACCCAAGTGGCAAAGAAGGCCATGTCGTTTTGCATGAAGATTCCTGTGAGCCAGATGTCTTTCTTTGCGCCAGAGAGTGACAAAACATTCAGCTTTTCATATAGCATTCTGAATGATATGAACAGGCAAATGTAGTGTCAGGGGAGTGAAGACAATGGCCAGAAGAGCCCAGTTTAACCACAGACGGTCCCATAGGAACAGCCATGTTAAAACAGCAGCATTGTTGATGATAAATGCAATAAAGAACACCGGTGGCAGAAGATTCAACTGGTAGATGTAGCGACCATTGTCATTGCGTCTGCAAACTGTGGTGAGAACGTAGATGAACCAGACCAAGTCCCAAATGTAGATTGTACCCCAGATGACGGCGAAAGTCCAGCCTGCTGGTGTAATGCTGATGTAAAAGGCATCTGCTATGTCTCTCGTCTTGTTCTTAACAGGCCTGAAATGGCAAAGCACTATAACATGCATGCAAAATTACCAGAACTGTCTTGCAGAAATTCTTCTTGGGAAGAAAACTTCACTATATTGCACTTACACTATAAATGCCCTTCTCAAGCTCATGAAACATGTAAGAATGATTTAAAGTAGACAGAACATCTGCAGAAAAGTTTTTGGAATTTACATTTTCAAATGCATATAATTTTTAATGGAATATGTTTTTGTAAGTCAATAAAAACAACATTGGCAATGTGGATCATACAGTGTATTAACTGAAAGAAACCAAGTACTCGATTTAAAGGATAACTGAAAAACGTTTATCAGAATCAAAGAGATTAAAACAGGGCTTCCATTACAGGAAGTTTGGGAGTAATTTACAGGTACACCCAGTTTTTGTCACAGGACTTCCAAAATTGCAGTCATGGAAGTTGCAGAACTTCCAAAATTTCAGCCATGGAAGTTCCATCATGTAAGGATAAACAAGTTAGAATAAAAATTAAGAAATTTATCTAAATGTTAACCTCTTTTACAGATTAAATTGGCATATAAACACTTGATGAAAAAGAACTGGCCATAAAAACACCTTGAATTTTATACAGTAATTAATTTCATTTCTGACATGCTCAGGACTTATGTAGTGCAATACTGTCAAAACTTCCAAATATTATGAGCACAACTTCCAAAATCAGAGGCCAGGAAGTTCAAACCAGTTTTCAAAAGTTAATGCAAGCCCTGTTTAAATATTGAACATTCAAAGTACAGTACAAACAAAGAAATCCCCAGTCATTATCTTACCTGGAATAACATCATTGGATGAGAAGTAAGAGATCACCACCGTGACACAGTAAATCACGAAACCGATAAAAATCAATGCAATTTTTCCTCTGCTGTGCCCTGACATTTTGATCTGAAACACAAATTGACATGATATTCAATCATTATTAATTAATCAATTATAATTGTATATGGCACGTGTATGACGGCTGACCTGAAAAAAGACACAACCAGACGGACCATAAATAAGTTATAGATTAGACACAACCAGACGGACCATAAATTAGTTACAGATTCTTGGAATCAAGACCCTTCTAAAAAGATCAAATTATATACTTACTAATAATATTATATAAGATGTTTCCAACCGTAAAATTGTCTGCACCAATGTTATTGAAACTTTGGAGCAGACCATCATTCTTAAGGTTTGAAATTTGAATTTGGTCTAAAACTGATCTTCATCTATCTACTTTCATTCTCATACTTAAATAGTACATATTTTCCCCCTATATTTACCTTAACAATTCCCCTCAGAATGTAAGCTTTATTTAAAAAAAAAACTTAACCACAATTGGACAAAAAGTGACCAAGTTTGTGCATAATCTAAGTTATCTTTTGAAGCAAAACAATTTACTAATGTTTTATAACAAAGCAGAATATAAAAATGTAATAATGCTTTTCTACAAAAACAATTCCCCTTTTGCCGTAAAATTCCCCGTTTGAAGGGCCCCGCCACCTTTCCCCAAAGGTGAAAAAAAACACTGACTCTTTATGACCCAAGTAGTCCAGGTCTGTGCTGTCAAGACTAAGTAAGGTCAAGATACCCGGACCCGCATGCCTAGAGCCTACATGCAGTCCCAAGATACCCGGACCCGCATGCCTAGAGCCTACATGCAGTCCCAAGATACCCGGACCCGCATGCCTAGAGCCTACATGCAGTCCCAAGATACCCGGACCCGCATGCCTAGAGCCTACATGCAGTCCCAAGATACCCGGACCCGCATGCCTAGAGCCTACATGCAGTCCCAAGATACCCGGACCCGCATGCCTAGAGCCTACATGCAGTCCCAAGATACCCGGACCCGCATGCCTAGAGCCTACATGCAGTCCCAAAGTTTGTTACAGTTACCTTGGTATTAGTCGGGAATTACGACTAATATTGGGCAAAGATATTATGACCAGTTATACAAGAGCGGAGGACAGAATGCTCGACTTTTCTTGTGCTTGTCAGAGTTACTGACTTTTTTTTTCTAAAACAAACTGTATGGATAGTAGGGACCAATTAAACAAAGTAAATTTTGTTCACGAGTTACTGAGTAGAATTCATTTTTCTAATTTTTAAAACAATGTCTTTGACCCCACCCATCCCATCTGCAATCTCATGCCATGTCTCGCTATTCGGTATATATAAATTATGTTATTATTATGTCATTATTATTAATATTTTAATTTGTTCTCGAGCAATTCAGCAGAAACCTTGACAACACCAACCCACCCCAAATGCAATCCCAAGTAAAGTATTACTGTAGGGTATCTATGTATGAAGTTTTATTCTCGAGAAAGAGAGTGGAAATCAAAAGTTGACGGCACCACACAACCTGCGGCAATTTAAAATGTTTAAGTGTAAACAGGCCCATAATTTTGACAAATTTCAAACTAGAGTTATCAAAATTGGCATATGAGTTCATTTTAATACATTGTATAGGGAATAAGTGTTCTTTCTAAGTTTGAATGAAACCAGCTTACCTAACAACTTGAACCTGTTCATATAGCTTATACGTAAAATGTCTAAAAGTAAAAAGGCCCAGCATTTTGACAAATAGGAAACTAGAGTTATCATAATTTGCCTATAAGTTCATTTTAATTTAGGGAATAAGTGTTCTAAGTTTGAATGAAATCCCTCAAGCCCTTTCTGAGAAACCAGCTTACCGAAAAACTTGAACCTGTTCATATAGCTTATATATGTAAAATTTCTAAGCTAAATAATTATATTAACCTATGGCTTCATTTTAATTTAGGGAATAAGAGTTTTAAGTTTGAATGAAATCCCTCAAACCATTCCTGAGAAACTAGCTTACCTAAAAACTTCCACCTATCAAAATAGCTTATATGTAAAATTTCCACATGTAAAAAGGCCCATAATTTTGACAATTTCAAACTAGAGTTACCAAACTTGGCCTATAGGTTTGTTTTTATATAAGTACTAAATGATTTATGTTGGAATGAAATCCCTCAAGCCATTCCTGAGAAACTATCGTACCAAACAACTTTAACCTAGACCGGATGCTGACGCTGACCCAAGTAGAATAGCTTTCCTTTTCTTCGAAAAGTCCAGCTTAAAATGAATACCTTTACTACCAACTGCCAATTCTACCATGATGGTAAAATTAGATAAGAGGGATTACAACCCAACGGGATCATAAATTTATGTTCATCATTTTACCAATACAGATTTTTTTTTACCCGATTAGCCTACAGCATTGTAGAATAGATGCATTTAGACCATACCATGGCATATAAATTAAACCAACAGCAAACAACTGTAGTGCCTTCAGCGCTTTGATTACTGATTGAAGCTGACAGGTGAAAAATATACCTGTCCATTGTACTTTAGGTAGAGCTTCTACTAGGGTACAGTTAAGGCGTACTACTCTAGGTTGGCGCTAAGAGATCTGAACTAGTAGCCAAAAAATTTGATTTTGCAAAGAAACCCCATTATTAAGAAAATATGCTTCATGTTTAAATATTTTACAAAAATTTTAGTAGCCAATTAGAAAGTTTAGTAGCCAATGAACGGTAGCGCTTGCATAGTTTATTTAGATACATTACAAGTCTATGTTTCTAGGTTTATTGCTCCTATATATTTTATAATAAATGTGCCAACTGAAATACTCCGAATAGTCGAACGCGATGTCCTCTTTAAAATGCATGGGTAAGAACCAGCCGTCCGGTTAGCTCAGATGGTAGAGCGCCGTGCTAGTGTTCCAGCGGTCGTGGGTTAGAGCTCCACACCGGGCGCACTTTTCCTCCCAGGTTTACTTTAATGGTGTCAGGAGTACAAGGCAGGAGTGCCTGGGGTTGGCCTAAAGGAGTGTAGTGTGCCTGAGTAAGAACCAGCCGACCAGTTAGCTCAGATAGTAGAGCGCGTGCTAGTGTTCTGGCCGTCGTGGGTTCGAGCCCCGAATCTGTGAGTTATCATATATCCGGTGTCGGTTATTTCGTAACAAAGCCATTTTGTTACCATTCATTTTCGGTTATTTCGTACACATCGATCGGTCATTTCATAACCATGTCGGTCAATTCGTAACCACTTTGTGTGAATCTTACTGATAATATACAAAGGATAAAAAAAATTAATGATTTGTTTCTCAGACAGCCGTGCAACATATTTTGATGGCCCGCCACGCATTAACTTTTAATGCCAAAAAAAATTGTATTTACTATTTTTGGACGATAGCACCCCGGTTTTTCAAGGAGCAGTCCAGAAATGTGTTAATAAAATTAAAACTTTGCAGAAAGTGTTTCAAATGGGCATGTTACCGAACAAAATACAAAAGCTATGCATTTCAATATGTGAATTATTAATATTTTGGTAACTTTCTATAGTCTATTTTCTGTATGCGATAACTGGTGATGACTCTGGCGTAAACCATTATAGTATTCCGTTAATACCAAGCGCTTTTGAACAATGCCTTTCGTAAATAAGAAACAGATTTCAGACGAATAAACACCACAAATGTTTATAAGAACTATTACTACAATTAGTATGTATTGAATTAGATCCCATGGGCAGCGGCTTAAAATTAAAAGAATCTGCATATTAACACAGTGGAAGAAAAGTAACCCGGTAGAGATTTCGGTATTTCCAGCAACTTTCTTCCTGTCTGATTTAATTATATAAATCGGATATACTCAAATTGTGAAATACTGTGTACATTTTGAAACAAAATGTCATGTTCGACTGGGAACCTTTATTAATATCGTCAATTTGTTGATTTAAACTTTTGTTTCGTAGATGCTTTTGCTTTGTGTAATAGCATTCAAAATTGTTTGAAGAAAATCTGTGTCAATATTAGTCCTATGGAAACAAACGAAAATGCCAGCTGCATTTACAAGATTTTCCTATCAAAAATTATTGATTTATTAACAAAACAATTCCTATTTTTTAAAGTTATTAAAAATATGAATTACAAAAAGTTAAATTTTATAAATAGAAGTACTTTAACGCTGATGGTCTATCAATTTTAAGGCATTAATGTTAATTAATATGAACATTAAAATGACAGTTTGTGATTAATAAATCTGTATTTAGAATTTTATAAAAAGGGATTCTTATGTTGTTATTATGTTTATGTTGTAAACTTAAAATTGTCTTTAATCTGTACTTAATTACTTGTTTTAATAAGCCATTACATAGTGCCAATGGAAAAGAGTAGGAGAAAACAAAAAAATCTTCAATAAAAAAAAATCGCCCTCCCTCCTGATTTTTGGAAAAAGTGCCTAAGAAAGAAGTCATTGATTTTTTGTAGCCTAAGTAGTCAGAAAAATGGGTATAAAATGATGTGTTGAAACCAGTAAAATTTAACATATGTAACATTTTTAATGTCTGGTCATGTCAAATTTGAATGTGATTTTGGTCAGATGTCAGATGAAACATAATAATGAGAAGTTTTGTTATTCTTGGGTAATCAGATATCCTGAAGTTTCTGTGATCAGATCAAGTATCAACACAATATTTTATTTAACTTAAAAGAAAAATGATGAATTGCAATACATGCTGTAGAACAAAGCACGCAATGAGGGAATATTTTGCAGTGCTGTTGACGAATAAGCGGCTATAATAGCAAAGGAATAATAATACTTTTATGTTACATAAAATGATTTCAAAACATGAATAAATGGAATAAAATACATACAGTATATAAATTTTAATTCTTATATTTGTTCCGGACATTTTTACGCAAACTGGTTTTAATTAAATGTATTTTGATAGTTTCATTAACTTTGATTTTTTTCCACATTGACATGGCACCTGTTTATCAAGTTTAAATAACTTGTGTACTATATGTGTCAACTTAGTTACAAAGGAGGTAGCCTAACAGTCATCTAATTGGGTGAACATTTGTTGTTTTAACAGGTGTCACACATTTCATTGTTTGTATTGAACGAACAAATTCGCAGCTAATTTATCAGCTGAACAAGTGCAGATTTTTTAAACATATATCAGCTCCACAGATATTTGTGTACTTACAGTGTTTTTGCATTCCCTTAATTGAAATTCAAAGAGTATGCAAACTTTTGCATGGAAATAAAAAAAAAAAGACAACAGTCTAGAATTTGTATATGTTTAAAATGTAAAAACATGCGAAAACTAAGTAGTTATTAAATATGCACCTGACCATTGCAATCGGTATTTTGTAAAATAAAAACAATCAAACTTGATTAAAAAACACTTCTGGTTTTAATGGTTAATACACATTAAATATATTAAATATAATAGTACAAACAACAAACTCCTTTAATTATTTATTTTTAATATTTACTGAAGCTAGATAATCAAATAAAATGAACAACTTTCTATGTTTTAAAGCTGAGAAATGCTGATTTGAAATATAATTAGACTGGGTATACCAATTACAGGGAATGTTATTTTTTTACTGGCTTGCAACATATAACAAAAAAGAAATAAATAAAGACTGCTGGCGTATTGTAACAATACAACATTCTTCTATCAAAATAATTCAAATTTATCAAAAAAAGATCACAAGTTTAAACAACTGTTGTGTAAACAATTTGTGCATGTCATTAGCCATCTATGTTCTGGCAATACACCTATTACCGTGAATCTGAATATCAGCTAGTAAGAAATCAGAAAAATCATGTTCAGGGTTAAACAAATGATACTGTACAAAACATCAGTCATATGACATTATATTTGCTAAATTTTTTAATCTATTCTCTTTACATAATTATAGTAACTGATAATTTATGTTAACAATGCTGTTAAAAACAAACTTTTACAAGACACAATGTTTAAATGAGTTTATTTACCTTTAAAAACGACATTTTATTGAATGGAAACCAAAGTTGACTGCAGCTAGCAGCAAATTTTTAACAAAGGGACTTTGAAAAAAAAAAATGTGCACATGTGGGCGAAATTTATGTATTGTGGAAATTCCACGTAATAGGGATATCCCAGTCATAGGTATATGGAGTATAATACTGAATTGTTAACGTTATGCATTATAGCTGACGCAAGTTTTTCAAATAACAAAGCAATAATTATTTGTTTTATTTTGCTGCAGTATAAATACATATGCCCAGAAATGTTTGCAAGCAGTTCTTTTTTTATCTCCACATTTATTTATTATATAATTAAGCTACTAAATTTATTCGCTCGCCATAAAGACCTTTTAAATTTAATAACTTATTAAGCCACCTGACATTCGCTTATTATTTTAGATTATATCGATACTCACAACCGATTTTTAAGTGGTAACGAAATGACCGATAAGATTACGAAACGACCGATCGATGTGTACGAAATAACCGAAAATGAATGGTTACGAAATGGTTATGTTACGAAATGACCGTAAACTCTTTATCTAAAAATGTAAAATCGCACCGTTTCTCATATTGGCAATACAGAGATGTGTTAAACTTAATGCGTGGAAGAACTCACTGATTAGGCCAGTCCTTTTTTATTTTCTGGTTTCCAAAAATTTGGGGGAACATGTCCACTGGCAGGTCGAAAAAAAAGAAAAAAAAAGTGTTCAAATCTTAACACAACGAACGATTTCCCATTAGCAATTTATAATTAATAACAATATCAACATTAAAACACACTATTATGTGAAGTTAGAATAAGACGTCAAACATGGTATAAACTGTTTTATTACACCAATGTTTTATATGCAGTTTAACTATTTGTATTTATGAATTTTACAGAGTAAATAAGTGTAATAGATGCATATATTTTAACAGCATCATTAAAATTGATTTTACCACAAAGTTGTATACTTGTATGGATTTACAAAATGTAAAGTGAGATGCCTTTTTAAAAGAAGACGAGTTAACCTGTGCAGGACTGGAATCCACAACTGCCCGAACACAGACCTTGCAAAACGAGCTTAATCTAACCACACAACGCAAATTTTGAAAATAATTGCTGTGAGATCTCGAAAAACATATTAAATTTAACTATATCAAGAGAAAAGTCCAAATAATATGACGTTAATTGTCTGGATTCTTATTAAGTCTTAATTCTTATTAAAAATGAGAAACCAGTTTTAACATATTTTTTTTTAAATATTCAACTCTGTGTAAATGCTAAATCTTCATGTATATATGAAATTTATCAGATATAAACTGAAATGCTAGTGTGTGTTAAATTATTGCATTACAATTGTGACAGAAACAAATACAAGGCAAATAAGAAATTCTCATTGTGTCGCGAAAATATATATCATCAACAAAATGCAACCATGACTTTCTCTTTTAAGTGTATACGAGACAAAGCTGTCTGTCCCCACATCCTCGTTTCGATGTGCCCGCAAGAAGATCTTGTTACTAATGATATTATTTGTTACAAATGCCACCTGAAAATATACATCCAGTGCCTTCCACAGGATTTTTTTTGGCGTCCCCGTCCCGAGAGGGGTGGGTTAAGGAGGGGTATCCCCTCCGTACGTCAATTTTTTTTTTGCGGCATGTGTCAAATGACGTTATCTGGTGCGTTTTAGCTATTAAATTTAAGGCTAAGATGTTTTAATTTTTTTGTACAAGTTTAAACGAAATGAAATAAACGAAACATCACCGTTTGAACGGCATACCTCTAGCCTTTTAAAAGCAAAAGCATCATTGTTGTTGCGAAACTGAAAGTAATGATTTTTTCCAGATGTTTATGTCCAGTGCGCATCACATTCGCACAGTGACGTCATGTCCAAACCCACTATTCTCGTCGTTCTCGAATCTTTAGGTTACACTCGATCTACTGATGGAGCCTTTTTTATTCGATTAATTATGTTCGTATGGGCATGTATTTAGTGTTTTAACACTGTTTTAATTGTTACAGCTGTTGAACATAGTACTGACTGGATAATTGGTGAATTGTAAAGATCTTGATTAAAATATATTTATATTATATACATGCTTTGTTCTTGCAAAAACGGCGGGAAATTTTCCTCGTGCACATCGTGCCTGCGCGTCAAATGTTAAAGACAAATGTCACTCTATTGTTAAAAATAGTGTTGATTTTCTTATGTTTCATTCTTTCCACGAATAACTGTACTTCTAACGGTAATATTAACTGTCATCAAATGGACAAGTCATTTTAAGGGCCGTCTATGAACATGTTGAACATTATTAGAAGTTTACAATATATAATAAATTCAACAATTTACGAACTAAAAATCACTTGCTAATTTTTTGTCCACCAATAAGTAAATTTGCATGGAAAAACCACGCCAATTTGTTTATAATTTATCTATTTTTTCTCCATTTGCTGTACCAATCTTTTTGTTCAATTTTGGAAACTAGTACAGATTTATGAGACGACCCTCAAACTTGAAACACTTCACTGACCACAATAACGGGATTTCTTCCTGCACAAATCATGCATGGGTTTAACATTCCTTTGACGGGAAACTAGGACACCCAATGTCTTTAAAGACCTACAGGTGTATTTAGTAAAGCACATGATCGGTACACGCACGCTTTCCATGCGTGGAACGTGACGTCGTGTTTCAGCAGACATTTCGCACTCTTTTGTAGAAAACACGGGTTTTACATGGCATACATGTACATAAACAACGGCGGACGCCTTGCTTAAAAAATTGTCCGTGAAATTCCGGAACAATTTGTTGATCTCGATCGGCAATCATCGTGTGATACCGTCAAAAACAAAAAGCAATTTCACGGAAGTAAACGGACTTGCCGAGCAAATTATTATATTCGTACTCAAAATATTTCGAAAATTTGAACGTTTCGTCCCCCATCGGTAAAAAAAAAAAATCGTAATTATAATTTTTTTTTCACTTTCGGAAAATTTATGTTCGCCGGTTTTATAAACCGTAAAATCAAAAAGTCCTGGCCTTACATAAAAACAAAGCGTCAATCGTGATACATAGACTATCTCCGGAATGCGATTTATTTTTAGAATCGCCTGTGTACCCAGAGTGACAAAGCAACGTGATCGTAACACGGAATTAACCGGAATGTAACGATGCGCTCGTTCGAGAACAATCGCCTGTTTTCGTGAGATTGTTGATCAGTGTCATTAAACGCTTTCACCAAATGTTAAAACCATTTTTATTGGTTATCCAGGTTTAAGTAACCAATCCACTGCTCCGTTACACTTAAGTCACAGCTGCATGTCATATTCCAACTTCGGATGTCGTCGTCTTGTTCATTGCATAAGAAACTGTCCACACAATAGCCACATTTGCTAATTAAATCGAAAGAATGCTGGCCACACCAGTATATCAGCCATCCGTAAGTGGTATTTGTCTTTTTAACATAGATATGTAAGTTCACACAATTTGTAATTACGTCACATGTTGATGTTCTTAGTTGTTTACATCATTGAACTTCACAATCTAAAAAGATGCATGAAAATAAAACTTCATTGATTAAGAGAGTTAAGGGCTTGCATTAAGGGAAGTTTGGGAATTATTTACTCCCATTTGTCACAGGACTTCCAAAATTGCAGCCATGGAAGTTGCAGAACTTCCAAAATTTCATCATGTTAGGATGAATAGGTTAGAAGAAAAATTAATTTATTTATCTAAATCATTAAAATGTATACCTTTTTTACTGAATAAATAGGCAAAATAACACTTCATGGGAAAGAACTGACCTTAAAAAAAAACTTGAAATTTACACTTAATTTCATTTGTGAAATGCTCAGGACTTAACGTAGCGCAATACTGTAAAATCTTCCAAATATTATGAGCAACACTTCCAAAATCTGAGGCGAGGAAATTAAAACTTCCAGTTTTCAAAAGTTAATGAAAGCCCTGGGGGTTGTTGTTTCGGAATTACAGTCAAAGCGGCCACAAGTCAAACCGGCCACAAAAAAGTTAAACCAGCCACACAGTTATTTGTAAAAAGTCAAACCGGCCTCATTTTATTTCTTTCTATTTAAAAGATTTTGGGATGGTATGCATTACATATTTGATTGTATTACTGATAGTTTTCCCTATTTTATTGTTTGAATTATAATGAACAATAATTAAGTGGTCATAAGATAATGACAATAAATACCTGTTTTTGTAACTTTATTCCCTGTCTTTATTAACAGTGTTGTCTCTGGCATAAATGTGTTACAATGTTCAAAACGCATACCTGAACGATGCTTATATACTCTAAATATAATTGATTTCTTTATTTGATGCCTTTAATTGTGAAGCCGACAAAGAAACAAAAAGAACATATACGAATTCACACATTTTCACATCTTCAAACTGATGAAAAACACAACCTTTCTAAAACTTAATTTATTGGTTGATTGAATGTGTGACATGAATTACCTTTACAATGTTTCATTAATTGATTTCGCATGTATCAAACATCACACCTATTAATTAAATTGCATGGCCGATTTAACTTTTTTTTGGCCGGTTTAACTTTATTTTTTACAGACTTTTTTTGAGGCCGGTTTGACTTGAGACCGCTTTGACTTGTGGCTGCTTTGACTTGCTTCCGTTGTTTAAGACTGATATAATTAACCATACTAGTATAAAAACATTGCTTTGCAGTGAAAAAAGATGAAATTTATGTAAATTAACTTTGTAATGCCTAATTGAAACTAGTTCAAATACATGTTTATCATGAACACTGGTGCGAACAATGCATATGTATTTCACACTCTTGGGTTAATTGTTTGCATAATAGTTAACATGTTAACACCATTGGTAAAATTGGTACGAATACAGTGTTTTTAAGATTAACATTTTTATTCAATCACTTTCTATGTTGCTTAATATATAAAACATGTAAATAAAAAGTTGGCCGTCATGGACTGGGCCATCATTGACTTGGGCCGTCCTGACCTGCATTCGTCATTATCATATGACTTTGAGAATCAAATATACAAAAGAAAAACTACTATAAAGGAGACTATGAAAACATACTTATCAATGAATTATCGGTGGAACATGGTTACAACTTTATATTGGATAATATTAACTTAGCTGTAGAGAAAAAACTTCCTGTTAAAGGAAGAGGTACAAATCACAAGTGCAAATGGCTAAACAATGAATGTATCAGAACTTCAGAAGTAGAAAAAAGACAAAGAGGGCATGGAATACTTATATACACAACAAAACTCTACAAAATTATAGTAACTACCCAACTGTTACTAGAAATTTTACAAAACTTACTCGAAAATCTCAACGAACGTATGAAAAGTAACCCTAAAGGTTTTTGGGCATATGTCAAAAAGCAAACTAAGTCGACATAAAACATTTACGATTTAAAGGACGATAACAATAATGTTATAGTAAATAACTTGGAAAAGGCTAAATTGTTAAACACGTATTTTACATCAGTTTTTGTGACTGAACCCCTTGGACCTTTGCCAACATTTGAACAGAAATTTAATGTTGAACCTCTTATACATATATATGTGGAAGAAAGTAAACTGTTGAAACATATACAGAACTTGAACCAATACAAATCTATGGGATCAGACAGCTGTCACCAAAAAGTTTTGAAAGAAACCAGTGAGGAGCTGTCTTACAACTACTGGACGTACGTGACGATTTATCATCTGCACAAGACAACAACATACAAATAGATGTAATTTATCTGGACGTATTGAAGGCTTTTGATCAACTGCCACACCGGCAAATGTTGCTAAAGCTAAAATCTTATAGAATCGATGGAAAAGCTCAAATCTTATAGAATCGATGGAAAAGTTCTGTCATGGATTGAGGATTTCTTGAAAGACTGTGAACAGCGCGTAGTAGTAGGGGACACATCTGTTTGGAAACCTGTAACATCTAAGTCCCACAAGGCTCGGTCCTAGGGCCTGTTCTCTTCATTATTTATCGAAACGATATCTCAGACATGTTAAAATCCTTTTGAAAAATCTTTGCCGATGACAGTAACATTTATCGACCTATACATTCTGCAATAGATCATGATATACTTCAAGTAGATCTTGATACCCTCGAAGATTGGAGTAACGAATGGCTGATGAAATTTTCATTTCCAAAATGCAAAGTTGTGCAATATGGAAATGTACACTTTTTACCAAACAATACAATGCTGGATAACTTAAATTCTGATATTGAATTACCTTCGTCAAACACTGAAAAGGACTTGAGCGTCCATTTTGAAAATACCCTGAAATTCAGCCTACAAGTAATTGAAGTAGTAAACAAAACAAAGAAATTAACTGGAATGATAAAAATAACTTTTAAATATATGACCATTGCTCTTTTTCTGTGTCTGTATAAGTCACTGATCAGTAAATTGTTGACTGTGGAATTGTTGTTTGGTATCCATCATCCAAGAAAAATGTGCAACGCCGGGCGACAACAATTATACCTGAAATGAAAGGTCTCAGTTATGCAGAACGCTTAGAGAAATTAAACCTGCCAACACTATATTACAGAAGGGAAAGACATGATCTTATTCAAATCTACAGAATAATTAACAAAATTGATGACATTGATCCAGAGAAATTCTTCACTTTCGATGACGATGTAACTCGTGGCCACATCTTTCAAAATAAAAAAACCGAGCGTAAACTAATCTTGAGGACAAAATTCATTCCCAGCAAGTGCGATTGATAGTTGGAATAGTTTAGAAAAGGACATTGTGTGCAGTGACTCAGTTTTCAGTTTTAAAACTAAACTAGATACATTCTGGAAGTGGAAGAGATTTACCCTATCTGGGAGGGTAGACTCTTGGAGGAGTCTACAAGCCAACAGTGGCTTGTTCTACTCCGAAAAAGGACAAGGTATAAGGTATGACCAAATAGCATAAATGGCCCTAATTCCGAATGGGTCCATATGATCCATGGTTTTGAAATCAGTGCACTTTAGGGTAGGATTATTCATTTATTTTGTTTAATTGATTTAAAAACATGCATTCCAGAAAAAAAATCCGGAGCATAACTCTAAGACTATAAACGCTATCAACTTGAAACTTCATAGGTAGATAGATCTGGAGAAGTGCAGTGCACAAGAACCGTTACTCTGCATCACATACTTTTGGAGTTAGTGCCCTTTGTTTATTTTCATACTTAATTTTTGTCCGGAGCATAACTCTAAGACTATGAAAGCTATCAACTTGAAACTTCATAGGTAGATAGATCTCATTGAGGAGAAGTGCAGTGCACAAGAACCGTTACTCTGCACCTCATACTTTCGGACTTATTGCCGTTTGTTAATATTCATACTTATTTTTGTGTAGCATTTTTGGTTTTAATTAGTTTTTTCTTTGCAATTAGCCAGAGTGCAGTGCTTTTCAAGATTTCAATTAATCTGTTTAAACAAATTTGAGCATTAATCTAAAGTGCTTCTTCATTTGGATTCACGTAAGCTATCTGGCGTCAGGCAACACATCCGACTCGCGTAGTTCTAGTTAAATTAATTATTGTTTCAGCTGCTGAGACTGATGCAATTCCTCTAAAATATTGGCTATTCATTGCAGTATTGGAAATAAATAAAATATTGTTGGATATTATTTCAGGTTGCAGCTGCTGTGACACATTTAACTGCAGTGTTCACCAGTTCCCGGCAGTCGTGCACTTTGGCATCAAATACACGTGGAAGAAAACTTGGAGCACAGAGAACCAAACATGATGGAAAAGATGTGAAGACTTTGGTAAAGTCTTCAAGACAGGTGTGATTTTTTATTTATTCATTGTGATAAACAGCTTATTCCATTTTGTTTTTAGCTTACCTGAGCACGAAGTGCTTGGTGAGCTATTGGTATTGGGGACCTCTCCTATGTTGTCTGGGTGACGTCAACAATTGGGTTCGTATTCACGCTGGAGACTTCACTTTTGATCCAATCTTAACTAAACTTGCACAGTTTGTGTATGACCATAAAATTTCGGATGGAATTGTTATTGGGTCAGATCACACCAGTAACACTAGAGTTATTGGCCTTTTTCATGCAAAAAAAGTGCAAAAATGCCTTTTTCCAACATAGAGACTTTATTTTCCATCCAATCTTAACCAAACTTTTACAGTTTGTCTATGACCATCAGATCTCAGCAGATGCCAAAAATGGGCCAGATCGTGTTTCAAACACCAGAGTTATTGCCTTTGTTTATTAAATTTTTTTACAAAAATGGACATTATTCAAGATAGAGACTTCATTTTCCATCCAATCTTCACCAGTCTTGCACAGTTTGTCTATTACCATGAGATTATAGTTGAAGTCCAATATAAGCAAGATTGGACCGGAAACACCAGAGTTATTGCCCTTTGTTTGTGAACAAAATATGCAACAACGGACATTATTCAGGATAGAGACTTCATTTTTCATCCAATCTTGCACCATTTGTCTATGACCATAAGATTAAAAGTGAAGTCCAATAAAAGCAAAATCGGGCCAGAAACACCAGGTTCATTGCCCTTTGTTTGTGAAAAAAAATACAAAAATTGACATTATTCAGGATGGAGACTTCATTTTAAATCCAATCTTCACCAGTCGTGCACAGTTGGTCTATGTAAGACTACAGGTGAAGTCGAATATAAGCGTGATCAGGTCAGAGACACAGGAGTTATTGCTCCTTGTATTTGGATAAAAACATCAACAAGTTATCAATGATTGGCTTGCACACACGATTTTTTATTCAAGTTTGACCAAACTTACACAGTTTGCAATGTAAATGCAACATTGATGTCTTCAGAGCCTGCATTAACATCATTTATCATCATTGGACAGAAAATTGTCAAAGAAAAAGCAAAATTTGACCTTATAGCACAGCCATTGTAATTATCGCATTGCAACTAGTTTACTGAAACTGTCTGCGAAAAAGACTTCATATTCTACTGTTTCTGCATTTTCCAGAATTGTCACTGACTTAATGAAAAAGGGTCAGGTAAGAATATCGAGAAAAATGATTTGAGAACCATTAGCAAAAACACATCACATCCACTACCCAACTCGTACTTTAGTTAGCCCATTGCACTAACCAATGTTTAAAATCAGATTGATCCTATCCACCTTTGCATATTGTTCATATACCTTAATTTTCAAACCTGTCACAACAGTGTTGTCTTCATCTGTACCAGTTCTCAGGTGAGCGCTTTGGGCCATCATGGCCCTCTTGTTTTCGGGTTTTCTGTTCCTTTTAAAATTTAGATAGTTAAAAAGTAAAAATAAGTAATTTTTCCAATAATTATTTAATGCAAAAGGTCTTTAGTTAACAGCATAAAACTTTTTTGATGTAAAGATGTTTTAAAATATGACATATTAAAGAAAAACATATTAGCTTTAATTTTAATATTAGGAAGATAAATCGGATGTGGAACAAATGTTACACCTGCTGTTGCACAATGAGCAAGCACACAAGCTCTTGCCAGTGTTCCTGTCACATGTACCAGACATTGGAAGCAGCATTCCATATTCAATGTCTGACAGTTATTTACAGATGCACAAAGGTATGCTATAACGTTGAACATTTGTATGTATTGGTATTTGGTATCTATTCTTATTTGCCCCTAGCACACTTGATATTAATAATTAACACTTTTAATGTAAAAAAACCCAACAAGTTTTTCTTTTAGAAGACAAGTACCCGATGGTATGTAAACTATCATAGTGTGATAATCATCATTCAAGTATTTGATTTTCAGTGATTTCTTTATGCTCTGATTATTTTTACTGTGAAACAAGAGACACAAACTGTAGTCATATATTAAAATATGAAAATCACCCGTACTTCAAAATGTTACTCTGTGCGCCAGTACTACAAATTGTTAAAAAAAGGTTGTTTTTGTTATATTCATGCTCATTTCTTAATAATTTTCATTATAGTAAATGTTAATCTGTCATAAAACTTTTATTTTATAGCATAATTTATTTGTTTTGTGTAATTAAACTTTATGGCTATTTGTTTTGTTTCAGAGATGGTTTCCTCCCTGTTGCCACATATTACTGATCCAATGTATAGTGTGTTGACTGGCCACACAAAGCCTAATGGTCCACTAACTGGTGGTAGGCATCTAACATGAATAATTGGATGTTTAAATTAGACTTAATTTGACAGATAATGAGTCTGCGAAATTGCATGTGGCCATGTTGGTGGAGATGGTTACATTGTCTTGATGTAATGTGGTAGCATGTTTTTCAGCATATTGCCATAATTTTTCCATACATCTGTGCTCATTATAACAACAAAACTACACAAGATTTTCACTATTTTTACATGTTACATGAAGAGCATGATGCATATGTAATTTAATTTTGCACTTTCACATGGTGTCTTTCTATCTTTCAGAATTCTGCATCTTAATCTTGTTATTCTACTTACAGGCAATTACATGCAAGTGCGCCATTTTGGATTGTACACCAAAACCAAGAAATCAAATGGTTTTTATCCATCAGTAAGTTATAGACATTATTTTTTAAGTTCAATAAAATAATATGTTGTTGGAAAACTGGGCTTAGTGCATATGCGTAAATTGTTGTACCAGATCAGCACTTTCTGTCTACAGTGTAATTTATGTTTAGAAGAGACTTCCTTGATACCCCTAGTAATGGTTTAATGTGTAAAATGAAGCCCATGCTTATTGTATTGTGTGGTTTGAGTACTCATATTTATTTATGATGGAATTATTATGTTGGGCTCATCAGATGAATCCCTCTTTTGAATGCCACATTTAATTTATAAATAGTGTTCAAATCCCTTTTTGTTTGAAATGATGACAGGGTGAACCCTTTAAGAAAAGGCTCAAGTATTTTCCTCCCATGAAGACTTTCTGAAATAACACACCTGATCATGAATTTCAGAGAGAGAAAAAAGTGCAGGAAGAAGAATTTCCAAAATCGCTGAAAGACGACGATCCAGAAGTTGAGCACAAATTGAAGATGGCTTACACGATGGGTCTGTTCAAGAACCAGAAGCCAGGTGAAGACGATGCCGCCAAGAAGATGGCGGATAGGAAGAGGCTTCTTAAATATGCAGCCGGATTCGGTTTGGGGACGTTTATAATATACAAGCTGCTGACACGTGCGTCTGTAACGTCCGGTACTGGGGGTGAGTGGAAGATTTTATTAAGTTTACGTTGCTCCTACATACTAAATAAAATATTGCGAGATAATGGAGCATATTTGTAGTTTGACAAGGCCTTGTAACTTTCATGAGTTTTAAGTTTGCTTATTATTTATATTTGTTAGATCTTAGAGATTATTGAGAACAGATTCTGACTGTCAGTCAACAAACAGTATACAGAAACAATTCTACCTTCATGAAGTAATCTTAATCATACTTTATATACTTTGGGCAAAAGTTCAGATTTATGGAAATACATACTGACATTTGTATTAACATACTACATGTATAACTGTTTTCGTCTGTGTGTTTCAGGAATGTTGTATAACATTAAGAACTATGAAATCAACCCAGAAATGGTCAGTGTCACATTCAATGATGTGAAAGGGGTAAGTTCTGTGGAGATTATCGTGCTAGCACAAAATAATTGTACTCAGTATATTGCAATTAGTTATTCTGTTATAATAAAGGAGTTTCTTTTCAAACACTTTTTATACAAGTTCTTAGCAAAATATTTGTTTAGGTGCAGTTATATCTACATGATCAATACTGTGCACACATTATACACTAATTTTACATGTTTTGGTTTACTTTTATTTGCACACAACAAATGATATAGTGTAAAAAACTAATATAATTTGTACTTTGTTTTATTACTGAACTGGTATCTTGTCTAAAAATATATGTTTAAAATTAATTGATTTGACAAACATTGTGAATTATATATTTAGTATTTGATGTTTGATTCATCTTATGAAACCTGATCTATAGTTTGTGTTGTATGTGAAATTAAACCATATAAAAAATATTGTGTATATATATTGATTGTTTCACACAGAGTAGTACTGCACTATAATTATATTGCATGTCAGTGTGATGAAGCCAAAGAGGAACTGGAAGACATTGTGGATTTCCTGAAGAATGGAGAGAAGTTCTTGAAAATGGGAGCCAAGTTGCCCAAAGGTATTTTCTTTGTGAATTGTATAAAAAAATACTTATTTTAGTAATGGTGTGTTACCACGGTCACATCAGAAACTTGTAAGTATTTGACTTCTATTAACAAACAATGAGAGAAAACTGATGTTTAAAATATACATATTCATTCTTAACTACTGTAGGGTCAACACAGTTATCTGTTGTATATACTTTTGTAGGGGACAGAATCCACACACGGTATTTTGATAAAATGTACGCCATGACAAGTCATGGAAAATAAACATGAAATGATGCAAAACAGTACAGAAGTTGTATGCAAATGAAAAATCATAAACTATGTAAAACGATTAAAAACTGCACATAACTCATCTTAAATAAGGTCATAAAATAAAACTTAAAACTTGTATTTATTGAACAGATGGAATTTTGCATTGTATATGTTATTCATATGTGCCTCTTTGTTCTTTCCCAGGTCTGCTGCTGGTTGGTAGCCCAGGGACAGGAAAGACACTGCTGGCAAAGGCAATTGCAGGTAGAATTTTACCTTACTTTTCTGATTTCCTTGGGGGGCAAAAGCTACGTGTAGGGATGCACCATATTGTTTAAATCATATCTTTTTAGATAATGGTATTGAGCTTTTTGCTGTATTTTTCATAATCACTTTAACATACTAGGTATGTTGTCTCTTTAGATTATTTTGTGCTGAAAGTGATATATGAGATCATAAAAGTAATTTTGAATCGGTCTTAATTGTTAATATATAAGTCTAAGATTATTATAACCAACATCATTACACTAAAACTTACCTTGTCCATGTAGTATTAAAGGTGTTATATACTAGTATACCGGTTTATATATAAAGTTCATAACTTTTCTTGAATGATATATATCGGGTATAAATCCTATGTGTTTGCAGGTGAGGCAGGTGTGCCATTCTTCCATGCCTCGGGCTCCGAGTTTGATGAAGTGTTCGTGGGACAGGGATCCAAACGTGTTAGAAATCTTTTCGGTAAATATAAAGCATGCACTTTTTTTAATGAATTTTTGTAAATAGACATATATTATAGTTTGTGCCAAAATCCTGAAACCTGTCAATACACTTGAGTCTGTTATTTGGTCAAAAGTGTCTAAACTTGGTTCTGCAACTCTTCTCTGCCACAATAATCAGTACACCATGACAACCTAATGAAACTGCCTAATAAATTTAGCAGCTTTATACCAAGTGGTAAATTAATCACACAAGCATTTACCTAAACTAATCAATCCATTTCAGAGAATGCCAAGAAGAGGGCCCCATGTATCATATTCATTGACGAGATCGACAGTGTTGGGGGTAAGAGGACCTCCACAGGTATCACGCCATACGCCAACCAGACAGTGAACCAACTGCTGTCGGAAATGGACGGGTAAAATATTACAGCGTTACAGTTAACTTTTCAGCGTTACAGTGTACAATACAGTGTTACAACAGACATTTCCAGTGTTTTTTCCGCTAACATTTAAGATTCTGCCCAGCTTTACCGCATGATTTTTTGGGTAAAATAGGTAAACTGCTAAACAGATGATATTTGAGTACAATGATTGGATTAACTTAGTGCAATATTCAATTGCATTAGATTCAAATTTAAGGAAACATGAATTTAAATTACAGTGTTACAATTTACCTTACAGTGTTACAATTAACAATGTAATAATAATGTATAAAACACTGTTATAATTGATAATACAGTGTTATAATCTGCTATAAAGTGTTGCAATTTGCAATGCACTGTTGCAATTTTCAATTTAGTTGTACAGTTTACAATACAGTGTTTTATTGTACAAAACAGTCTTGCAATATACAGTGTAATGTTACAATAAAGTTTTACTCGTACAACAGACATTTAAGCTTAAAATTATATATTAATTTTCCGATTTTCCCACGACACTCCTCATATATCTTTCAGGTTTGATACATCAGAGAATATTATAGTCATTGGAGCAACAAACAAGAAGGGGAATCTGGATTCGTAAGTGTCGTATTTATGGATGAAAATAGTAGCAAATAATAGATTCAGTATGCCTTTCAAGGTTTGTGTATAAATTAAAGTGGAATTTTGTGTTGTGTTTAATTCAAGTAAGACATGTCATTATGCAGGTCAAACAGAATGTTATATGCTGATATATTGGAGCTGGCACAACTTGTCATTTAATATAAGATTTTATTAAACGAGTTCAGGAAATTTGTTACTAAGCAACCCTTAATCTAGCCAATGAAAATGCTCAATAGCTTATCTTACACGTGTTAGATAAAAATATTAGTAATGGTAACATGAACAAGGAAAACAATGTGATAAATTGTTATACTAAAGTAGATTGTGAACATATGCAGGCCAATTAGTTTCATTGCCTTTGTGTGTCATTTAAAACGAGAAAGGGAGAGTGCTTGAATAACATAAGCTGTCATATTATGTCTGAGTCAGCATGGCCATGATACGTATGTTCAGAAAACAGATCCACAACAGATTGTTAGTCCTTGTTGGCACATTGGACATGGAAGTCAACCTACCAGGCAGATTTGTTAAAGACGTCCATGTGATGCCACCAAATTACACAATATTAACTGCAATTACACTGTGTGTTCTATGTCAATCGTAGGGCCTCCCTATGTATTGTAGGGCGCTGTTGCGGCCGGGCAGGTTTGATATGGAGGTCCATGTAATGCCACCAAATTAGACAGTATTAACTCCAATTACAGTGTGTGTTCTATGTCAATCTTAGGGCCTCCCTATGTATTGTAGGGCGCTGTTACGGCCGGGCCGGTTTGATATGGAGGTCCATGTGCGACCACCAGATAATGAGGGAAGGAAGGGGTTGTTCAGTCTGTATCTGTCCAAGTGCAAACACGACGGTAGTGAGTATTCCCAGTGTCAACAAGTGCTTTATTCGATCGTTTGTTTGTTTGTTTTCAGTGATTGTAATGATGATATGTATAAATCCCAGATCAACTCACTCACTGGGGCTGTATTCCAGAAGCATCTAAATTTATCTTAAAATATTTCCACTAAAGTTGAAAATGTCAAACTGTTGTATTTTAAAAAATATATATAGTTGTGTAATTATTTTTATGTTTATATGAATATAACCTATTTCTAGGTTAAGGATAAGATATTACTTAAGATGTTTTTAGAATATGGCCCCTTGTTTTTTTACTCTGCTACAAACTCTTTTTAGTAGTGAATTGATGTCATAAACTCATAGGTAATTGACTCGTATTTTAAGACAGTCAAGGAACAATCCTTTGTCCTTCATCCTAAGATGCTGTGACTTAAAAACAAGTGCAATGTAATGCCTCCCACTTTGTGGGGGCATAAACAATTTGTATGCCCCCACAGAGTGGGAGGCATTACATTGCACTTGTTCGTCTGTACATCCTTGTGTTCCAAATGTGCGCACTAGACTCCTCTTTAACTGCTTGGTGAATTTCGCTCATACTTGTACAGCTGACGAACCTTAACATGTACGTGATCTTAAGGAAGGAATGTTGGCTGTTTTTGCTACAGTAAGCAGTAGAAACATTTATATTGTTCATTAATCATCATCTGTTTACCTATTATTGCACCAGTTTATTTTTATTTTAAGTATAAACCTGTTGTTATGAATCAGAGTTAAGTATTTGTATTAGGTTTTATCCCTTTGACCATTTTCTTTTTTCAGAAATCAACATTGATACTTTGGCCAAGCAAACAATTGGAATGACAGGTATTATTTTTGATTATTATAAGTTCAGATTATTTCTGAATATTCAGTAAGCATCTGTGAGCATTAATCAAATGTAACAAACTTAATTTTTGTGAAACAATATGATTTTACATCAAACTGTGCAGCGTTGTTAATAATCTTTTTGAAACAGATGAAATAGTTTCATTACAACTTTATCACTATGCCTACCGTATTTATAACATATACACATGAAGCAAATTTATAATCTTTAGAAGTCTTAAAAACAAGTTCTATGAGCTTCATACAATTCACTCCATTTAACTTTTATAATAAAATTTTTAACACAAAAATATAAATTATTCTTAGCCTTACTGCAGCTGAGTAAAATAAACTCGAGTAATTAAACTGTAACTTTTATACCTCAGTAACCTGGATGTTTGCTGTTGCAGGAGCCGACATTGCCAATCTGGTTAACCAGGCGGCCATTATCGCCACCCTGAAGGGGGCCAGTTTTGTTACCATGGACGACCTAGCAGAGGCCAGGGACAAGGTCACCATGGGTAGGTGATGGTGTGGACGCATAAGGGTGTGATGATACACCCTTCTTAGGTCTACCAGTGTGAGAGATTTGATATTTGACCCAATCTTCAACTTAAGTGATTTTTACCAGAAGTCACAGGCCCGTGTTTATTTTAAATAACAGTGAAATTTGATTATGTGCTAATTACATGTCTATATGGTAAATATATTAAGATACTATAGGCTTTCACTGAGTATATAATTGTAGGGTAACTTTCTTGTGTTTTTGTGAATCAGCAACTTTATTTAAATCATGAGACCAAGATATTACTAGATTTGTAAGATGCCTATGAATTACACAAGGTGCTCAGATAGTGGTAAAAAAAGAATACTAATAATTATCACAATTCTCTAACTTTTTGACACATGTAAATATACAGTACCTGTCAACATGTAAATTCAGGTCCTGCCTGGAAGAACAAGAAGATAGATGAGGAGGAGCTGTGGAGGACGGCGTACCATGAGGCGGGTCACACCATCGTGGCCTACTATACCGAGCAGGCCATGCCGCTGCATAAAGTCACCATCGAGCCTCGAGGAGAGGCTTTAGGACTGGTATGTTTATTAGTTAAAAATTTGCTTCTACTAGCTTATATGTCACACCCATGCTGAAACACTTTACTATGTACACATGTTAATGCGATGGGATGCTTAGCGATTGCACAAGACCTGCTTATTAGTGACTAAAAGATGTTCCAGTTTTGAAGATGTAAATGAGTGTTCATTGTAATGCAAATAATCGCACAAGCATATAATTTTAAGCTAAAGCTATTGTACTCGCCCCGGCATCGGCGTTGGCATTGGCGTCCAAGCTAGGTTTAAGTTTTTTGGTAAGCTAGTTTCTCAGGAATGGCTTGAGGGATTTCATTCAAACTTAAAACATTTATTCCCCACATTAAAATGAACCTTTAAGCCAAGTTTGGTAACTCTAGTTTCAAATTTGTCAAAATGATGGGCCTTTTTACACTAAGGGCTGTTCCAGGAAAAAAGGTGATGTGGGGGTGGAACGCCAGTCCAAAAATGGGGTACCACCACCACAACTTTATATTTTCAAGTCATTGATAATCCGTTTTATCCCCTCTATCACCCCCACTCACCGAATTTTAATACATACACGTTCCACCCCCTCATCACCTTTTTCCTGGAACAGCCCTAAGCTGGTTTCTCAGGAATGGCTTGATGGATTTCATTCAAACTTAGAACATTTATTCCCTTTATTAAAATGATTTCATATGCAAATTTGGATAACTCTAGTTTGAAATTTGTACAAATTATAGGCCTTTTTATACTTAAATTTTTTTTTAAGTGGGTGGAATGATAGCGTCAGCTTTTGATTTCCACTCTCTAACTTCAGAATAAATCTTTCTACATAAATACCCTAAAGCAACACTTTACTCGGGATTGCATTTGTTGGGTTAGTTGGGTCAAGGTCACTGTTTTGAAATTTAGAATGCTTCCTCTCAGTAACTCGAGAAAGAAATTAATTTTGTTTAATTGGCCCCTACTATACAGTTTGTTTTAGAAAAAAATGCCAGAAACTCTGACAATCACATGAAAAGTCGAGCGTTCTGTCCTCCGACAGCTCTTGTTGTATAACCAGTAAAGCAAGTAATAGAAATGTTTCATTGTTCTGATGGCTTAAATCATAAACATTATGTGCACTTGGTTAATATTGTAAATTTTTAGAACAGAAGTGTTAAATAAAGTTACGGCAGTCATGTCTTTATTTGTATGTAGCCTTATTTATTTGAGGTAACATTTTGTTTGTTATTTATAAAATCTTACATTTAATGCCCTTGCCTTCCTGCAGACAATGTCAGTACCAGACAAAGAACCATATGGAATGACGAGAGCCCAGTGTCTTGCCAAGATAGATGTAGGAATGGGTGGTCGGGCGGGAGAAGAGCTGAAATATGGGGTGGAGTTTGTCGGAACTGGTGCGTCTTGTTCATTATATTCAAAATTGCTTCCCTTTTTTTGTGTCTGGATACTGAAGCCAGGTCGTGATAATAAATTATGGCAATACATGTTAATTAATCTTTAGTTACAATAATTACATCTGCCACAACGTGATGTTTTTGTTTATTATGAATTTATTTATTAAGGGTCATAATTATTCCATTCATACATTGGCAAAATGTGTCTTTTGTTTTAAACTTCTATATAAGTTTTATTTTATAGGAGCGTCCAGTGACTTCCAGATGTGCACAGCGATGGCGACTGCTATGGTGAAGAAATGGGGCATGTCTGACAAGGTATTGTTACTTATATCTCAAGTTGATAACGTCAAAGTTCCATTAGTGTTCTTGTGAAATAATATAAAACATTAAACTGCATTTGCTGACTAGCCTGTATTTGCTGACTATCCTGTATTTGCTGACTATCCTGTATTTGCTGACTATCCTGTATTTCTTCATTTTGTTATGGTTTTGAGGGAAAATATCCTTTTAAACTGATTGCAGCAAGTGTTTAATTTCTCTCCAAGCAGCTTAAGGACTCGCGTTAGTCTCCAGCAGCTGTTGTTGAAGTTCTCTCTAAACAGCTTAACTGGTTCCAGCAGCTGTTGTTTAAGTTCTCTCTAAGCAGCTTAAGGACTCACGTTAGTCTCCAGCAGCTGTTGTTGAAGTTCTCTCTAAGTTTAAGTTCTCTCTAAACAGCTTAGACTGGTTCCAGCAGCTGTTGTTGAAGTTCTCTCTAAACAGCTTAGACTGGTTCCAGCAGCTGTTGTTGAAGTTCTCTCTAAGCAGCTTAAGGACTCACGTTCAGTCTCCAAGAAATTCTGTAATCCATTACTGGCCACAAGGGCTGTAATCTCTTACTTAGTACTTGCCTGAGCTCCATATTACTGGCCACTGAAAAATGTTTAGCTTGCAAGTAGGTACTTGTCCAGAATGTTTCGTCCTCCATGAGGGCCAGTGTTTTGGTTATTTTTCCTGGACTTTGTACAGTTTTACTGGTTTTAACCGAGGTCTGACGGATTTTTCGCGGAGACTGCACGTTCATCGATATACAGGCAAATCCCGATCTAGGCTAGATGCATTGTGGTTTAAATCTGAACACCCTACAGCTCATGTCCGTTTATCGTCTCTGCTAGTTTGCACGCGTGCACACAGTGACCCTAATGTAGCTTGACTCATGTCTAGGGTTGACTGATGTTTATTTAGACACGTTGTGATAAATATACTGTAAACACCCAAGGGTTAATTTCTTGTGGTTTAATCCTCTCTACAGGTAGGCAAGCGTGTTCACGGTGACCCCAATGATGGGAACCTTATACAGGTGAATGATACCAGTCCTGATATGCAGAAGGTCATAGACAATGAAATCAACAGATTCCTTGAAGTAAGTACATCCACTAATATTAATAGGTAAAGCATTTGTGTTTCAGCTATTTAGTTGCAATACCATTAAAAATATGTTTAGTGTATTGTTTCAATTGCTCAATACAAACTTCTGATGTTAAATCAAAGGAATTGACATATTTTTGCACAGACTCAGTGGTTTGAAGTTCTTACCAGTACATCGAATATAGAAATTGACCATTAGTGTGCAGTTTAGCCATAATCAGTTTTGTTCTCAAAATTATTATTTATTCAACATTTGATACATCATGTCGAAATGATAAAATTGCAGTTTTACCATCTCCTTTCTTCTATTCTCAAATTTGTGATACCAAATACTAAATGTGTCAGATTGTATTTAGACAGGGTTTAATCCTAAAATTACAAAGCCATGGAAAATTTAAAAAAAAGATGCGTGTCGTAGAAAAACCGTGTTATAATGCATGTGCGTAAAGTGTCATCAGGACGACACTTTCCGCCTATACAGAGGATATATGTCTAGAAGAGACTTCTTTGAAACAGAAAATTCCATAAAAGCGGAAAGTGTCGTCCTGGATTAGCCTGTGCAAACCATTAAATGCATTAAGCCCGGTTTTTCCACTACATGTGTCAAATATTTATTTTTCTTCCAGGAGTCCTACAACAGGGCAATGAACATTTTAACTACTCACAAGCGAGAGCATCAACTGCTGGCAGAAGCCCTCATGAAGTATGAAACACTTGATGTGGATGAGATCAAGGCGGCAATAAGTGGGAAGCCCATCAATCGCGCACCACGGGGTACGCCAAAGAACAAGGAAATACCAGCCAAGAATAAAGACATTGTGCCTAGCATTGGACCTTTCGATATCATACTGCCTCCAGCAGGCGATAAACCCGAGGGCAAGCCTGATTTACCTGTACAATAAAAATAATGCACAATTATTAGAGGATATTTGACAGTTGCCGATTGTACGTCTTGAAAAAAGCAATCATACTTCAAGAAATGCCATTATACAGCCATCGTTGGTTTCCAAAGAACTGTAATGGAAGTTATATTGCTTGAAAAGTCACCACATTTCAGGGTGGTCACTTGTGGACTTGTTTTATGAAAAGCTTTCATATTTGCTACTAACATCGTCATATTTACAAAAAGATCAGAATATGTATGTCCTTCATTGTAACAGAGATATTTAGGACCTAAAACTTTGCAGACTTTGAGTAATTATTTCTATAAGAAGATATATATGAAAATAAGTTCTTCAATCAAGATCTTTCAGCTGAATTGGGAAAAGAACTATGTTAAAATGATGACAAAACACTCAACTGTTGTGATATTGTAGAGACACATGTAATTATTGCATTGAGATTTTCATGATTATTTCTTACTAATTGGCATGGATTTACTCATTATATTATTTGCGACTATTTTAAACAGGAACTGAACCTCATTGTGCATAGTTGTCGTAAGAAAAGTTGTTGTAAGAGGCATTTTATTCATTTGATTTTAATTCTCACAATTGCACCAGGCAGTTTAAACATTTTAACACTAATTAATGATATATTCTCACGCATGATCAAGTAGGCTCCGTTGACGGATGGACAAGAATTAATTGAAAAATTAACCATTCAGTAAGTCCTGATATCATTGCTGAATGGTTCTTATAAAAGCAACTCTTATTTTGTCAACGTCCGTGTAATAGAACTGAGTGCGTGTTCACAGGCTTGTATGCCTTAAAGAATGAACTGAAATCATGTTTACATATTCAGAATGTTGCGTTGATTGCGCTGAATGGTTCATCCAAGATTGTACAGCTGTAGAAAACATGCTTTTACAGCTGTACTGTTTGTCGAACTTAAAGAATAAAGAACTTGTTTTGTCTAGCATACTATAATTGACAATGTATCTACATTTTTATGGACATGTGTTGTTTTTATTGAGAAAGAATAAACATGTTACCACCATGTTTGTAGTGCATGTTTTGTCACTACCTTTCATAACAAAAACAATGCAATTGTTTAAATGATGATAACTTGGAATACACCTTTGTCATCAACTCCAGTATCAGGGGCAACATTCCTAATAACTCTGTTTTGTATTTTGACAGAGTTATGTCCCTTTTTCACACAGATTTTCTGGCAATATTCAAAAGTTTTGTAACTTTAAAACTTCACAAAATTCACTTGAAACCTGGAATGTACCTTTGTGATCAACTCCAGAATGTACCTTTCTCATCGACTGCAACAGCAAGTGCAACATTCCTCATAACTCAGTTTTGTATTTTGACAGAGCATAAGCCCCCTTTTACATATATTTTTAGGTTTAATTCTTTATTCAAATGTCTCATAACTTCAAAACTTCATAGGTTATTCACTTGAAACTTGGAATATACCTTTGCCATCAACTCCAGCATCAGGTTCAACAAACCCAATAACTCTGTTTTGGTATTTTTACCGAGGAATGTCCACTTTTCACATTGATTTTGGGGTAAACTTTTTGTTCCAAAGTCTTAAAATTTATAAACTACATAAGGTTTTCACTTATAAATTGGAATAATTTGAAGAAAAAATTGCCATAAATCAGTTTTGTATTTCAACAAATGTATGCCCCTTCCACTTTCCAAAATATGTGCCAACTTAAATACTTCGAATAGTCGAGCGCGCTGTCGTCTGACAGCTCTTGTTGATCTATATTTGTCATAATTCTGCACTAAGACAAATTACGCGGAGTTTTAAATTCACGCTATGTACGGACCACAAAATACGCGAAAATTAAACAACGAAAAAAGATGAGCTGACCGTATCTTTTAAGCGGTATTCTGCGTTTGTAAACTTATGTTCTACATCATTATTTTAGATAGATCTAAATGTTAACAAGAGAAAAATGCGGAAACCGCATTAAAGCCGTATTTTTTATTTTATCGATGGGGGTACATGTACAAGTCAAAGTTGGTGAAGAAGAATGGAAGTTTCATGTCGATGATCTAAAATGTATGCAGTAATGTTTCATCAAGATTGATCAATAACTTTAGAAAATATGACAGGAATACAAAACTTTAAAGCAAATTCTATTTTTGGCTCTAGTGGCCATTTTGGGCAGTGAGGCGGAACCATTTGAATAAGTTTGATAGAGGACCACTAAACGAACATTAGTGTGAAATTAATTGAAAATCTATACAAATTCTATAATTAATTGGCGTTGAGATATATTTATATTTTTAGTTCTGGCGGCCATCTTGTTCAGTGAAGCGGAACCATTTTCACAAGTTTGGTAGAGGACCATCCAAGGAACATTTCTGTCAAGTTTGATGAAGATGGACCAAGAACTTTTGAAAATATGACAGGAAAACAACACTTTTACGCAAAATCTATTTTTAGCTCTAGTGGCCATTTTGTGCAGTGAGGAGGAACTATTTGAATAAGTTTGGTAGAGTGTAAAGTGTCATCAAGATTGATCAAGAACTTTAGAAAAAATGACAGGAATACTCAACTTTAACGCAAAAGCTATTTTTGGCTATAGTGGCCATTTTGTGCAGTGAGGCGGAACCATTTGAATAAGTTTGGTAGAGGAACACTAAACAAACATTTGTGTAAAATTATTTGAAAATCTAACCATATGTTTAGAAGAAAATGGAGTTTAGACGTAATTATATTTTTAGCTCTGGCGGCCTTCTCGTGCAGTGAAGCGGATCCATTTTCACAGGTTTGGTAGAGAACCATCCAAGGAACATTTCTGTTAAGTTTCATGAAGATTGACCAAGAACTTTTGAAAATATGAAAGGAATACGAATCTTTAACGCAAAATGTTAACGACATCGCAACGCTCGCCCGACCGCCCGCAGACACGGATTCAGGCCCGGGCCCCCCCCCCCCAGCCCCCCCCCTAGCTGAGCCCGGCGATATCATTTAAAACAATAATAAACAAAAATAAATCCCTACCTATCTACTCTATTTTGGGGGGCATGTTGAAAAAAAAAAATTCAACTTATTCAAACTATCTGGTTTAGGTAGAAGTATGGCACATACTTCGTAACAAGTACTTGTTTAAATTGTTTTTAAAAGGACCCGTTCATAGATTGACGAATTGACAATTTTTCAACTGTTTGTCACCGATTCCAAAAATGAAAGAACAGTGTGTACAATGGAGCAAAATAACACTACAAACCTAGAAATATACTGTACAAACCGTTTCGTATATGAGAAATCATCAGTTGAAATCGATAAAATTATAAAGCGTTTGTAACCATTGAATATAGATCAGTGTTTGTAACGCTAAACGATGGAATAGTTTGGAGAATTTCTGTTGTTTTCGTTGAAACTGTTGACATCAAGTGGAACTCTTACATAAAGTAAATAATGCCGAGTGAAATAGAGATGTCGGAATGGCCGAGTGGTTAAGACGAAAGTCTTTTAGTCCGGAGTTCCCGAGTTCTTTTTTTTTTCTTAATACTTTCTTGTTATTATACTGGATCTTTTTGTTCTGATGCTTAAATCTGTCAAGTTAAGACGTTTAAAACTTCAAAAAATGCGAAAATCTTTGAACAAGTCCCATTAAGGCCCAACCGACCGGTTTTCGCTAATCTATAAGCCGAGATTTTTCGTTGAAAAATCCGGCTAAAAATCCACTTATTCATATAACGAATTGAAGATGGCGGTAAATAACAGACATACTATTAATGTGAATGTATTCTGTGTTGTGTCGTTTCTTTTATGGACAGTATAGCTATTTGTAACCAAGAAACTACTTTGGGACAACGGGTTAATTCATGGAACTGATGTATTTAGTATGTGTTGATCAGATTACGATTCAAATGATTTGTCGATGATATCCCAAAACCTTGGTCAATGTCAAAGGCGTTTTGCGTGGTGTTGGGTGCCAGTGGCGTAAAGTTCTAGGCATACTCCTGCATATAAATCGCAACGCTAACGCGGAAATGGAAAGTGCTACAAAATTTAAAAATACAGTAAAAAAACCTGTGAAAACCGAATCCCTATCAAAACCGAACAGCTGTGTCGGTCCCGATTTTTTTCCTTTTTGTTTTATATATCAACAACCCTTAATAAACCGAACCCTGTCCAACCCGAATACCGAACGATTCTATCACAAATATAATCTCATTGAACCTTAAAACCCCTGAATAAACCGAACGGTGTATCCTGTCAGGTGTCACTTCGCAATACCACAGAGGTGTAATCCCGATAATTGGTGACACGAGTACACACAAAGGGCAAAATCGCCATCGTGATAACTGGGCAGTGGTGCAATTAGCGATGAGCAAGTCGGTGATACGACATTAGTCAACTTGTGAAAAACTGATTAGTCTCTTGTATTTTACATTGAAATTTACGTACAGTGGAATTTTTTTAATGTTTTACAACAGTGTAAATAATTTATACATAACAGTAATTTCTGGCAATATTTCGATCACTGATCTCTAAAAGCCTAAGCTTGTTATACAATCTAGCTAAAATAAATAGGTTGAAAGTAATCAAAGCAGTCAACAATTGGTGATTTCTTTAAACATATGTAAATAAGTTGTACGTTGAATGCAAGAACTTGTTTGATTTATAAATTGAGTGTCGGTTTATGTATAAAATATAGTGTACATTTTTAAAGAAAAATGACATTTAATACAAAACCTTGGTAAACCGAACATCTCTGAAAACCGAACGGTCGACCCGGTCCCGACGCTGTTCGGTTTTGACAGATTTTACTGTGCATAATATATATAAGAAATGTATTTAAAAAAGACAATGTGCGTTGACATTAATATTTGAGATATCATTTTTACCCTAAACATAATACAAGAGGGCCGAGATGATCGATTACGTGGCTTCTCGGACACCAGATTTTTCGGTCCCCACCTATATAAGGAGACCTCTCGGTCCCCAGATTTTTTGGACACCATAAGAATACCTATCGGATCCCAAATTGTGTGTGTGATTAATTCAACAATCATTAATATTTGTACCTTGAGTTAACCTATCCATGTTTTTCACCAGTGATACATGAATAACTTAAATAAATTACGTTAACATCATTATTATATAAATTAGTCACGCACATTTAACAAATTAACAATGTACGAAAATAATTGCGGAAATGAATGAAAATTATTTTGTTTCAGACGCGTATAGTTATTCTAATAAGAAATATACCATGCATGCATGTTATCTATGCATAATACATGCATTTCAAAGTCAATTATTCATTTATAATGTTTATCCTAATGAAAAGCAATCTTCAGAGAACATTCAGCACATTAAAAATTAAAATGATGACTTCCATTTTTGATAACACAAACATAAAATTTCATTAGACTATGGCGATTTAAAATTATATTCGGTAGGAATGTGATGTATCAAGGGTTTCTGTGTATAATTGGTATTGCAAAATATTGTAAATGAGGTAAAAGCAACATGAATAACATTTGGACGTACTCCGATTCTTATTTACCAGATTTTATTGTATTGAATGATATCTTTTTATATGTTGATTAATATCTACTCGGGAGAAGTTGATAGAAATGAACAATTATAATTAATTCTTAACAGAACGCAACCGCAATTCAATTTCAAATTAACATGCACAGTCATTTATAAACATAAATTCCCATTTATTGAAATATTCGCTCTTATGATTCTCTGGATACTAATTGATGCAGTATCACAACTATATACCGGCAGCTAAACGCGCGCTATTACTTTTAGATTGATCGAGAGTGTGTTGAACTCGCTAGAATCGTTATTTATAGGGCGTGCCACTAGGGTAAACAAAATAGTGGATTAATTCTGGGAATGAATATAAAATTCTGCTCATGACATACAATGAGAAAATATGTTCAGTTCTAGAGTGTATATCGAGAATATGTTTATAACTTTATTTTAACCGCGTATGTAAACAAGTATGTAGATTTTAATCCCCAAAAGTATGCAACAGTTGTTGGTATACATTAAAACATTGTTGTAAGTTTGCATTCCCTAAAATCAGATTTTTTTCCCAATTCTATTGGCATTCAATTTTCCCGCTGCATAATTATCGCAAGAAATCTAGGTCAAAAGTGCTCTAAGACAGCTACGCCGAAAAAAATACATTAGAAACCGATACATAAAGATCGACACTTAAGCATGCTATATACACTATCCCAATGTTAGCATTTAGTTAAAACTTAAAAACGTTACTAAAACTGACTGCGTAAATTAATACTGTAATGTTCAAGACATTTCAAGAAAACATCAATTTAACATCCCCTAAATTTGAACTTTTCATGTGCGTATACATACTCAAGTTTGGTCTAGGTACGCCCCTGTCTGCCGTGTTGATAGGAGGCATAATGTTGAAGGTGAACACGAACATGATGTAAAACACCATATTTTCACCAGCTCTGTATGGTGTGCTCTTTGTGCATAGCCCCTTATCACATAGTCCTTATCGCCGACTGAACTATAAATACAGTACACTACATTCCTTCCTAAGTTGTTCGGTCTGTGGTAGTGTTTCAATGTTAGGATGGATATTATGTTGCGAATGCTGTTCGCCCTCAATTGCCTTGGATTACTGACGGTGGTGACGTCAGCAGACGTTCATATATACGTTAGTCCAACAGGTTCCGACAACAACAACGGGTGAGCGTTCAAAAATATTTATTACAAGGTCGCAATGGTGTAATGGATAATTATGGTGTCCTCCTTGCGACCGGGAGGTCGTGCGTTTGATCCAGCGTTCGAATGATATGTCTCAAATCACGTGCTAGTTCTACCCAGGGAACGGACTCGAAAATGTCTCAATAAGCCACAGGCTTCCGAAACAATCGTAAATAGGTTTAAACTAAATATAATCTAGAACGCACGTGCTAATGTCGTCACATGATTTCTAAGCAATGTATGAATGCTCTTTATACTCACTTCTAAACGTATCAAACTTTGGATTATTTCGAAACATTTGCCAACGAAAATGTTTTATTTCGAAATATTAGCCAACGAAAATGTTTTATTTCCAATTTTTTATTAGCCAATATTATGAAAATGGTTTATTTCGAAATTAGCAGATGAAAATGGTTGTTACATGGTTACGTTGAAAGTCACTTCCTGCCTTCTCACCAAGAGCAACGATGTGTAGAAGTGTTCGATTATGTTAAACAAGTTCCTAGTATTATGCACCTATCAATATTTTCCCCCAGGGGGGGGGGGGGGGGGGGAGCGGCCGGCATATACGGGACTTTTGACTGAGCAATTCCTCATTTGGTGCATCTGGTACCGTCTGGCACAAGATAGTCAGTTGTTTTGCATCACAGTCATTTCGGACCATATCATGAGTGTTCTGAAACAATACAATGATCTGTGACACGTGTTGTTCTGAAATTGTGTCGCAGTATTGCGTGCATCATTGGACAAGGGCATTTCAAATGTTTACCAAAGCTTTAGCATGCACCAATTTCCGTGTAACAAAACACCGGTGTAGCATAATAGCAGTAGTTGTGTCACAATAACCACCATTACTACTACTGTACTACTAACACTACTGTTTCAAAAACAACAACAACAACAACAACTACTACTACTGCTACTACTACAACAACTACTACTACTACTACTACTACTACTACTGCTGCTGCTGCTACTACTACTACTACTACTACTACTACTACAGTTACAACAACGACTATTACTACTACTACTACTACTACTACTACTACTACTACTACTACTACTACTACTACTACTACTACTACTACTACTACTACTACTACTACCACTACTACTACTACTACTACTGCTACTACTTCTACTACAACTTCTACTACTACTACTACTACTACTACTACTACTACAACTACTACTACTGCTACTGCTACTACAAGTACTACTACTACTACTACTACTACTACTACTACTACTACTACTACTACTACTACTACTACTACTACTACTACTACTACTACTACTACTACTACTACTACTACTACTACTACTACTACTACTACTACTACTACTACTACTACTACTACTACTACTACTACTACTACTACTACCACTACTACTACTACTACTACTACCACTACTACTACTACTACTACTACTACAACAATATGTACTACTACTTCTTTACTACTACTACTGCTGCTACTACTACTACTACTACTACTACTACTATTACTACTACTACTACTACTACCACCACCACCACCACCACGACCACGACCAACTCCACATCCACCATCACAACCACTACTACCACTTTCACAATCACCGCCATAACCACTACAACCATCACCACCACATCCACCACCAAAACCATCACCACCACATACACCACCGATACCATCACCACCACATCCACCACCAAAACCATCACCACCAGCACCACACTCACCTTCACAACAACCACTATCATCATCAACATCATCACAACCACCAGCACAACAACAACCACCACCATCATCACCACCACCATAACTACCACTGCTACTAACAAGCGCAACATATATATGCTTGTAGAACAAATGTCGGCTATACGCTGAAAATGATACAACACGCGATCTCGAGTCTTGGCGGTGTTCAGTATGACAGTACGTATATGTGACGTATTTCTGCACAATGTTAATAATAGTTTTAAATGATTCACATAATATTCCTTATACGTGATTCATGTGGTTGGTGCTGTTTGATTTGCTTTCCTTTTCTTTTACCGTTTACATTTCAAGATTTACGATTGTATTTTGCTAACTTTTATTTGTTAGTTCCAATAAATACTACAGTTATCAAGCTTACACAAACTGTCAGAATTAACTTAATAGAGCAACTATGCGATACGAACATACCTCGAGGGTTACAAGTATTTGGTTTTTAAAAGGACAAGACAATCTAACAATTTGAACTTTGAAAAACAAACGTAAAACATCAGTATACGGATGAGTTACTTATCTATAAAAAAAAAAACAACAACACTAATGACATTTTGTAACTGTAAAACACGTGGAAATTGTCGAAGACGTTGTATAGAAAAACTAGGCTGATACATGGATGCCAATGTTTTGTTCCTTTGATCCCCACTTCTAGTGGCCTACATCGAGTTATTGAAAGGTCACCACGACATGGGGGCTACGTTGCAGATTAACGTCAGCAACGTTGTCATACGTTCGTATCAACACCAGGCGGTGTACGTGGTATGCACGCTCATTAATCAATGTAGCCCCTTTTGAATGTTAACGTATACCAAAGACAACACATCACCCTGCCCATCCGCTCTTTTAAACGTTACGTCCGACAAAACACAACGTCAGGCAGTATACGTGGCATTGTTTGTAACGTATTATGTTTCAATTTTATACATCAGTGTCTATCAACAATACGCCAGGGCCCTTATCCTCAAAGCTCCTTAGTGAAAACTTATGTCAATGTCTTAAAATCATAAAAAAATTGACTGCGTCATTTATGGCTTAATTTAATAAAAGATATTTTCTTGTAAAGACAGAACATGTGATATTTATTTAACCATTTCAGCAAAACAAAATGTTGAATTTCACTTAGAAAACTTGATCTTAAAACATCACGTAAGTGCAACTTTAGCTAAAAATTGCATTAGGAGCTTTGTGAATCCACATAGCTCCCTAGTTAAAACTTCAGTAAATGTCTTAAAAACGTAACATTCCGTAAGACTGTGTTGGTTTATTTAAGTTAGCTTCTAAGTGGTTTTATTCTGGTAGAGAATCAATAGATGCTTTTTATTTTACTATATAAAAAAATAAGATTTTTCGCAAGGAATAATTTGTTTAATTTTTAAATTAAATATGACTTAAGTTAAAATTTCTCATATGAGCATTGTGGATATGGCCCTTGGAAATAAAGGTGCTACACTAGTATACAGTTCTCTGTCTCGCCTTATAGACGCTACACTCTGTATGAACTTAGAGAATAAAAATGTATTTTTTTCGGACATTTTTGTAGAAACTGCCCAGTAAGAGGCGGATATAAAATAAAATAAAATTCTGAGAACTTGGTCACAGCTAACATGGCAGTTAAAATAATCATACAAAGCAATGTGTGTTACTAGTATATTATATTTTTGACGTCCAGTTTTGTTGCCAATTCTGAAATAATATCCGTGTACCCGAGAAGCTAAAAATCAACATACTCTGAGCTTAGGAAAGCTTCCCGTCTTTTTCGTCTTGATGTATTGTTGTTAGCTGCCACTATCAACATTTATGTTGAGGAAATTTAAGTATTGTGTTAGTGTATCAATAATGCATGTAATATAATGGAATATCGGTATATTTCCATTTAGACGGGTGGTAAACCAATCGAAAGCCGGTATTTTAAGCCCGTGACGGATCACAACGTAATTGCAAAATTACCACATAATGCACGTCAACATGTAAGTACTTCAGTCGCCAATAAATGAAATTAAATTCGTCTGATTACAATTATATGTCACTTCGTAGCTAGACATGGTAAGTTGAAAGTTAATGGTACCGGTACTTTTGGAAATATGCTCGTAAACATGTATAACACTTATTATAGACGGCCGGTGCACCACGCTATAGTATCAATCACTGCTTGTAGGTTCGTGTGGTCCATTTGCCTGATGCGGGTATCACCAATTACGGGACTATCCGAGCTTTCGGAAACCACCTGGGAAATCCCACGCAGATAGAAGTGTTCTACAACGGCAAACCACTGCATGTAGCGCAGTGGCCGAATGAGGCAAGTTGTCCAGATTCATTGGCTCGTTTTATTTGTATTTGAAAATAATATCTTATAAGTGAATCCATATTTATTTACCATTGTAACCCGTAGACTACTTGGCAATGATTGCTAAACCAGTTTTAGCCGAAAAAACAGGCTATTCTAATTTTCCTAGATTGAGGTTTCCCGTAGTTTATAGGCCTAACTGTAAAATGCGTATATAAGTACATGTACTCGTATATGATTTTAGTGATTTGATAAGAGTACTTGATGCTATAGCAGTTGTATTTACTAGTATTTAGCTTGTCAATTGGTGCAATTTATGGCTCTCAATGTAACACATGTTGATACTGTTGTTTTGACTGGAAAAGATAAATGTAGGCACCTAATATTAGTGACTAATTCAAACATAACATATGGAATATATACGTGGAATACGAAGAAATTATCATGGATTTTTGAAGTATAACACTTCACTGATATTTTCTCGCCAGGGTTTCATCAACATCGTCGAGGTTCTGGACGGTCAGAACGGCGAAAGGTTCCGGTACAACTCGTCGGTGTGGGCGGGCTGGGCTCCAGAGGCAGACCTGTGGGTCTACGGCTACTGGTAAGAATTCTGGCAAGTTCCGACAGCAAATAAGTGCGTTATACGACGGAAAGACATCACCATAATATAGGCTCGAAACCGCGTATGGTATGCGGACAAAATCCCATTCGGACATAATTCCTCCCGCTCCATTATACACAATTCATCGCGTATAATTATGTCGTATCGTAGAACTTGTGTTTTAAATTGTGGTTGCAGTTATTGCATCATACTTAAAATTGCTTCAGGTACTGGAGTTGGGCGGACAGGTCGGTGAAGATGGCCAGTCTAAGTGCCTCAACGAATACCGTGACCGTGGTTGAGAACCCGTTATACGGACTGAGGATTGGTGAGTGGTTGAGAACCCGTTATACGGACTGAAGATTGGTGAGTGGTTGAGAAGCCGTTATACGAACTGAGGATTGGTGAGTGGTTGAGAACCCGTTATACGGACTGAGGATTGGTGAGTGGTTGAGAACCAGTTATTCGGACTGAGGATTGGTGAGTGGTTGACTTTCTATAACACTGGAGCGGTTAGGCTGGTTAGTTTTTGACCTAGGTTAACACTGCCGCGTTAAATTGTTAAGCCGAGTGATAATTCGACTTACAACACTGTTTGTCCTACTGATCCTGATGGACAATTGTTCGCAGTTAATCGTGTTAATCGTAGAGAATTTGTGAACTGCTCAAAATTTTTCTACGATTAACACGATTACCACGACTGACCTCAAGATCTGATAACCACGATTGGTCCTCGATGAGGACCACGATTTCAATCGTGACGCGAATCATGTTAGTGGGAACCTAGCATTAGGCGGTTGAGGATTTGACCAAATATAACACTGAATCGTTTAGGCTGGTGAGTGTTTGACATATAATATCATTCTACGGTCAAACGGGTGAGTGTTTGACGTACTATATATAACAATTCAGCGGTTTTAAAAGTGGGAGACTGTTTGACCTACTATAACATTGCGAAGGTTAGGTTTGCTAAGTTTGTAATCGAAGGGTAGACTAGAAATGGATGGTCAAACCAGAAATAAAATGTGTTGAGATTTGCTATGCTATATATTACCACATCTACTTGGATTTTTACACCAGATCTAATTAAATTATATTGACCTTTACCAGTTGTTTGCTTTTATTACATATATTTTGGTTTGAAGTTATTATTGAAACTTCATGTGTTCAAGCAAAACAAATATTTCATTAGACAGTTTTTGTTCAGTCCTAGAAAATTATTCTAATACTTAATTTATTTTCAGACTTACTTTCCCAGCGTTGAAGTGTCAGAAATATTCTTAGTTTTCTTCCGTTAAGGTCATTTCGGGAAGCCTGCAGAGGACGCTACAGGGGCGGCTCAGGGAGGCTACTTCCGATTCTACAACGTGTTGTCGGCACTGGATTCCCCGGTGAGCTGCTCGGACCTTGTCCGGAGTTGTCTTTGATTTGCAGATTCATCTGCACTAGATTGAGACGTATTTTCGGTACTATGATGTATAATTACGTAACGATGCTTATCATTCTGGGAACACGACAAGACAAGCATAAACACTTTCTTTAAATAGCGGTAATATACAAAGGGCTATTTAACAATGCCTGACAAATATACAAATTTCCACTATTTTATGGCATTCTGATAAGTGCTAAGCGAAAGAAGTCAAAATTTTGCAAAATCGATAAGTTCGATTTTAGGGTGAATACTACATGGACAGTAGTTCTGGGAACCTCTACGTGTGGATGCCAAACCAAGACGGTAACGTCACGTACGTCTCCCAGATTGATGACTGCATCAGGTACCATTATACTGCGTTACCTGAATAAGGGGCCTAAATGTGTTGTTTAAGAAATAATTACCTACTTAAAAATGTTTATCTGCTAATAAACAATGATTTGGAGTTCTGATGCGTATGAAGTAAACTACGAGGGCGTTTGCGACAAATTGTTGTTTAATAGCCGATAAACAACGATAATGGGAAACGTATTTCAATTTTAACTTGACCTGAAAACATGTTATGCAATTAAAAAACCTTTATTTGACAGTTTCGGAACTATTTGTGTGATCTTTATTAGAGATTTAACAAAGGTACATGTTGTTCTTTGTCTATAGAAAAATGCGCGTGTCATGTTAGAATTTGATTTTTGCCACTGTTTCTCTCGGTGTACCTCGTATAAATTGAATAATTGATTGGTCATAATATTGCAACTATAGCATATGAGGCGTGTCGAGGGAAAACCTGGCTTAGTGCATGTGCGTAAAGTGTCGTCCTGGATCAAGGCTGTGCAGCCCGCACAGGCTAATACAGGACAGCACTTTCCGCCTACAGTGGATTTATGTTTAGAAGAGACTTCCTAGAAACAGAAAATACCATAAAGGGGTAAAGTGCCGTCCTGGATTAGCCTTGCAGTCCGCACAGGCTAACCTAAGACGGCACTTTACGCTGACTGCACAGGCTAATCCGGGACGACAGTTTACGCACATGCATTAAGCACGGGTTTTCCACGCCACGCCACATATATTAACACAAACACGAAAAAACAGATTTGGAGCATTATAACTTACAATTTTCATAGAAAGGCGTGGTGTTTGTTTTCGTCATTTTTTGTATCATCACAGTATGCAGGACAATTTTCACGATGTAACCTTATCCGACTTTACCCTTGAAGCGTGTCGAGGTCACGCCATCCTTGGAAACAACGTGCAAGACATACAGATACAAAACCTGGAGATTAGAAACACAGGTGAAGAAACATGTCATTAAAACACTGACTGTTTAGACATTCACCCGTGCAAAAACGGTTCTATGGTCTAGTGTGTTGTCTTGTTATTTTAAGAAACCGTATGCATTGTACATGCATTAAGTAATATTTGTAGCATACTTTGACCGAAATATGTTAGTTAGTTAACGAGCCAGCAGGGCGAGATTAAATAATTAACATATTAAGGTCAACGGGTGCTACATGTGTTTTATACCATATTTACCAATCACATCGCATTTTTCCACAATGCCGATCCCAATGGGCAGTTCCTAGACGTCACGTGATGTCTGACATGCTTTACATCTGTGTCGTTTCCAAATTTAGCGCTGTCGCGAGGCCGCATGGTAATGCGAGCCTAATGTGCAAGTTTACCGTGCAATAAGTAGCGTGCGTATAAATTTCAACTAAATTTCAATATACCGCACGATATTTATTGCACGATTAGCTTGCATATTATGCCCCGCGCACCAGTTACCTTTCTGATATCACAGTTATTGAATACCGAAAAACAAAGAAAACTCTGAAATATGGTACAAAATAGCGATCTCTGATACCTTCTGATGCAATCAAATTGTTATTAGTATTTATTTTCGTTTTTCCTCTACAAAATGATCTTTCTCAGCTACTTTCTCTATATCTCACTTTAATTTTTGTTCAAGTTCAGTTGTCACATTGTCACTCTAATAAATGAGCCATAATGGTGTTCTTAAAATATTTTATAAAATGTATATTGCATATTATGCCCCGCGCACCAGTTACCTTTCTGATATCACAGTTATTGAATACCGAAAAACAAAGAAAACTCTCTGAAATATGGTACACAAAATAGCGATCTCTGATACCTTCTGATGCAATCAAATTGTTATTCTTCTTGCAGAAGCATTTATTTTCGTTTTTCCTCTACAAAATGATCTTTCTCAGCTACTTTCTCTATATCTCACTTTAATTTTTGTTCAAGTTCAGTTGTCACATTGTCACTCTAATAAATGAGCCATAATGGTGTTCTTAAAGTATTTTATAAAATGTATTATGTATGTATATGTATCTATATTTGTACATTGCATATATTACTTATGAAACTGCCCAGTAAGAGGCGGATATAAAATAAAATAAAATTCTGAGAACTTGGCACATTTAACATGGCAGTTAAAATAATCATACAAAGCAATGTGTGTTACTAGTATATATTTTTAACGTCCAGTTTTGTTGACATTTCTTAAATAATATCGGTTTACCAGAGTAGCTAAAATTCAACAGACTCTGAGCTTAGGAAGCTTCCCGTCTTCTTCGTCTTGATGTATTGTTATTAGCTGCCACTATCAACATTTATGTTGAGGAAATTTAATTATTGTGTTAGTGTATCAATAATGCATGTAATATAATGGAATATCGGTATATTTCCATTCAGACGGGTGGTAAACCAATCGAAAGCCGGTATTTTAAGCCCGTGACGGATCACATCGTAATTGCAAAATTACCACATAAAAATGCACGTCAACATGTAAGTACCTCAGTCGCCAATAAAATGCAAATTAAATTCGTCTTATTACTATTATATGTCACTTCGTAGCTAGACATAGTAAGTTGAAAGTTAATGGTACCGGTACTTTTGGAAATATGCTCGTAAACATGTATAACACTTATTATAGACGGCCGGTGCACCACGCTATAGCATCAATCACTGCTTGTAGGTTCGTGTGGTCCATTTGCCTGATGCGGGTATCACCAATTACGGGACTATCCGAGCTTTCGGAAACCACCTGAGAAATCCCACGCAGATAGAAGTGTTCTACAACGGCAAACCACTGCATGTAGCGCAGTGGTCGAATGAGGCAAGTTGTCCAGATTCATTGGCTCGTTTTATTTGTATTTGAAAATAATATCTTATAAGTGACTCCGTATTTATTTACCATTGTAACCGGTAGACTACTTGGCAATGATTGCTAAACCAGTTTTAGCCGAAAAAACAGGCTATTCTAATTTTCCTAGATTGAGGTTTCCCGTAGTTTAGAGGCCTAACTGTAAAATGCGTATTGCACTCGTATATGATTTTAGTGATTTGATAAGAGTACTTAATGCTATAGCAGTTGTATTTACTAGTATTTAGCTTGTCAATTGGTACAATTTATGGCTCTCAATGTAACACATGTTGATACTGTTGTTTTGACTGGAAAGATAAATGTAGGCACCTAATATTAGTGACTAATTCAAACATAACATATGGAATATATACGTGGAATACGAAGAAATTATCATGGATTTTTGAAGTATAACACTTCACTGATATTTTCTCGCCAGGGTTTCATCAACATCGTCGAGGTTCTGGACGGTCAGAACGGCAAAAGGTTCCGGTACAACTCGTCGGTGCCGGCGGGCTGGGCTCCAGAGGCAGACCTGTGGGTCTACGGCTACTGGTAAGAATTCTGGCAAGCTCCGACAGCAAATAAGTGCGTTATACGACGGAAAGACATCACCATAATATAGGCTCGAAACCGCGTATGGTATGCGGACAAAATCCCATTCGGACATAATTCCTCCCGCTCCATTATACACAATTCATCGCGTATAATTATGTCGTATCGTAGAACTTGTGTTTTAAATTGTGGTTGCAGTTATTGCATCATACTTAAAATTGCTTCAGGTACTGGAGTTGGGCGGACAGGTCGGTGAAGATGGCCAGTCTAAATGCCTCAACGAATACCGTGACCGTGGTTGAGAACCCGTTATACGGACTGAGGATTGGTGAGTGGTTGAGAACCCGTTATACGGACTGAAGATTGGTGAGTGGTTGAGAAGCCGTTATACGAACTGAGGATTGGTGAGTGGTTGAGAACCCGTTATACGGACTGAGGATTGGTGAGTGGTTGAGAACCAGTTATTCGGACTGAGGATTGGTGAGTGGTTGACTTTCTATAACACTGGAGCGGTTAGGCTGGTTAGTTTTTGACCTAGGTTAACACTGCCGCGTTAAATTGTTAAGCCGAGTGATAATTCGACTTACAACACTGTTTGTCCTACTGATCCTGATGGACAATTGTTCGCAGTTAATCGTGTTAATCGTAGAGAATTTGTGAACTGCTCAAAATTTTTCTACGATTAACACGATTACCACGACTGACCTCAAGATCTGATAACCACGATTGGTCCTCGATTAGGACCACGATTTCAATCGTGACGCGAATCATGTTAGTGGGAACCTAGCATTAGGCGGTTGAGGATTTGACCAAATATAACACTGAATCGTTTAGGCTGGTGAGTGTTTGACATACAATATCATTCTACGGTCAGACGGGTGAGTGTTTGACGTACTATATATAACAATTCAGCGGTTTTAAAGGTGGGAGACTGTTTGACCTACTATAACATTGCGAAGGTTAGGTTTGCTAAGTTTGTAATCGAAGGGTAGACTAGAAATGGATGGTCAAACCAGAAATAAAATGTGTTGAGATTTGCTATGCTATATATTACCACCTCTACTTTGATTTTTACACTAGATCTAATTAAATTATATTGACCTTTACCAGTTGTTTGCTTTTATTACATATATTTTGGTTTGAAGTTATTATTGAAACTTCATGTGTTCAAGCAAAACAAATATTTCATTAGACAGTTTTTGTTCAGTCCTAGAAAATTATTCGAATACTTAATTTATTTTCAGACTTACTTTCACAGCGTTGAAGTGTCAGAAATATTCTTAGTTTTCTTCCGTTAAGGTCATTTCGGGAAGCCTGCAGAGGACGCTACAGGGGCGGCTCAGGGAGGCTACTTCCGATTCTACAACGTGTTGTCGGCACTGGATTCCCCGGTGAGCTGCTCGGACCTTGTCCGGAGTTGTCTTTGATTTGCAGATTCATCTGCACTAGATTGAGACGTATTTTCGGTACTATGATGTATAATTACGTAACGATGCTTATCATTCTGGGAACACGACAAGACAAGCATAAACACTTTCTTTAAATAGCGGTAATATACAAAGGGCTATTTAACAATGCCTGACAAATATACAAATTTCCACTATTTTATGGCATTCTGATAAGTGCTAAGCGAAAGAAGTCAAAATTTTGCCAAATCGATAAGTTCGATTTTAGGGTGAATACTACATGGACAGGAGTTCTGGGAACCTCTACGTGTGGATGCCAAACCAAGACGGTAACGTCAGTCCGTCTGACGTCACGTACGTCTCCCAGATTGATGACTGCATCGGGTACCATTATACTTCGTTACCTGAATAAGGGGCCTAAATGTGTTGTTTAAGAAATAATTACCTATTTAAAAATGTTTATCTGCTAATAAACAACGATTTGGAGTTCTGATGCGTATGAAGTAAACTACGAGGGCGTTTGCGACAAATTGTTGTTTAATAGCCGATAAACAACGATAATGGGAAACGTATTTCAATTTTAACTTGACCTGAAAACATGTTATGCAATTAAAAAACCTTTATTTGACAGTTTCGGAACTATTTGTGTGATCTTTATTAGAGATTTAACAAAGGTACATGTTGTTCTTTGTCTATAGAAAAATGCGCGTGTCATGTTAGAATTTGATTTTTGCCATTGTTTCTCTCGGTGTACCTCGTATAAATGGAATAATTGATTGGTCATAATATTGCAACTATAGCATATGAGGCGTGTCGAGGGAAAACCTGGCTTAGTGCATGTGCGTAAAGTGTCGTCCTGGATCAAGGCTGTGCAGCCCGCACAGGCTAATACAGGACAGCACTTTCCGCCTACAGTGGATTTATGTTTAGAAGAGACTTCCTTGAAACAGAAAATACCATAAAGGGGTAAAGTGCCGTCCTGGATTAGCCTTGCAGTCCGCACAGGCTAACCTAAGACGGCACTTTACGCTGACTGCACAGGCTAATCCGGGACGACAGTTTACGCACATGCATTAAGCACGGGTTTTCCACGCCACGCCACATATATTAACACAAACACGAAAAAACAGATTTGGAGCATTATAACTTAAAATTTTCATAGAAAAGCGTGGTGTTTGTTTTCGTCATTTTTTGTATCATCACAGTATACAGGACAATTTTCACGATGTAACCTTATCCGACTTTACCCTTGAAGCGTGTCGAGGTCATGCCATCCTTGGAAACAACGTGCAAGACATACAGATACAAAACCTGGAGATTAGAAACACAGGTGAAGAAACATGTCATTAAAACACTGACTGTTTAGACATTCACCCGTGCAAAAACGGTTCTATGGTCTAGTGTGTTGTCTTGTTATTTTAAGAAACCGTATGCATTGTACATGCATTAAGTAATATTTGTAGCATACTTTGACCGAAATATGTTAGTTATTTAACGAGCCAGCAGGGCGAGATTAAATAATTAACATATTAAGGTCAACGGGTGCTACATGTGTTTTATACCATATTTACCAATCACATCGCATTTTTCCACAATGCCGATCCCAATGGGCAGTTCCTAGACGTCACGTGATGTCTGACATACTTTACATCTGTGTCGTTTCCAAATTTAGCGCTGTCGCGAGGCCGCATGGTGATGCGAGCCTAATGTGCAAGTTTACCGTGCAATAAGTAGCGTGCGTATAAATTTCAACTAAATTTCAATATACCGCACGATATTTATTGCACTATTAGCTTGCATATTATGCCCCGCGCACCAGTTACCTTTCTGATATCACAGTTATTGAATACCGAAAAACAAAGAAAACTCTGAAATATGGTACAAAATAGCGATCTCTGATACCTTCTGATGCAATCAAATTGTTATTAGTATTTATTTTCGTTTTTCCTCTACAAAATGATCTTTCTCAGCTACTTTCTCTATATCTCACTTTAATTTTTGTTCAAGTTCAGTTGTCACATTGTCACTCTAATAAATGAGCCATAATGGTGTTCTTAAAATATTTTATAAAATGTATATTGCATATTATGCCCCGCGCACCAGTTACCTTTCTGATATCACAGTTATTGAATACCGAAAAACAAAGAAAACTCTCTGAAATATGGTACACAAAATAGCGATCTCTGATACCTTCTGATGCAATCAAATTGTTATTCTTCTTGCAGAAGCATTTATTTTCGTTTTTCCTCTACAAAATGATCTTTCTCAGCTACTTTCTCTATATCTCACTTTAATTTTTGTTCAAGTTCAGTTGTCACATTGTCACTCTAATAAATGAGCCATAATGGTGTTCTTAAAGTATTTTATAAAATGTATTATGTATGTATATGTATCTATATTTGTACATTGCATATATTACTTATGAAACTGCCCAGTAAGAGGCGGATATAAAATAAAATAAAATTCTGAGAACTTGGCACATTTAACATGGCAGTTAAAATAATCATACAAAGCAATGTGTGTTACTAGTATATATTTTTAACGTCCAGTTTTGTTGACATTTCTTAAATAATATCGGTTTACCAGAGTAGCTAAAATTCAACAGACTCTGAGCTTAGGAAGCTTCCCGTCTTCTTCGTCTTGATGTATTGTTATTAGCTGCCACTATCAACATTTATGTTGAGGAAATTTAATTATTGTGTTAGTGTATCAATAATGCATGTAATATAATGGAATATCGGTATATTTCCATTCAGACGGGTGGTAAACCAATCGAAAGCCGGTATTTTAAGCCCGTGACGGATCACAACGTAATTGCAAAATTACCACATAAAAATGCACGTCAACATGTAAGTACCTCAGTCGCCAATAAAATGCAAATTAAATTCGTCTTATTACTATTATATGCTCGTAAACATGTATAACACTTATTATAGACGGCCGGTGCACCACGCTATAGCATCAATCACTGCTTGTAGGTTCGTGTGGTCCATTTGCCTGATGCGGGTATCACCAATTACGGGACTATCCGAGCTTTCGGAAACTACTTGAGAAATCCCACGCAGATAGAAGTGTTCTACAACGGCAAACCACTGCATGTAGCGCAGTGGTCGAATGAGGCAAGTTGTCCAGATTCATTGGCTCGTTTTATTTGTATTTGAAAATAATATCTTATAAGTGACTCCGTATTTATTTACCATTGTAACCCGTAGACTACTTGGCAATGATTGCTTAACCAGATTTAGCCGAAAAAACAGGCTATTCTAATTTTCCTAGATTGAGGTTTCCCGTAGTTTATAGGCCTAACTGTACAATGCGTATATAAGTACATGTACTCGTATATGATTTTAGTGATTTGATAAGAGTACTTAATGCTATAGCAGTTGTATTTACTAGTATTTAGCTTGTCAATTGGTACAATTTATGGCTCTCAATGTAACACATGTTGATACTGTTGTTTTGACTGGAAAAGATAAATGTAGGCACCTAATATTAGTGACTAATTCAAACATAACATATGGAATATATACGTGGAATACGAAGAAATTATCATGGATTTTTGAAGTATAACACTTCACTGATATTTTCTCGCCAGGGTTTCATCAACATCGTCGAGGTTCTGGACGGTCAGAACGGCAAAAGGTTCCGGTACAACTCGTCGGTGCCGGCGGGCTGGGCTCCAGAGGCAGACCTGTGGGTCTACGGCTACTGGTAAGAATTCTGGCAAGCTCCGACAGCAAATAAGTGCGTTATACGACGGAAAGACATCACCATAATATAGGCTCGAAACCGCGTATGGTATGCGGACAAAATCCCATTCGGACATAATTCCTCCCGCTCCATTATACACAATTCATCGCGTATAATTATGTCGTATCGTAGAACTTGTGTTTTAAATTGTGGTTGCAGTTATTGCATCATACTTAAAATTGCTTCAGGTACTGGAGTTGGGCGGACAGGTCGGTGAAGATGGCCAGTCTAAATGCCTCAACGAATACCGTGACCGTGGTTGAGAACCCGTTATACGGACTGAGGATTGGTGAGTGGTTGAGAACCGTTATACGGACTGAAGATTGGTGAGTGGTTGAGAAGCCGTTATACGAACTGAGGATTGGTGAGTGGTTGAGAACCCGTTATACGGGCCGAGGATTGGTGAGTGGTTGAGAACCAGTTATTCGGACTGAGGATTGGTGAGTGGTTGACTTTCTATAACACTGGAGCGGTTAGGCTGGTTAGTTTTTGACCTAGGTTAACACTGCCGCGTTAAATTGTTAAGCCGAGTGATAATTCGACTTACAACACTGTTTGTCCTACTGATCCTGATGGACAATTGTTCGCAGTTAATCGTGTTAATCGTAGAGAATTTGTGAACTGCTCAAAATTTTTCTACGATTAACACGATTACCACGACTGACCTCAAGATCTGATAACCACGATTGGTCCTCGATGAGGACCACGATTTCAATCGTGACGCGAATCATGTTAGTGGGAACCTAGCATTAGGCGGTTGAGGATTTGACCAAATATAACACTGAATCGTTTAGGCTGGTGAGATTTTGACATATAATATCATTCTACGGTCAGACGGGTGAGTGTTTGACGTACTATATATAACAATTCAGCGGTTTTAAAGGTGGGAGACTGTTTGACCTACTATAACATTGCGAAGGTTAGGTTTGCTAAGTTTGTAATCGAAGGGTAGACTAGAAATGGATGGTCAAACCAGAAATAAAATGTGTTGAGATTTGCTATGCTATATATTACCACCTCTACTTGGATTTTTACACTAGATCTAATTAAATTATATTGACCTTTACCAGTTGTTTGCTTTTATTACATATATTTTGGTTTGAAGTTATTATTGAAACTTCATGTGTTCAAGCAAAACAAATATTTCATTAGACAGTTTTTGTTCAGTCCTAGAAAATTATTCGGAGACTTAATTTATTTTCAGACTTACTTTCCCAGCGTTGAAGTGTCAGAAATATTCTTAATTTTCTTCCGTTAAGGTCATTTCGGGAAGCCTGCAGAGGACGCTACAGGGGCGGCTCAGGGAGGCTACTTCCGATTCTACAACGTGTTGTCGGCACTGGATTCCCCGGTGAGCTGCTCGGACCTTGTCCGGAGTTGTCTTTGATTTGCAGAGTTATTTGCACTAGATTGAGACGTATTTTCGGTACTATGATGTATAATTACGTAACGATGCTTATCATTCTGGGAACACGACAAGACAAGCATAAACACTTTCTTTAAATAGCGGTAATATACAAAGGGCTATTTAACAATGCCTGACAAATATACAAATTTCCACTATTTTATGGCATTCTGATAAGTGCTAAGCGAAAGAAGTCAAAATTTTGCAAAATCGATAAGTTCGATTTTAGGGTGTATACTACATGTACAGGAGTTCTGAGAACCTCTACGTGCAGATGCCAAACCAAGACGGTAACGTCAGTCCGTCTGACGTCACGTACGTCTCCCAGATTGATGACTGCATCAGGTACCATTATACTTCGTTACCTGAATAAGGGGCCTAAATGTGTTGTTTAAGAAATAATTACCTATTTAAAAATGTTTATCTGCTAATAAACAACGATTTGGAGTTCTGATGCGTATGAAGTAAACTACGAGGGCGTTTGCGACAAATTGTTGTTTAATAGCCGATAAACAACGATAATGGGAAACGTATTTCAATTTTAACTTGACCTGAAAACATGTTTTGCAATTAAAAAACCTTTATTTGACAGTTTCGGAACTATTTGTGTGATCTTTATTAGAGATTTAACAAAGGTACATGTTGTTCTTTGTCTATAGAAAAATGCGCGTGTCATGTTAGAATTTGATTTTTGCCATTGTTTCTCTCGGTGTACCTCGTATAAATTGAATAATTGATTGGTCATAATATTGCAACTATAGCATATGAGGCGTGTCGAGGGAAAACCTGGCTTAATGCATGTGCGTAAAGTGTCGTCCTGGATCAAGGCTGTGCAGCCCGCACAGGCTAATACAGGACAGCACTTTCCGCCTACAGTGGATTTATGTTTAGAAGAGACTTCCTTGAAACAGAAAATACCATAAAGGGGTAAAGTGCCGTCCTGGATTAGCCTTGCAGTCCGCACAGGCTAACCTAAGACGGCACTTTACGCTGACTGCACAGGCTAATCCGGGACGACAGTTTACGCACATGCATTAAGCACGGGTTTTCCACGCCACGCAACATATATTAACACAAACACGAAAAAACAGATTTGGAGCATTATAACTTAAAATTTTCATAGAAAAGCGTGGTGTTTGTTTTCGTCATTTTTTGTATCATCACAGTATACAGGACAATTTTCACGATGTAACCTTATCCGACTTTACCCTTGAAGCGTGTCGAGGTCACGCCATCCTTGGAAACAACGTGCAAGACATACAGATACAAAACCTGGAGATTAGAAACACAGGTGAAGAAACATGTCATTAAAACACTGACTGTTTAGACATTCACCCGTGCAAAAACGGTTCTATGGTCTAGTGTGTTGTCTTGTTATTTTAAGAAACCGTATGCATTGTACATGCATTAAGTAATATTTGTAGCATACTTTGACCGAAATATGTTAGTTATTTAACGAGCCAGCAGGGCGAGATTAAATAATTAACATATTAAGGTCAACGGGTGCTACAGGTGTTTTATACCATATTTACCAATCACATCGCATTTTTCCACAATGCCGATCCCAATGGGCAGTTCCTAGACGTCACGTGATGTCTGACATGCTTTACATCTGTGTCGTTTCCAAATTTAGCGCTGTCGCGAGGCCGCATGGTGATGCGAGCCTAATGTGCAAGTTTACCGTGCAATAAGTAGCGTGCGTATAAATTTCAACTAAATTTCAATATACCGCACGATATTTATTGCACGATTAGCTTGCATATTATGCTCCGCGCACCAGTTACCTTTCTGATATCACAGTTATTGAATACCGAAAAACAAAGAAAACTCTCTGAAATATGGTACAAAATAGCAATCTCTGATACCGTCTGATGCAATCAAATTGTTATTCTTCTTGCAGAAGTATTTATTTTCGTTTTTCCTCTACAAAATGATCTTTCTCAGCTACTTTCTCTATAACTCACTTTAATTTTTGTTCAAGTTCAATTGTAACATTGTCACTCTAATAAATGAGCCATAATGGTGTTGTTAAAATATTTTATAAAATGTATTATGTATGTATATGTATCTATATTTGTACATTGCATATATTACGACATAAAAACCACAGGTAAAGACGGTTTTAAATAATAACTGCAGTATTTCTAACATACATCTTTTTTTTAAAGAACGCATTTATTAATGGTTTCAAGCATTACTTGGCACTGAAAATACAAATTTTTATACTTAAAGGTTTAACAGGGGCTTGGTTGCTTGGAGACTGTCGTGACGTCACAATTACTCAGTGCATGATTCATGACGTCGGAGGTGGCATTGTTCTATACGGTATGCCGTTATGTATACTTGTATTAAAAATCTTGGGAAGTTATAAATATATAGCTAGTGTTCAACGTGCCTATTAAGTATAGTTAAGTATAGTTTTGTTACATTAAAATACTTTAAGTACAGCTGAAATAAAAACACATTGAACACACAGACGCTTGAATGTTGGGTGTTGACCTCGTTTTAATTTATAAGACTTCAAAGTGTGAACAATTTAAAATGTAGGACTTCTCACGCTTTACAGATGCTTACAGCTGTTCTCCATGGGTAATGCCTTTGTGGCATTCTTCGATAACAAATTGTTGATAATTTTAACGTTTATCGAATTTTTCTATATTTTATAGTTCATATCTAAACAGGATGATGCAATGTTTTTAACACTTACTGTGTTCAACAACGAGTAACTGGTCACAATAGAAAGAGCTATTCCAAGTGCTTCGATTCTATATGGCAAACTGTTTTATAGTTTATATAACAAAAACACCGTGGTATATTTGTGGACTATTTTATATTACAGTATGCTACTTTATGTTCGCACTAGAAATACTTTTAATAACCATTCCTCTATACAATTCGTGCAGGCGGCAACCGCGCGCTGCTAGAGTCGTCTGGTGCACTAATTGAAAACAACGAGATTTACGACTTTTCCCGCGTCGGGGCTGTTGGTAACGACGCAGTGACTGCACACGGGGTGGGACATTTAATACGGCGCAACACGATCTACAACGGGCAGTACACGGGGATCCGGTATTTGGTAGGACAGCTTTCATGCCATTGGTTAATATGCTGTTTCATTTGAACAGTTTTAAGATGTTGCGCTTAATAATATATTTTAAAGAAAATGCATTTTTGCCAGAAGCAACCTTATGGTTACGCATGCGCAAATACATTTCTTCTTTGTTACATATAAAATATTCAATGTTTGATTCCAATTTTTACCATGACCAAGCTACATTCCAATATATCACCATACATTGTTGGAAAGATAAGGTCAAAACTTTTTGAAAAAAAAGAGCATTACAAAAAAATTATATACGTTGTAACTCAAAATATTTACCCTAGAATATACACACCGGTTTTGACAGGCTTGGAGGCTGCCATTTTGTGCATGAATACATGGGCCAAAAGTTATGAAGCTGGGAACCACTAAGACAAAGTAGTGCAAAAAACAGGCTTTTTTCTTATTGCTTGCATAAATACTTTTAAATTGATACCCAAACATATCATTTTAAAACTATATGTGCCTACTATCTAACTGGAATCCCTGAGGATGTGACTTCCGTTTTTGGGTTATTAGACCTTATTATTGGTGCACACATCGAAGCTTTATTCACAAAATTACTTGTTAGTACAAGCCAAACAAACAACTATTAAAATTCTGCTTGCAGATGCTACTTGCCAATAGTATTGATTTAGTTTATTAAACATGATTAATACAACATGTTTTAGGGCAATGACATTGTTATGGAATACAACCACGTGCATCACACGTGCGTGAACGCTTCTGACTGCGGGGCACTCCACACCGGAAGAGACTGGACAACAGTATGTAATCACCTACGGATGTCGTCCATCTCAATCTCCGTCAGTAAGACATTGGTTTAAAATGTGTCTCTTGCATCATATAGACACCTGAAACATTAACGGTGTAACTGTGGATCGTGATGTGACTTATGTGTATTTCTGTGCTCTCAACCTCTTAACCACTCATATAAACGGTATTATCAACATATTTGTAGTATTGCACGTTTGAAATTTAGCATTCTTGTCATAGTAATCTTAAAGAGAATACATGTCGATAAAAACCATATCTAACACAAACGTAATGACCTGTGTGCCTGTAGTTTTGGTAATTGAAGATGAATGGCCGGTTGTTCAGCTAAACCCGTTTGAGACGGATCATATAAACTTCGGTTTATCCAATAAATAAGCCGTCTCAAATCGAGTTGCTCACCTTTTCGAAGTTAAGCGCTTACTTGATCCGAGGATCTGTCCGTTTGCTCAGCTTAAAGTTTATATATGCTTATAAGATTCAAGTATATATTGGGTCTAATACTTTAAATATACATTTTATTTTATTTTTTCCAAAACCTTTTAAACTTGATTAACATTTTGGTGTTGATAATGCTGTTCATAATTTCTTTTCGTAATATAAAAATAAATATTTCTTTATTGCAGTAATTTATTGTAGACATTCTTGTTGGACACCCAGATCTCGACGTGTTTTGCGTTTTTATAAACAATTCTCACATTCACCCTGCTAGTTAAATTACGCCTATTGCTCTCTGATCAATATGAAATACTTAAGTCTTCAAGTGTCTGTATAATACGTAATAATGTTCGTTATAAGAGATAATGCACACACCAAACATAATAGATTTGTATTCTAAATACGTGTACAACAGTAAAATAATCTGTACAAGTACTTTATTTCATGCACCTTCGTTATCGTAAGAAGTAACATAAAATATAAAAAAACATGTAGAAGTGGATTATAAGTTTACAGGTCTGTAATATTTAAAAAAAAATGCATATAAAATCCTAATATTACTACTGCCATTGATTAAAAGTAGTTTATTTTCTGGGAATAATTCCCTAGTTGAACTATGTGCATGCAAAATTTACCAGATTAGTTTTCAAATATTGTCGTGTTTCGGGCAAGCAATTTGTGATGTCATCTGTTAATGCCGTATATACATGTAATTGTGTTAAACTCATATTATGTTAAACACGCCGAGGAAATCATTTAAAAAATAAAAATTAGTCAGTATTTGGAAATCTGGCAGTTGATGTAATATGACCTGTTTCGTGCATTTACACATTATTTAATAAAAGGTATTTGTTTTGATTAAAGCAAATCTATGCTAATTATGACCCCCTTCGAAAAAGTGGGGGTATAATGCTTTGCACCTGTCCTTCCGTCGGTCGCTCAGTCGGTCGGTCGGTCGGTCGGATGATCGGTCTGTCCATAAACCATTTCGTTTCCGCACGATATCTAGAGAACGCTTTGATCTACGATCATTAAAGTTGGTATGTTGCTTACTTGGGAGGAAAGGAAGACGCCTATAGATTTTGAGGTCAACAGGTCAAAGGTGAAGGTCACCTTTGCTAAAAATAGAAAAACGGTTTCCGCTCAATAACTTGAGAACGTATAGAGATATGTTAATGAAACTTCATACATTGATACCTCATATCGAGACCTTGTTTAGATTTGCATATAAGGTGGTTGGGGTCAAGGTCAAGGTCACCGTTACTAAAAATAGAAAAACGGTTTCCGCTCAATAACTTGAGAACGCATCGAGATATTTTATTGAAACTTCATACATGGATACCCTATATTGAGACCTCGCTTCGGACTGCATATGGTTGGGTGGGGTCAAGGTCAGGGTCACCGTTACTAAAAATAGAAAAACGGTCTCCGCTCAATAACTTGAGAACGCATCTAGATATTTTAATGAAACTTCATACATAGATACCTTATATTGAGACCTCTCTTGGGATTGCATATGGGATGGGTGGGGTTACGGTCAAGGTCACCGTTACTAAAAATAGAAAAAACGGTCTCCGCTCAATAACTTGAGAACGCATCGATATATTTTAATGAAACTTCATACATATATACCTTATATCGAGACCTCGCTTGGGATTGCATATTGGGTGGGTGGGGTCAATGTCATCGTATCTTTCTTTCAGCTCTATATTTACTTTCCAAAGCATCAACTTCCTCCCCATGTGTTAATGTGCAAATACAATATTGATAAAAGTTCTTAACAATTGCACATATTCACAACTTGGCTGCAAGTCGGGGGCATACATGTTTTACAAACATCTCTTGTTAAGTATGGGTTGGCATATAAGACACAACACAATATTGTTGAGAGTCAACATGAGTTGGATGAAATTTAATTGTAAATACTAAATCACTTACCTTTTAAACTTGTCCTTTGATAGTCTGAAGTGTTAATACTTACTTTCGTATAGACACTGGCTGTACCACAAGGATTATGCAGTCGTTTCTCAATATATCAACGAAACGATCTACTTAATGCATATGTTTCGCCAGTAATTCATCTATTTGTTGTATTAAACGTAAACTATCCAATGCTTTGTCACCATTTCCTGCGAAGCCCATTTTATTCATACGCTTGATTCTTTTCTTAGATACAATTCTTACCATTTGTCAGTTTATTTCGATAGAGTGTATGTTTATCCACAAAACGGCTAGGTAGTTTACGTCTGAAATGATTTGTGTGTATGTTTGTTGAGTTAATACTTTCACAGCGTTCTTTCGATTTTCTCTAGTCAGCCATCTTGTCGTTACATAGAAACTGGTTTGTTTACTTCCGGTTGACATTTCTAAATAACGAAAAGATGTTTAATCAAAGTAGAGTATCCAAAACCAGATTTCAGGTGTGTTTTAGATTTAAAATGTACTTTATTGTACGTCTAAGTGAGTTTTATAAACATAACTGAGTGTTATCTTTAGTAACAGCCGTTGTACTTGACGCGCACCTAGCTGCCACAATATGCTGCGTCATGCAACAAAAAGTGCTGCATGCACCTGTGTGGCGTGCGACGTGTTGCATGCCACAGTGCAACATGTTGCATGCCGCAACGCAACCTGTTGCATGCCACAATGCAACATGTTGCGATCTGTCCTAGTATAAATAGCCTGCACGCGTTCGTGCGAGGACTCCGACTAATTTTCTTAAGGCAAACTCCATCTCGTTTGTCCATTTTTGCTGACACTTAGAACTTGGGTACTTTCGAAGTTCAGTACTTAGGTGCGCGTCATATCTTAACCTATTAAGAATTTGATATATTGCATATGATAAATAATTTTCTAAATACAAATTAATCAGAATATATTAGCCTTTGTGCAGAATTGACCACTTTTCGACAATTGTAATACTTTCATCTGTTAGAGTAGTAGGTTACATTGTGCTAAGATTTGGCATTATAGCATCGTACATTATTTGCTGAATAACATACTCTACTAAGGCCCAAATAAACTTGTAGAACGTTATATTCTGACTCTTCTTTATTTTAACCCTATAAGTTGGAGTCATTAACAACAGCAATCGCTCGCAACCATTCACAACATCAATTTAACAGCAAAGTAACAACAACAATAGCGACACAAACATAATAACCAGCATCAACACTAGAAGTGTTAGCAGCAAAGTCATCATTATCAGCAGCAAAAGCACTAGCCGTAGCAGTGGCAGCAGCAAAGGCACCAGCAGTAGCATTGTAGAAACAACATCATCATCAGCAGCAGCAACAAAGGCACTAGCAGCAGCAGCGTTAGCAGCCAGATCATCATCAGAGCAGCTGTGCCAACAGCTACAGTATAAGGAGCGACGGCGGCATTACTGGGAACAGCAGCAGCAGCATTGCTAGAAGATACACCAGTAGCATCAGCAGCAACCTCAGTAACATCCCAGAATAACCAACACTGAACCTCACAGGAGTCACCGCGAAAGCCAGCCAGCCTGACCCGCAACATCTTTTGGTGTCAGAAGTGGGATCTGCTACTACTTCAACAGATCCAGTGATACGGACCCTGTCCGGAGAATAACCATGGAGGATGATAGTGACCACGAAGTTATGTTCAAAACTGTTGCGGAGAGGAGGTACAGTGAAGCGGAGACTCAGCTCAACAGTAAGAACACATCACTTTGTCATACTGAGTCGGAGTTCGACACCGTATCGCAAGCATCAAGAGACGATGACCGACTCTTGACAAGAGAAGAAATGCACAAATCAAACCAAGCCACCACTGATAAATTAGACAACTTGACACTTATACTTAAAGACTTAGTAAAAGAACTGCAATGCATGAAAGAAAATGAACGCACACAAGTCCAACCAGTAGACCACCAACAGAACGTGCAGCCTCCTGAAAGCCATTCTGTTATACAAAATCAGTGCAGTGCAGGTGGTGCCAGTAAGGAGCACAACTCTAACCTGTCGGCAATGGCACCGCCTTTCTATGGAAGGTCAGAGGGGTCATTCAGAGACCGGAATCAGAATCAGTGGATGCCCCATAATAATAGCAGTCACAACCAATTTGACCAAGGACATACACAAGATGGCCGCTATCACCAAGCGCAGCTGACTTCAGACCAGTATCGCAGGCGTGGGTACAGAATGTCAAATTCGGACCAAGTTAAGATATCTCCCTTTACAGGAAAGGAAGATTGGCAAGTCTGGATCTCTAGATTTGACGCAATAGCTATGCGCTATGGATGGGACGAGGACACGAGGATTGACCAGATATTACCTCGGTTGGAAGGTCAAGCAGCACAATTCGTATTCACACAACTTCCCCCAGATACGTTGAATGATTACCATGCTTTGGTACGCGAGTTGAACAGTCGATTTAGGGTCATCGAAACAGCTAAATCGTATGCTTCAAAGTTTGCGCACCGGTACCAACGACAAGGCGAATCAGTAGAAGATTATGCCGCAAACTTGAGAGAGTTATACGACAAGGCACATTCGCATAGAGACAAGAAGACCAGAGATGAAGACCTGGTGCGAAGATTCTTGGACGGTCTGCGTGATGAGGAAGTACGGTTTGAAATCGAGTTCCACAAAGAACCAACAACTCTTGATGAAGCGGTGTACTATGCAGTCACGTTCAACGAAGTTCGCAAATCGCAAGACCTAGAACGTCGTAGAAAGTTTGCTCGGACCGTACGAGAAGATGAGAACTTCGAGCGACGTTCAAACACCAGAGGACTACCTGGAACACAAAGCAAACCAAACGGCGGAGATAATAAAAATGACAACAGATACACCAGAAATGCAAATAAGCCAGGTGATCAATCTAAGCTCTTGACTGAAATATTGAAACGCCTTGACAAGTTAGAGAATAAACAAGCAACATACGGCGAAAGTCGTCAGTTAAAGAAGAAGACAGATGTCGAATGTTTCAGTTGTCATAAACTCGGGCATTTCGCACGCGAATGTCCAGAGAAGAAGGAAAACAACAAAATAGAACAAGAAGCTAGTCCAAAACAAGCAAGTGATGAGAAACCTTTAAACTACAGGGGACCAGCCCTTGCGGCCAAAGGGAGGTCCAGGTACATATAGAAGGCGGCCAGAATGTGGAGACAGCAAATGACCAGTGTTCTTTAGCAGAGTCTTTGCGAAAAGTAAAACGATCTCTTGCAGATGGTGTATACGTCCATGGGGCTGTAAATGGAATGCCATTGGTTTTTACAGCTGATACTGGGGCATCCCGAACTGTCATCTCCAGGAGAGCATATGATAAAATACCTAGTAAAATGCAACCTAAGTTAGTAAGGTCTGCATGTTTAGTAGGTGCAGGGGGAGCGCATGTACCTGAGGTCGGAAAAGGTGAATTTGAATTGTCATTGGGGCCACACAAATTTATTAAGGAGGTTATCGTAGCCGATATCGAGGACGAGGCTTTGCTCGGATACGATGTATTGATGGGCAGCGGTCAAGGACCAGCTGACATCATGTTAAGTGAAAACAAGATTTTGTTGGATGGCAAACAGATCCCCATTTTCCAGATTGGTAGAGAGAAGTGCTCCCGGAGAGTGACAGTGGCTGATGATGTAAAGATCCCAGGGTTAACAGAAGCACTAGTGGACGTCTACGTAGAAAGAGAAGAGTCTGATGATAATTTAGAGACAGCAGATTATGTAGTAGAGCCTAGTGATACCTTCAAAGACAAGTACCAGCTGGTCATGGCCTCGACGCTTGTTGATGTCAACAAGCTGTCAACCTGCAAGGTCAGAGTCTTGAACCCGACGGATGTTGAGGTCACGCTGAAGCAAGATGCTGACGTTGGGAGAGCAGAGCCGATCGAGAGGGTTGTCAGCGTCATCGCTGAAAAAGAATGCATAGAAGTAAAACACAAGCACGACAAGCTGAGGAAATTTAACACAACTAGCAATGTTTTAACATCTGCAAGATTAAGTGAGTTCATGGACCAACCGGTACCCGATCATCTTAAAAACTTATACGAAAAGTCCGTTGATGACAAGAACGACGAAGAACAGCGTACCGTAGCGGCTTTGTTATGCAAATTTAGTGAGGCGTTCTCAAAGAATGAATGGGACGTAGGGCTTACCAGTCTGGCAGAACACCAAATAGACACAGGAGATGCTAAGCCGATTAAGCAAAGGCCACGGCGCGTACCTCTCGCGTTCGCCGAAGAAGAGAAATCTGCAATAGATGATCTTTTGAAAAAGGGAGTCATACAGAAAAGCACATCACCATGGGCCAGCCCGATAGTTTTCGTAAGAAAAAAATCTGGTGCTGTTCGACCCTGCGTGGACTACAGAAAACTGAATGCAGTAGTCAAGCCATTTGAAGTGAATGCCACACTGCTTATCAACGGCATCACATCTGTACTCGAGGCTGGATTGACCAAACTTTCGGATGCCATAGACAGGAATACCAGGGCCATGAGGGACGTGGAGCGGACCCTGTCAAAGACGTCAACCATGATCGACAGAATGGAGAGGTCCGTGGGGCGGATTGCGGCGGATACGAGGCGGCGGGGCAGGGCTGATGAATCCATTCCGAAGAGGCCACGACTGCTGGAAGATAAGGAGAATTTTAATAACAGGAGATAGACTGATCTAGTAAAACAATCTTGCAGTAATAATTGAAACAAATTTAACAAATTAAACTAATTGATGTACTAGTCTCTTTAAGTGTTAAGAAATATCGACTTGGTAATGTATATCACTAGACTGTCAGAAACTATTGCCTAAGCCATGCTGAAAAGTTATAGCATAGAAACATGATCCATAAATTAGTCTGATGTTGTGGACATTAACATTAGAAAATAAAAAACATAAACGGTTATTTATTTTTAGATGTATTGTTATTTCAAATTTATTTGCTGTGAACCAAGCATATTCACATATCTTATGTGTGAATTTGTCAATATTGTTCGGTTTGGATAAATTTGATAGGTGTTGTGACTTTGCACAAGAAAACATTGTTGTAAGTGTTTTTTGAAGTGGTTTAATTTAAAATCTTTATTTATTTGAATTAATATACTAAAAGTAATTATACTTTAAAAGCAAGCATATTCATGCATTTAATTAATGGATGTAAATTGTTGCCTGGCAGTTATTTTTTAACGTGTGTTTGGAAGATTTAGGTGTGAACATTTTGAGTTGTTAATAATTTTTTGTTAAGTCTTAATAAGACATTCTAGATGATTTATTGTGTTTAAAAGTTACTGTAGTTTAACTTGTAGTTGGTTGTTTATATAGACCCTCAAATAATTATATAAATATTGACATTTGTTTTGTAATATGGCTATCGGAGTTTAGCCATAGAAACTGAGGGGTAATGTTGAGAGTCAACATGAGTTGGATGAAATTTAATTGTAAATACTAAATCACTTACCTTTTAAACTTGTCCTTTGATAGTCTGAAGTGTTAATACTTACTTTCGTATAGACACTGGCTGTACCACAAGGATTATGCAGTCGTTTCTCAATATATCAACGAAACGATCTACTTAATGCATATGTTTCGCCAGTAATTCATCTATTTGTTGTATTAAACGTAAACTATCCAATGCTTTGTCACCATTTCCTGCGAAGCCCATTTTATTCATACGCTTGATTCTTTTCTTAGATACAATTCTTACCATTTGTCAGTTTATTTCGATAGAGTGTATGTTTATCCACAAAACGGCTAGGTAGTTTACGTCTGAAATGATTTGTGTGTATGTTTGTTGAGTTAATACTTTCACAGCGTTCTTTCGATTTTCTCTAGTCAGCCATCTTGTCGTTACATAGAAACTGGTTTGTTTACTTCCGGTTGACATTTCTAAATAACGAAAAGATGTTTAATCAAAGTAGAGTATCCAAAACCAGATTTCAGGTGTGTTTTAGATTTAAAATGTACTTTATTGTACGTCTAAGTGAGTTTTATAAACATAACTGAGTGTTATCTTTAGTAACAGCCGTTGTACTTGACGCGCACCTAGCTGCCACAATATGCTGCGTCATGCAACAAAAAGGTGCTGCATGCACCTGTGTGGCGTGCGACGTGTTGCATGCCACAGTGCAACATGTTGCATGCCGCAACGCAACCTGTTGCATGCCACAATGCAACATGTTGCGATCTGTCCTAGTATAAATAGCCTGCACGCGTTCGTGCGAGGACTCCGACTAATTTTCTTAAGGCAAACTCCATCTCGTTTGTCCATTTTTGCTGACACTTAGAACTTGGGTACTTTCGAAGTTCAGTACTTAGGTGCGCGTCATATCTTAACCTATTAAGAATTTGATATATTGCATATGATAAATAATTTTCTAAATACAAATTAATCAGAATATATTAGCCTTTGTGCAGAATTGACCACTTTTCGACAATTGTAATACTTTCATCTGTTAGAGTAGTAGGTTACATTGTGCTAAGATTTGGCATTATAGCATCGTACATTATTTGCTGAATAACATACTCTACTAAGGCCCAAATAAACTTGTAGAACGTTATATTCTGACTCTTCTTTATTTTAACCCTATAAGTTGGAGTCATTAACAACAGCAATCGCTCGCAACCATTCACAACATCAATTTAACAGCAAAGTAACAACAACAATAGCGACACAAACATAATAACCAGCATCAACACTAGAAGTGTTAGCAGCAAAGTCATCATTATCAGCAGCAAAAGCACTAGCCGTAGCAGTGGCAGCAGCAAAGGCACCAGCAGTAGCATTGTAGAAACAACATCATCATCAGCAGCAGCAACAAAGGCACTAGCAGCAGCAGCGTTAGCAGCCAGATCATCATCAGAGCAGCTGTGCCAACAGCTACAGTATAAGGAGCGACGGCGGCATTACTGGGAACAGCAGCAGCAGCATTGCTAGAAGATACACCAGTAGCATCAGCAGCAACCTCAGTAACATCCCAGAATAACCAACACTGAACCTCACAGGAGTCACCGCGAAAGCCAGCCAGCCTGACCCGCAACAATATTATGGCATACCGTGAAGTACCAAACAAAGCGGACATTACGCCATTCTATGATCAGCCTATATAATGTTATTTTACTTTTGATTTACTACTACTACTACTACTACTGCTACTGCTACTGCTGCTGCTGCTGCTACTACTACTACTACTACTACTACTACTACTACTACTACTACTACTACTACTACTACTACGACTACTACTACTATTACTACTACTACTACTACTACTACTACTACTACTATTACTACTATTAATACTACTATTAATATATAAATATTGACTTCCTTCCGAGGTCGACAGTGTTTTTCGAGAGTTGACGAGACGCACTGTCATCCTCAAAGAAGTCAATATTTATTTTATTATACCGAACAAAATCAAAGTAAAGACTATAAATTAAGCTAAATTCCGTATCATTTGCGTACCGGGCAACCTAGAGGTAGCGGGCGACATTGCCGGGCGACATATCAAATTGTTGCCCGCTGCAGTATATATGCATTATATAGAGAAATAATCAAGTGAGGTATAATAATACTTTTTATACTAGTACTTCTACTACAACCACCAGAACTACCAACACCACCACCACCACCACCACAACAACAACAACAACCACTACTACTACTACTACTACTACTACTACTACTACTACTACTACTACTACTACTACTACTACTTCTCCTACTACAACAACAACAACAACCACTACTACTACTACTACTACTACTACTACTACTACTCTACTACTACTACTACTACTACTACTATTACTACTAACACTACTAATATTACAACTTCTACAAATACTACATTGTACTGCTACTATTACTACTACCACAATAGTAGTAGCAGTAGTAGTAGTAATAATAATAATAATAATAATAATAATGTTGATGATCATGATGATGATGATAAAACATACTTTTAAGGTATTTATGTTAGATAAACCTGCTCTCTATCAGGGTTATTATTGATCGCTTAAAACCATGACGAAAAGAGCTGAGCAACACAAAACTAAACCGTTTATTCCTCGGGTTTCTCAGCTCAACGGCTTAAAAATAAGCGCTGAAATCGCGAGGGTGAACAACTCGATTTCACAATAAGCCGCTTAAACGAGGGCTTAAAAGAGCTGAACAGCGGCCATAAATCTTTTTTTCCTCGTTCTTCAGCGCGGGAATATAATCCGCTACAACCTCGTGCAAGCCACGCTCAGACTGGTCCCCGGAGCGGATGTTCGAGGCATCATGCTGGATGACCAGTCTTCAAGTACCACCATTGTGAACAATGTCTTTTACAATGTAGGGATATTGTGACATATATTTTTTTTCTTAAAAAAGTAGTTCATGATTATTTTTGGTGAGTAAATAACATACATAGATTGTGTAATTGGCACTTGTATGCAACACCTTGAGATGTGTTATGCACAGACATATAAAATAGCACACACCATTATAAAAAGTATTGTTTAAGTATTTTAGTTATTTGCAAACTTGTTTTAAAAATAAAACATATCATCTTGAAATTGAAAGGTTTGTTCATAAACAATAACGATTTAGACACGCGCTTGTTCACAGAATGAAGTCCATGTGAACATAGGCGGTGGTCGGGACAATATTGTGGCCAACAATGTCTTTTATGACGCCACCCTTATACAGTACGCAGGTTGACGGCAGGGGCGTTGGGCATTCCAACGACGGGGTACTTTTACGAAGAATGCACGTACGTAACCAATTGGATTATTATGGCTCAATCATGCTGCTATTTGATTGGCTGATTTCATAACGAGGTTCACGTTAATATAGGCGGAGGACGAGACAACGTTGTTTCGAACAATATATTTTATGATGCCAAGAAATACAGCTTGTCCGCGGATGGCCGAGTAAAAACCAATCTCAAGTTTGAACCCGAACTGTTGCCAAGGCTTCGCGTTTGTAGATAATTTATTCATATGTGTTACGTAAATAATTAACTGGAGGAGTATGTTGTTTTTACAATCTTAAACTGCGAAATACTATAGTAGCTTTAAGCTACTATAGCTTTAGCTTTAATACTATAGTATTTCGCAGTTTAAGATTGTAAAAACAACATACTCCTCCAGTTAAAACTTGAGATTGGTTCCTCGGCCATCCGCGGACATGCTGTATTTCTGCTTAATTTTGATTGATGCCTTTAGTTATAAAGTTGAGTAATAAACACGAATGAACGAATGAGAAAACAAACAAAAAACACCTGCAGGTGCTTCCCCCTGGCGAATACGGCTGTAAAGTTCAAGTCGGCCCAATACACCTCAACAGAGGTCAGATTTTATCGTTTGAGTATTATAATGTAACCTGGAATAGTTGATGCTTTAAAAACGTTGCAAATAGGTATAGATTATATTATCTACCGGTAGACATACAGTCTCGCACAAAACAACGATTAACGCGTAGAGGACAGTTAATACAATATATGTTCAATGTTTGCCACATCTATTAAAGGAATCTCCTTTCTTGCCTGTTGTTAGCGGAATATAATCAAGTGATATGGGAAAGATCTAGAGAGAAATAGCAGGGTGCTGCACCCTGCTCCCTTTTGGTCCCGCGCTGCCCATCTGAGCTTGTCAAGACAGAAATAATGAAATATTTTGATATTTTGCAAACATTAAAGTGAATATGAATATATTATGTTTAAAAACCTTTATTAAAAGAATTTAATTAATAAAAACATTGGATTTACCAATTATTTAGAAACTGTCGAAGACCTGGTCCGGTTTTCCACCTTTTCTCTTTTTGAGCACCACCATGCACCTTCTCTATATTATAGCTTTCCTTAAGGCCCGCATTGCATATGTCTGACATTTATAGAAATGTCTATTATGGTCTTGAAATCCATACATACGCAGCTTAATGTAGGTTAATCAATGTCGTGTATTTGACTTTCGAATGTAAACAAAATTCCTTGCTTAGAAAACATTTGACCAGTTGTGTCCTATATTAATTAATGTTTAAGTATTGTTAGACGTGAATCAAGCAAATTAACTTTTTTGTGTGTAAAACAGACGCGTTACAAATAAATAACAGCTGACATCGTTATGCAATGCGTCTTCGAATTCTGCTGAGCAAAATAATGAATATATATATATATATATATGTTACATGAAACACATCTGTATCTGTTAAGACATCATACTATTTTGGAACACGTAGCAACACGTTCATGTCAGCTATTCTAATATTGAATGTATGCCACTCAGACAAAATTATTATGTTTATTCGGTGCTAACCGATAAAACCACACATGGTCCTGAGGCGAAATAAATACATTTAATGCGTATATCATTTAACCATGTGGCTGTTCTATTGTTGTTTATTGTCCTACGATATCTTAAATTAAATAATATTCTTGGGTCGCACAATTTTCGGAAGTGGAAGTGGAAATCATCCCGTATCACTTGAGTCCCAACCGTGTTTTGTTGTGTTTATTACTTGTCCCATTATAAATTGGGTTTAAAATAGGAAATCCGCTTCTCATATCACTTAAATCAATGATAGTGCCTACGACCCTGAGTTCGAACCCTGCCACCGGACCCTGCACCACCAAGGCGCCGCTGACCACCTCGCCGGCTCCCGCCTATGTCCCGGGTGGGGCTCGAACTAACGACTTGTACCACGTCTCAAATACAGGTATTTACAAAATCTGTTTTAGTATTACATGAAATATTTGTTCTGCTTTTCGTTTAATTACAGTTTCTGTAAATAAAATGTTGTGTTTGTAACCGGATCTATTGAATATTGATCATTTGATACTTGTTCTTAATTGTGGTAATAATTATGGAGTTCGTTGGTTATGTATAATGTTTAAATAATTGTAACAATTTTGTCATACACCTTTGTCGGGTGTTCTTGTTTATGACATCACACGGCGTTAACCAACCATTTCTTTTAAAATAACGCGTTGAACCACACCGTTGACTGTTGCTAGGGTTTGAACCGTTCATTTGTGAAGCATGATTTCGAGTGATCCGAACTACCTTGGTCTTCTGTATTTCCCAGCAAAATTATATCATACGACATCGACTCTATTAAGATGGTTCCATATGAAGCTAGAATGACGTCAGCCAGACATTTTTGGCTAACAGATTTCATGAGGCCAAATAAAAAAATAGTTCTGTTTCTGGTCTCCGGCCTATGTAAATAAGGGTTGGTACGTATCGATTTTATTTTGGATGGTGTGTGTGTTCCATACAGGTGTCTATTCAGATGGGACATACAATACAAATTAATAATGTGTTGACTGATTGCAAAATCTTTATCCCAAACTGATCGACCAACATGCCGACATAACTGTCAGTTAAAAATAAAAAAAACAAGCAGCGGTAAACAACCATGTATTTATTCAAAGGCAATGCCCAACTTTTCTGAAAACAATACCCCTGAAATAAATTTAAAACAAAATAAAGATAAAAGTAATTAGTTCGACTAAAGTACCTTCGATGCCAAATAATGCCCTTAAAATCTTGTTAAGTAAAATGAGCGAAAAGAAAAGTTATATGTCGAAAGAAAATAAAAGAAAAACAACAACACATTTTTTGGACAAAACGATGTAGGGTAGGCAGCAAAAGTAAAAGATAGGTAGGGAGACCAGAAACGAGACTATTTTTGTTGGCCTGGTATGTCGTGAGCCAGGCATTTGGCTAATAGATTCATGTTATGACGTGAGCCAGGCATTTGGCTAATTGATTTCATGATATGACGTCAGCGAGACATTTGGCAAACATATTGTATGGTATGGCGTCAGCCAGAAATTCGGCTAATATATTTCATGGAATGACGTCAGCCAGACATTTGGCTAATAGATTTCATGATACGACGTCAGCTAGACATTTGGCTAATATATTTCACGATATGACGTCAGCCAGTCACTTAGCTAATAGATTTATGATATGACGTCAGCCAGACATTTAGCTAATAAATTTCATGGAATGACGTCAACCAGAACTTTGGCTAATAGATTTCATGATATGACGACAACCAGAGATTTGGCTATAAGTTCAAACATCGCGTTGAACCTGACTGGGCTGTGTTCGGATTTGCCACTGCTCTATGCTTTCCGCAGTACATTTTAATAGCTCGACCACATGCTTATTTTAATGCCACAGGCTGCTGGCTGGTGTTGTCCAAATGCACGGCACTCCCGAACGCCGTTGGCACACACCTGGACACGCGCGCGCATGCAAACGACAACGAGACCGCGTGCTTTGCACGTGCTGTCCAACAATGGCACGACTGTGGAAGTCACGACAACGAACAACTCGTGGCAAAACTTTCACTTGTTCTGTGCAGCTATTTATTGTCTGGCATTCGTTTTATATGGTGATCACGTTAACATGTAACGTATAATATTTTTTCTTTACTTAAAATAATATGAACGATCATAAGCATTGCATAATGTATTGTTTTATTCCTGCTAGGCGCGATGACGCTAGCGGGTGACGGATGTTTCATGTCAACATACGGATGTCCGAACCACGGCGGTCCGGCGGACGGTCACGCCGTTAAAACAGGAAGTATCTACCGAGACTCGTACGCGGAGGCGCACGGGGCTGCGCACAATGAAGAGATCTGTTTACAGCGAGCACGTGGGCAGTGGGCGTACTGCGGATCCTTTGCCAACCATCCTGTAACATCCATATACAGACCATCAGGTAAGTGGATATAATGACGAAATGCGGTATTTTATGTATAATTGTGTTATTTAATTTATTGCGCTGTCTATATTTTCAACAACTGGAATTTGTCTTTTGTTTTTAAACATAAAATGTTCCAATAAAATCAAATTAATCTGAAAACTGATTATGATATATAAGTGTTTATAAGTTTCGTAAGTGTAAACGTACGCAATGCCCAGACATGCCACATCAGTCACTGATCCTAGCGCGAATATTCCAGGCGCCATAAGGACATCTTGGGCCGGATGTTGGATTCACGCCCAGAGTTGTAACATGAACCCCAAACCGCGCAGTATGTTCTACGACGCATGGGGAGCCGCGAATCTACACACAGGTCTGGTAGAATACATCAGGGCCCATATCCACCAGGCTAAGGAGCTTTGTGGATACGGGCCCGGTTGGTCTTGGTAATATTAGTGCTCATATCCACCAGTCTAAGGAGCTTTGTGGATACGGGCCCGGTTGGTCTTTGGTAATATTAGTGCCCATATCCACCAGGCTAAGGAGCTTTGTGGATACGGGCCCGGTTGGTCTTTGGTAATATTAGTGCCCATATCCACCAGGCTAAGGAGCTTTGTGGATACGGGCCCAGTTGGCCTTTGGTAATATTAGTGCTCATTTCCACCAGGCTAAGGAGCTTCGTGGATACGGGCCCAGTTGGTCTTGGTAATATTAGTGCTCATATCCACCAGGCTAAGGAGCTTTGTGGATACGGGCCCAGTTGGTCTTTGGTAATATTAGTGCTCATATCCACCAGGCTAAGGAGCTTTGTGGATACGGGCCCAGTTGGTCTTGGTAATATTAGTGCTCATATCCACCAGGCTAAGGAGCTTTGTGGATACGGGCCCAGTTGGTCTTGGTAATATTAGTGCTCATATCCACCAGGCTAAGGAGCTTTGTGGATACGGGCCAAGTTGGTCTTGGTAATATTAGTGCTCATATCCACCAGGCTAAGGAGCTTTGTGGATACGGGCCCAGTTGGCCTTTGGTAATATTAGTGCTCATTTCCACCAGGCTAAGGAGCTTGTGGATACGGGCCCGGTTGGCCTTTGGTAATATTAGTGCTCATATCCACCAGGCTAAGGAGCTTTGTGGATACGGGCCCAGTTGGCCTTTGGTAATATTAGTGCTCATTTCCACCAGGCTAAGGAGCTTGTGGATACGGGCCCGGTTGGCCTTTGGTAATATTAGTGCTCATATCCACCAGGCTAAGGAGCTTTGTGGATACGGGCCCAGTTGGTCTTTGGTAATATTAGTGCCCATATCCAGCAAGTTTGTCCACGGTTTTTGAAAAGTGATGCATGTTCAGCTGATCTTTGGGAATAAATCGTTTACAGTTAATTTTCACGTGGATAACTTTTTGAAGGCAACCATTTGATTGGCTCCTGAAAAGGTAATCTGAACGTGTCCCCGAATGCGAAACCTTCAGATCCAGTTAGCGGATATTATAGTAACGTCAGATTTTAATGAGATTTGTGATGATCCAAAATTCATTATTATGGTGTATATATTGCTATATATTTGTGTGTCTATAATTATTTTGCGAGCAACCGTACTTTTTTGTCCGACACATTTCCTAGTGTAATTTTTAAATATTTTATAGTTACTTAAGTTACTTAAGTTTTTCTGAACCATTGAACATATTATCTTAATAAACCGCATCTGTATAACCAATGGTTAAACTTAATTTCATGTCATTTTAAACAATAGTTAGGGGGTCTGGAATGCGACCGTTATTATTTTCGCATTGCTGTTCTACTTTGGAGTAATTCGTTTTAGACGACATCGAGGAGGCGTGTCTGCACCATGCTGCCTATTACTGGCGGAAGTGCGGCTCTGACCCCGCCCACCCGGTCACGGCGTACTACCGCCCGACCACCGCCAGTAGCACATACCCGTCGGTTGCTTAGGCTTGGTAGAAATGCCTGTCACAACGTCATATTAAACATATTAAACGATAGATAATCTCCTTCAACTATTTTTAATACTTTACCAGTAGTACGAACATTCTTGCAAGATGTGTATATCGCAATTCTTGCGATTTTTTTTCCTAGGAAACATCACCATGTCAACTCTGTTCCAATGATCATAAACATGCTGTCTAACTTCCAAATTAATTTGTGCATTCTTGCCATCGCTTCTTATAGTCATAATGCATCAAACAATTTTTGACTTAACTGCGCCATGAATTATTACCTAGTATCTGTCTTATGTTCAAGTAGAATAGACATTTCCCGTTTTAACAATTTAATCTCATCCCCTGCCATTGTTAACGGATTTCCGTTCATACGGACTCAGCAACAGTTTATAAGCTTTTCCAACAAAAGCCAAGCTTAGTAGCTAAACAGTTCAACATGTGATATCCGACTAAAATGATTGGGTAAAAAAACAATATATTAATTTGAATATTATTAACTTGTGACAACGTCTATTTTCTGTATTTTTCATAGAATGCATCTGCATATACGTTTTGTCTTTTACGCCTACTTGGTCCTTTAACATACCTTGAAAAAAGTAAAAACGGAAAAACGAACATAGATATATTTTCATTGTAACGTTTCTAGTTTATCTTTATTAAAATGAAATAAAATTATAACTTGTTTTTTTTTCTTTTCCAAATCCCATTACTAAAAGCGAAAAAGCTGTAACTTAACCGTTTTCTATTTGTAGTTTAAAAAATCGAAAAGTAGATGCGCTGCATTTCCGTATCCCTCTTTGGCTTTAAATCGGGGCGCCTGCCATGGTTTACTTTAGCCATTTTCGTAAACGACCTTTACTATAATGATCATAATTACTCCGGTGGTTATCTTAAATGCGATAAATTTAATCAGGGAATGAACTTATAATATTCATATCAGACTCAAGTGTCTCAATGTTTAACATTTAACATTATTTATTTATAGCAATCAATACATGCTAAACGTGTAAACAGTCATATACCTTTTTTTTTTTTTTTTTTAACTATCCGCGACGTTGTAATCTGTTTGTGTTTGTTTTATGTCTATCACCTTTAAAAAGCAAAAGCACGTTCGTATAATCATAAAATGAAAGTCGTTGATATACTACAGGTACTATCGTTTCTGATAACATTTTGTGGTTTGGTTTCTGGAAAACCGCTCAAGTCAGGTAAGGAATAAATATTTTATGAAATATACACATGCACATACAAAAAAATACGTATAATGAAAAAATATTGGTTATCTATTTAATATGTTGATGCTACTGTATTATAAAATATAATATGTTAATTGCTCAAATCTCTTAAACCTTGTGAAGTTTAGTACACCGGAACAAATACTAAATCGAATTTTCGAAAGTGAACAACGGGAATCACCGAAAGTTACCGAGTCATTCCGAAGTACATAACCTTGTTAATGAATGTCATACATCATCAGTAGATTTGTTCCAATGTATGTGTAGTTAACCGACTTTTCCAGTCTACTCGAACGCCGTAGTCTCAATAACAGTTAAAGAACACGATGACCTTGAGCTGACCTGTAGCGTGCCGGCTGGTCCGAAACAGGAAATAGTTTGGACAACCGTGAACAGGGGCGTCCAGACCGGAAGAACGCTCACACTAGCTGATGTCTCGCGCCTCGATAATGGAACCTACTTCTGCTTTGTTGATTCAACGAGCGGTTCTGTTACAGAAGAGTTCCAGTTGTCGGTCGAATGTGAGTGCTGTTGATGTAGTTGATACTTGTTTATTTTAATTCCATCGTGCCTCAGAAAGTTGCAATTCTGCTGCACTGGTTTGCATCGAGTAATTAAATGGTAATTAAATTGAACAAGTATGCTCTTTTATTGCTGTTTAATTTGAGTTGCGATGCTATGAGGTTAATTTTTATTTACCCTTAAATGTATTATGAATATAACTGGGCCAAGTGTGAGGTTCGGGTACCCAAAAACCGGTTCAAAACCCCCAAAGCTTTGCATTGATCGTTCCATGAAGGCGATGACCACAGTTTTATTCATTTGTGTTTGTTTTTCTTGCGTTTTTGTATTGTGCCGTGTTGTTTTGGCAATTGGTCACTTGCCATAAATAGAGGACCTCGTGCTGATAGTAAGAGTCCTCTCCTGGTGTCGCAGCTGGAGTTTCACTTTGTTTATAATTGCTTTTCATCTTTGCATTGATACGGGTCGTATCCTCGGGCGTAGAGGTACCAGAAATATATAAAAAAAAATACAAAATGCACATAGTCTTAGCGAATTTATGAATATTTCTTTTCAGGAAAATCTTTGGTTTGGAATTTGGATTGGAAATTAGTTAAAATATAATTTTCACAACAGTTTTGTAATATTTTTTAAAATTTTTGCAATAAGATACAAACTGTCTTTACTGATACTCTAAGAATACATTTTAAATATGCGCCTAATCAATTTTAATCTCGAATGAAAACTTGATCAATATGCCTAATAACATTTATATTTATATTCCTGTAGATCCCGCGAAAATAACATTCCTTAACGTAAGTCATGATGAGGTGAACGATAAGTCTCCGTTCGTTGTTAGTTTTACCGTGGAAGGCATGCCGACGCCGACGACGTAATTGAGAAATGGAGTGTCGGACCCCGCCCTTGTTAACATCACCGGAGAGGGCTATTTCAACGTCACGTTAAGTAACGTCACGTGCGGGCAATTTCAGTTGCAAAGCAGCAACAGCGTTGGACAAGACTCAAAAATTGTGAACTTAATCGTTAGTTGTAAGTACACGACGTCGTGACAATTTCAGTTCAGTTTGAAACTCTCGCGTGTGGGCTACTTTATGCAAATTGATTTTAATAAAACTTGATATGTTTAATAAAATTTTTGTTTGTTAAACTGTGTCAAACGTGAATAATTTTAATCAACAACCTCTAATATAGCATGTTAATGTATAATGAACATGTATTTATTAAACCATATCAATTCACACTTCTATGCACGCATTAAAAACTTTAAGGGTAATAAATACGACACAACCTTTTTAGTAACGATGCTAGTATCATTCACAAATACGTATACAATGCCATGCCATGCAATCGTTATGCAACGTAGAAGGGACTTATTAACGGATTTTTGTATGTTTTTAAAAATGTCTTAAACTATCTAAACATCAATTAATAAAGCATCTGGACTAACAAACCCAGGTATTCTCTGTCAAAAACGGCCATTTCAGTCACAGTTAATTCACAAACGACACATCATTTCGAATAAATAACTGTACCAGGAGTGTTATTGCACTCCTTGATTTGATGTGCATTTTTATTATTATATGCTTTTCAGTGAAATATCGAATTTTATTGCCGATTTTTTTGTTTTTTTTTTTCACTGTTTGAGAAGTGAAAATATAAGATTTTGCTTTTCAACATAAAACGGACAATTTTTCCATAAATTCCATCGATCTACAAGTAGTGGTTTACATCCCTTGGCAATTTATATACATGTCCAGTATGTACATGCATGTGTTTACATAAAACACATTATATTTATAAAATTCAAAAACATAAATAATTTAGCGACAACGACTCACAAAATATGGCACTTTTATCCCACCATACTGGTGAATATCATTATCACCATGAGATTTAAAGAAAACAATTATGATCTACTTAAAACTTTATTTTGCTGGTTTATATTGTGTTTAGTACTTACGAATGACAGTTTTGGAATCATTTATGACGTCATTTTTATGACGTCAGAATACACGAACTTGTGACGTTTAAGCTTATCTCGCGCAATTTTATTTATTTATTGTCCAAAAGCATAAAATAAAAAGAAAATTTGTTGATTTCGGTGTAAGATCGTATTTTATTTCACGAGTGTTCATAGAAAATGATATTTCACGAGTGGCGCACACCGAAATAAACAAATATCCTCTATTTCTTTGAATCGGTAAAACAATATTGGAAATTTGACATATGAATAAGTCCCTTTAAGCAATAAGTGTGCGATATATCCCTGTTCTAAAAAGGCTGATGTCTTTTCCAGCCCTTCCCAAGCCGGACCCAGACTTCCCAGTAACCCAGGTCCATTACCCGAGAGTCGGTGACACCGTCGCCATTGGACTGCACGCGCTCGGATGTCCGGTCATTCACTTTAAATGGCTGCACAACAATGACGTCATGTACCAGTTCATCAACGAGTCTCTAGCCAGTCTCGCTGTGGAGGTCAGGGGCAAAGAGGATTTTGGCCTCTATAGACTTATTATGGAGACGAGCACTGGTCAGGACACGGTGGATTTCTCTCTCGCAGCTTCTGGTAAGAAACAAGAACTTCGTAGCAAATAGTTTAAGAAATTCATTTTGATTGATGTGTTCTCTAAACACAGAGTTGTCTTCTTTTGATCATTTACATGTTTTTTTGTATATGGCTGTGAGACAAGCAGGAGTAAAAGGCTAGAGAAATTAATTTATTTCGTGTACAATTAATATTCATTTACTGATGCATATACTCGGCTTTTAATCATTGATCGTGTAGATATGCACGACGTACTAATCATTATAACTTATATACAATTCCTCAAGGCAACATAATTGTGGAAAAAGTCAACAACAACACGTAAAATCAGTCATTTCAGTTTATCTTTCAACTTTTCGGCTTACGCCTTCATCAGGATAAAATGACAATTAAACAACGGACGTGACGTCATGCAATAAGTATACATTTATAAATTAATAAATAATTTAAAACACAAAATTAATATTTATTTAATGATTCTTTTTATTTTTTTTTAACGCAACACAAATATGTGTTCATACAACGTAAACTCTGATTGTGTTCAGACAATTTTAGTCTGCTTGACGGAAATGAGTGCAAGTGTCATGGTATGAACTTAGGTATGAGAAAGGAGTGATGGAGTGGCAGCACTGTTAGCTCAGTGACGAGAGCACTCGCTTTGTAAGTGAGAGGTCCCGAGTTCGAGTCTCTGACAGGCTGCAGAGTTTTTCATACCTGTGACACTAGCAAAGTCAAGTTTTCTTTTAGAAAGACAATATGTTAATGTTTACAAAGGTACATTTGTATAGGTACAAGTTGTTGTAGCTAGTTTCATCTATGTAAATCGGGCAGGTCCGCCCGACTCGCCGACAGACTTTGCGGTGTCCGACGTAAGCACTGACGGAGCCACGCTTAAATGTGTGACGGGCTACGACTACAACCAGACACAGACGTTTGTGATCTACCAACACGACCGGAATGTGAAGACAGGTATCTTTGGATATTATATGGTCTAAAACTAAGAAAACTGAAAGCGCTGTTTCAGCTATCGTAAATTTAATTTGTGAATACATGTTATGTCATCGATCTAGAATTTATTAGTAAGTACATTTTCTATGATTGTCCGAGACAAGATAAATCTATAGCTAAACCTATATTGCAGAATCACGATGCAGTGACGGGCATTTGTTGAATGCATTCAAATGATAAATGATCTAAACTAACAAATATTTATATATTTTATATTATTTATTACCGATCATATTCAATTAATATCCAAATCTATAAGGGGAAAACAACTTATGTTATATGCCAATAATACAAAACACAATTATGATTTATTCTAAATAAAAACTTAAAACAAATGAAAAATACAGAAAAAAATGGCCATTACAACCATTGGTTATCATGTGACCAACGGTTTAACAGATAACAACAACGATAATGCAGCCGTGGAAACGTGCATCGGAGAGCTCCTTTGGAATATACTTTTTAACGACGATTATCACGACTATATTGTAAGATACACTTTTCGTAAATTGGGAGCAATAAGTTAAAATTGATAGAAATAGTTCGGGTATCTGAGTAACTCTGACTTTCAGTCTTTGGGGAGTATCCGGACACCTCGGGCGGGGCCGGAAACGTGCCCGTGGAGTTTCCCATTTCCGGTCTGTCAGAGACAACACCCTACAATTTCTCCATCGTCGCCGAGAACGCTAACGGCACTTCCGTTGAGAATTCAAACTTTGTCATTTTTATCACTTTTGGTGAGAACATGTTTAACCATCCATGTCAGTATGAGAATACCGTTCATCTTAGTATTATAAACGGTGTTCATATTTTCCCTAAATTTAAAATAAGATTTTGTTTTCGTCTAATATTCTGCAAACACAATGGTATGTATTTTGTACAAGAGCACTATGCTGAGAAAATACAATTCATCTCCGTCTTATAAAGCATTTAACACTTTTCTATATATAAATGACAAGGAAATGTCTACTCCAACATAATATAGTTTCTAATTTGCTACATAACGATATGCTTACTTACTATAATGTCAATATCGCAGGTGCACCAAAGCAGTCTCCGGATTTCACGGTGGTCGATTCTTCATCTCCTCGCCTTGGCGGCGTCGCAACGTTTACTATGGTTGTCATGGGCAACCCCGTCCCGACGTTCACGTGGTCGCACAACGGCGGCCCGGTGGATCATACTAACGACGACCACACAACGACCGTCAATATCCACGACGTTAATGTTGACGATTTTGGGGAATATCAACTAACTGTCGCAAACGAAGTTGGGCAGTTTGACCACGTGTTTAACCTTCAAGCAGATGGTACTTGACGTTTTTAACGTTTTTCCGTATTGTAACGTTTATAAATACTAGTATCTTATATTTTGGTTCATGTAAATCATATGTTAGTTCTCTATCTTGAAAATTAAAAACCTGTTAAGAATAAATGTAATGTATATTAAGATTTCAAACATTGGTTTGTTCATTTCATTGATTTGAATGCAAATATCTTCACAACTAAAATGGTATATTGACTATATAACCATCTTGAAAAGGTGACAGACAGTCCTGTGTCTTCAAACTCACTTATTATTCAAATATGATTGTCATGTCTATGACAGTTATGATTTGTTTTTACTTAACGACATTTGTCATGATCATTTCCAGGACCCCCAGGCTTGATTACGAACATTGAGTTGCTGGGTGCCACCGCCGGGTCCGTGGAACTGCAGTTCCGGCCAGGCTACAACTACGGAAGCACGCAGGCGTTCACTGTTCAAATGCATGTCGATGACTTCTGGAACGGTAACTTGGCTGTTTTCTTGTTGCTCTGTTTCGTTACTAAGCAGACTCGTACACGCAACCAGTACAGAACAACTGAAGTGCCTAAAACTAGCAAAACACCTTAAAGGGATTTGTTCACAAATTTTCTTAGTTTTTAAAAACGTCATTTAATGTCTTAAAAACTAAACCAGGTTGACTTACCAAAAACAAATTTATATAATATTAGGATACATGTGTTTTCCAAAATACCGATGAAAAGCGTTACAAACTTTATAATTTTATCCATTTTAATTGAAGATTTTTCATAAACTACACTATATTTCCAACAAATGTCCTTGTCAGTAGCTTTATTTTGCTTGTTTATTTATAATGTGTTTTTCTTTTTGGGATCTGTGACAAATATTTGGAAAATTGGCAATTTGCCAATTTGTGAATAGGTCCCTTTAAAACACTGAGGTCACCCGAGGTAAAATCTATCAGACATAAATTGTATCATTTTCTAAATTAAATAAGTAGCTTATTAAATAAATACTTATTGTTTACAGAAATTTTACTTCAATGCATCTAAATTCGCAATATTTACTGTGTGTACATCAAATTCGACCTAGGAACGCCTCTGGTATTGTCCCTAAGATGTGACAGAACATCTATCAAACTCGTATGACATTGGATCTGCATGATTAGACTGCATACACTTATGTATTCCTAAGTTAGACATAAACAACATTATTACGAGTTACAAAATACTTAGAAATGCGACAATATAGTATACATTATTTGTCATTATAGTGTAATTAATCACATTTTAATAGTAAAATGTTCGTATAGTATGCGAGTAGTATGCCAGCTGGGTAAGGGTAAAAAAGAGCATCTTGTTATATCTCTCTGGCGGAGGGGGGGGGGGGGAGGGGCTTCCAGAAAGGAGCACCCTGCTATTTTTCTCTGGATATTTCTCTACAACATTGTCTTTTACAGATATAGAAACAGAAATAGCCGATGAGACGGACGGGCGTGGGGAGGGGACGCAGACTCTAACCGTGTCCCATCTCGCCCCGAGTTCCAAGTACAGTCTAAGGATTCTGTCATACAATGCTCATGGGGTTAGTGTGTCAGATACGGACATCGATGTTCGCACTTCAGGTAGATCTAATATTTGATTTTTTCATCTTAGAATTATATAATAGTTCGACAAATATGCAATTGATATTTAAAATAAATGCGCATGTTAAATTTTCACAAAACAACGAATATTTTTAGATTTGCACTAAGAAAAGCGTAAAAAAACTTAACTAAAACTACTATTATGTATTGCTTAGTATAATGTGTCGTATTTATGATGCTTAAAGATACCTTATAACATTTATGGACAGTTTACTTGAAAGATATAGATAATATTAGGTTAGTGTCTTTGTGTACTTAAATTTATCCGACGAGTTGAAGAAAGGTTTACACGGCGAGGCTTGCCGAGCCGTGTAAGCCTTTCGGAGACCAGTCGGATAAATTCAAGTACACAGAGACACTAACCTAATATTCTATTTATCCTACAATATTTTTATTTATTTATTTTATGTTCAACAAACACAGTATTAACGTTTAATTATTTGAAACAATACTCAAAAACGCATTAAATTTAGTGAATCTTACCTTGCGTTGTAATATGATATCTATTCATGATGTTTCCACCACTCGAAATAGTCCTAAACAGTTCAATGCAAAACGCAGTGTAAAAAGATAAAATATCGCCATATGCTTCGATTCAAATTTGATCAACATGCCAAATGCTACACACTACAGTAGATAAAAGAAGGTTTTATTCAAATGCAATTCTGTGTTTCGACCAAACTGTTCAACAACAAAAGACCAAAATGGCTGGCAATTTTTACTTTCCAAAAGTGTATGCAGGATTTATCTTTGCCGAGATGTTTATTATATACCATTGCTATTATCTTTCAAAACATACACACAACTCGTGAGACTCAATTTTTCCAGAATGACACAGCATAAAATTAAAAATGAAATACACCTCTACTCACCCGAGTTTTTCATTGATAAAAACGTCGTGTAGACTAACTTTACATAGGTTCTAGCTTCCACAATGATCGAGTAGTTAATCCGCACATGGCATACTCGATAAAGGTGCAAACAACATCATCATTCTATTCCTTTTAAAACAGTTGGTGTAAGCGGGTAATTCTTTGTGGAAAGACTTTCTTTGATCAATCAACAAAGAAACGGTTTATTCATCAAAGAAACAACCCTTTATGTAAATTTCCTTTCAAAAGTAAACTAATCGAAGACTGCATCGCCATCCAAATTACTAGATCCAAATCCTTATATTGGACAACTTTGTTATCCACCCACAACTATCCAGCCAGGTATCGGAGAACACTCGACTTATAGAAAATTGAAATGGGATTAATCTCACCGGTTCCATTCGAGCCATATATTCCATGGATACACTTTTTGATATAAATCTTATTGTCATAATCCATCCATAAACACAGAAAAACTAAATATTGTATTCTGATTTCTCTTTTTAAATTCCAACAGTGTGTAAACTTACAACTCAACTGAATGACGTAAAACAAGTGATTGCTTCATTACGCGCGCACGTGAATTTTGGCGAGTTATTTTAAACCGAAACTATCTGTATTGGCACGATAGCTAACGGTTATTGATTCTTTTTCTGTACAAATTTGTTACAATTTCATTTATTGTAATGTAGTATTTATTGTAAGGTATATAATACAATGTAATTATTGAATGTTTAGTGTCTTATTTCCGCCAATAGATGAACTGTTAAATATCGCCCCATTTCTTAACCCTGTAAAATTACTTGTTTATGACGTCACTCACATTGCTGGAAAAAGTAGTCCGTTAAAAGTATATACATGAGGGTGTCAGATAAACCTTGCCTGTCGGATAAAGTAAAAGTTTATCTGACAGATAGCGTTTCCTTCTATAAAATCATTTAATGGTAGGATAAATATCTATTGATGTAACGTCAAAAGGTAGCGTACAAAAGCGTAACGTACTGCAGGTCACTTTCATAGAAAATTATTAATTTACGTCTACTTGTTAACATAATATGCACTGCGCTGTGCTTCGAAATAAATGAAAAATGCAAGTATATCAGTTCTATGTATTGTATGCATTATAATTAGCATTATACATACATTGTTATAGGATTTAAATAATAAAAATTAAGCACGGAGAAATGCATTTTAAAAGAGGGGACATACGAGGTGTATATCATTATTGTGATATACTAACGAATATTTTAAGATAATGTTAATCATGAACAAAATGTGTACTAAATGATCAGGTTCTAACAAATAGTTAGTATTTTGTTTTCCTTAACAACTAACAATATGTTACACCCATTAAAACAGCCATCCGTGGTTATATTATTGTTTGTACGTATAAATATCAATAAGGTATGCGACTTGCTATTTCTTGTTTTTCATCACTTTCATTATACTAGTAAGTTAAACAGATGTAACATACAGTGTGTATTAATTATTTTAAACAAACATGCACTATTTCTATAAATAAGCAGGAATAAAGTCGCTCGTACCGTATTTCCATAATATTAGAGGAAAAATAGGGAACAAGAGAAATAAGGAGAATGCTACTGGTTAGGTTAAGTTCGCGTTTCAATGACACATCTAAATTTCTCATTAAAAGGAAAAATCTGGATAAACTAGACATTATATAAGTAACTGCTAACAACATAGTTAAGTTTTTTTCAGACGTTTAACTTCAAATTTAAATAAATATGGCCCTTGATTTATTTAATCTTTGAAGCGGTAATAAACGACGTTGACGTTATAACTAGTGGGACATTTTGGGGTACCCTAAAAACCAATTTAGTTCGTTTTTTTTAAATCGACAATAAAAAATAAGAAATAAAAAAAAATCATTAAAAAACTGAAATCTTTCAAGATTCAACAATGCATTCAAATATCTCGAAAACCGCTGGTCCAACTGACGTCAGATTCAAATGCTTTAATGTTGTTTGTAATATACCACATTTTACCAAATGTCCTGCAAATTGAAGTATATCTGTGTTATTCCTGCCATTATTTTGTCTTTAGTTCAATAAATTAATACGATTTTGATATAAAACTATAGATATTTTTAAGACCTTTAATTTGATGTAACACTTGACGTATGTATTGTCGTAGATTAAAATTAAAGTGCGTTTAAGACGCAACGAATGCAGATTTTCCAACATGTGCGCCACCTGTTTTAAATATGTAACAATTAACTTTTGTCCATAGCCATTTGTTACCTACATTCTCTTGGAAATTGCGTTGCAGATCCTGCTGAACCAACCAAAGACACCAAAACAACTAAACCAACTCAACCACCCAAACCGGAACCTGACACCACTGCACGTGTAACTGGAGACTACCGAGTTCTATATTTGTCCCTCAGTGTCGTGTTTTACATCTATACAAGAACTTGAAAAAAAAACAAACGGTTTCATTAAACAGTGTATGTACGATCTTACAACAGATATAGTGACATAAATTAAAGCAACCCGATAAAGTTAACTAGTTTTCGGCTGTACAGCCGGAAACTCCAATGCATGTATGTACATTGACTCGATAGTTGTTTGAGGTTACACAACACTAATAAACGATGCGAAAGTCGACACGCATATTTGTTGATTTATTCGATATTTTAGTGTTTCCTTCGAAAGGTTGATGTTAATCTGTTTGCTTTCAAGTTATATTGTCGCTTTCATCTGCTTATATGGAAAATAATTGATATGATGTATACATACACATTTTAAGTATTTCTACCCTCTTGTTTTGCAAACAACTGGCACAAGCCTGTAGATCTATGCTAGCTGCATATTAAAATTTGCATTTTGTTACGGTATCATACGGGGTTTACGTAATAAATAATCTTCGATTTAGCGTTGTTGCGATCGGCTGATAAACAACGATTTGGAGTTCTGATGCGTAGGAATTAAAACCTCGGTCGCGGGTTGCAGCGACCTTACGACGAGCTTGCGGCGAGATTTTTGTCAAAAACATACGTCGACCTTACGGCGCCCGTGCGTTTTTTTTACTTGATCGCAAGGTCGCCGCAACAACCGCGCTAGCTAATATACTCGCATTCTTACGCGCGTAATCACTGTTACCAGTGACGTAATTCATTGATACAAATTTATAGTGTCGTCACTTCCATTTATAAGAACTGAATGAAATACGTCACAATCGGAACTACATTTTTGCGTTGTTCATTGGTGTTTTACCACCTAAAATTTTGTTCTTTGTCTATAGAACAAGCTGGACGTGTCATGTTAGAATTTACAGGCTGTCATACGGTTCTACTTTTTCCTACTTTTCCCTACCTTTCCTACTTGTTTGATTCACTCATACTTTTTCCTACTTTTTGGTAAAAAATCTCCTATTATTCATACTTTTTAGTTTGCCAGAAATGAAGATGAATTACATGTTTTATATGAAAATCAACGATGTTTTAAGTCTATTTGTAGATTTGTTGTGTAGATGGGGCAATGTTGTACCTTCACCTGCTAATGTGACTGTTTGTCTGGTACTATTTATATTGTATGTATTGACGTTGAGATGCAAAACATGGTATACACAGGCATTTTAAAGGTACTTAGACGTGTAAAAGGTGTTTAAAATCAAGTTAAAAGTCATGTACACTGAAGAATGAATATATAATCATATGCAAGTGTAGATATAATATATAATAGAATATAATAATAGAATATATAATCAAGTGTAGATACAATTGTGATTTTCTTCCTAATGGTGTGCTTACTGGTGGAGCTCAGCGTACCTTCAAGATGAAAATGTCTAGTGTAGAGTTTGTGCAGATCTTTTATCAAATAATGTTTTGCTAATTCGAAAACATATACAAGACATCAGATATTTAGAATCTGGGATAAACGCCTGACTGCCGCAGAAATCTATCAGGTTGTAGTCTATTTATTAATCACCTCAATTGGAAATCAAATCAATAGGTTTAATAAAGTTGTATTGACAACAACCGAAGCAATGCATTGACCAGTTATCTTTTTTTGTTGTTAATATAAATGATTAGCGATTTTTGAAAATAAACTTATTTATCAAGATTTATCTTTCTACGATCTTAATGTTGTTCCTTTTATATTATGAAAGATAATCTCAAAGAAGGACTATAACACCATCATTGATTTTGTAAATGTCAAACTAATATCTTAGAAATGCTCGTGTGTTTGAAAATTGTGATAAATCGTGCTGAATTCACCTGTTTACTAGCCTTATGTCCTCCCTATCCATTGGTGTAAAACAAATTCATGGCACATATGAATTCACAGACATCTTGATGTGGGTTAAAGTCTCTGACCGTTGAACACTTGCCCCTTACCACTGTAGGTCCAAACCACAGTAGGCCTACGCCTTAATGGACTCGGATTCTAACATGATACTTGCTTATTTTTCTATACACAAAGAACAAAATTATCGTTGCTAAACTACCCAATAAACAACGCAAAAAGAAGTCCTGATACTGAGCGGAGCATAGTAAAACATAGTTCTCATTACAATTGCAAAAATATTTGTCGAATCATGTTAGAATCGAAATAATTTTTGCATTATCAACTTTTATTGACCAATAAACAACTCCTCGTCGTTCTGATGCGTGGCTATTAAACCAATCAGGCTAACGCCTTATGGTTTAGTTCCTAAACATCAGAACTCTAAATCGTTGACCGATAAACAACGATAAATCGAGAAATGTTTCTTAAATATATACATTTAATTTTTTTTGGTAAAAATGCATGCACGGTCCATGCAAAATAAAATAGAATTATATTGACAATGTATTATAAAATATGCATGATGTTTGAAACTGATGACTGATGGTATCTATAATGAAACATTAGCCGATTTGTGTTAATTGGATTGTGTGAAAAATACACATGTAACACACGGGTTTTATGGTGGGTGAAATAATTATAAAAATACGATTTTCTAGTGTTTGTTGTTTTCATGAATACAGAAATGTGGTTTACACATGGTGTTCTATTACTTGCTGGTCTTTGCCATTGTTTGAACAACACAGACATCATGACTATAATTTGTAGTAATTATAGATTATATATATATTACTATTATATAATTATAAAGGAAGGAAGGCAAAGTAAGGATATTCGTCTTCAATCATGTTAGCTATGAATGATGCCAAATACAATACATTAGTTGTATCTGTGTTTTAGTTGTTATTGCAAGCCTTATGTTTTAAGCTTGATTATATACAATCTGAAGGCTTATAAATATTATTTACTTTCGAACCCACATTGAGAACCACTACAGCATGTGCTATACCAGGGAGAAATATACGTATGTCCGATCGGCTTCGGATAATGGCAAATATGCCCTTAAAGGGGCATATCGAGAGTATTTCGCAGACATACACACGCGTATTTAACCTATATACTTTCCGATTTTTCAAGTTATAACACTATATTAATGGAATCGTTTAAAAAATATGTATAAAGTCACGAAAATGGATGTATATGGTTCCAGTAGAAATCGAACTCCCGTAAACGAAATCGCGCACTTTGTTGAAAGATTCACTCTATATAATGTAGCACAAGCCGTCGTCCGCGAAAGTATCATCACGGACAACTGTTATTATAATAAAAATATACCTTTTTCTTGTATTGTTATATGAGCAAATGCATCGTTTATGCCAACGATTCAATCTTTATTTTCTGGAATATTTTTCCATATAAATGTTATATAATGTTATAATTAATTTTGCCGGATAATTATTTTTCAATATAGACATTTCAGTATCTAACAACGTGCATTTCCTTTCCTTAGTTTAGTGCAATATAACCGTTTTCTAACGGAGCGTCGTGACGTTATGACGTAACGTCAAAACCTCACTTCCGTTATGCGTTGCTAATGGCATTTTTATGCGCTGATCGCTGGCGACAGACGTACTGTTATATAATATAAACATATGTTTTGAAGAGAAATTCTTACGAGTATACATTATCCTAAAATGGCGAAGTGTGAAACATGTACATTCTTATTATTAAGTTCCTTAGTTTGGAAAGGCACACAATGCATTAAATATCATTGCTTTTAACATCAAATTTCACATTGTACTGTAAGAAAAACGCTCTTGTATTTCAATAATATTTGTTAAAACGCACTTTGAATAAGACCGAATGAATCGTAGTTCATTGTAATTAACATGTAAACACTCAGAGACATAAATCTTAATAAATATATCACGTTTGCGACATGGCTTTTCAGATGTGGAAAGGGTTTTATGTTTTAACACGATTTCATATTTTGTTATTTTATGAAATGAGATATTACCCGATATCGCATACATTTAATATTTCAACAATGTTTCATATTAATATCAGAGTTAGTCAGTTTATTTATCATTCAAAAAAGTTGTAGCACTCATTTAGCATTTTATTGCACTCTGTACTTAACTAGTCTACATATTACAATCACTGGTTGTATTCAATTACGGACGGGCGCATACATGTACTTACTTCACTTATTAAGTCAATGTTTCATTCAGTCAGTGAGTTGGTCTTCTACAATTTAGTACTATATTCAAGATTTTAATCCTCTTGGGGTTTATACTTATTAGGAACTATAAATGTAAGTTGTCTTTATTATTCAGAAAATGTAATTTACCAATCGTTTTATTTGCAGAGCCATAATGAGCTCAGAACGAAGTGTTGTCCCACCATGCTCCCGGATTCCGGTTCCGGTAGAGCGTGTGAACACTTCAGCGAAGCCAGACAAAACGGGAACGAAACCATTGCGACGGATACAGCTTCCACTGAAAGCCACTCATGGTGTGAAGATGGATAATACTTCTTCAAACGGTAAGAAGTCTTTGATACCAACTCTTTCGGCCACCACGATCAGTTTTCCTAACAACAGCAAGCGTTGGAAGCCCATCCCTTTGAGAAGCAGACAAATTACCCCACGATATCAATCCACTATTATAAACACAAGCAATGAAAATACCGTCAAAGAAGTTAAATCTGAAACTATCTTCCAGTCGTCTTCAGAACAAATAGACCACAAGAAAAACGTTCCACCCCCTGTCAAAGTTGAGTTTGAAATTAAAGTCAATCCAACGTATGCAAACCCAGACAAAAGCATGGTGGACCAGGTGGTAAACGTACGTAACAGCAACGGTGACAGCTATAAAAGAACTGTCACAACGATTCAGTGCATGATTGAAAATGTCCTTACAAGCTTTACAAGTGGAAAGCATTTCGCCAAAGTTGACATATCTATCGAATTCAAGCCATATTCAGTCGGAGAGGAACGATCGCTACCCTGCACAATGCGTCGACTACCGGTTCCAATAGACCGGACATCAGCGGAATAGATCTTGACCTGAAAGCCACGCGGAGATTCCTGAACCTCAGCTGTGACAACCATGATGGGAATGTGGTTCTGTACGCTCGGAGTCCCATGGGTCCATTGCACGATATGCAGGTGGTCACCTTTGCAACGGATGGCTGCCATTTTACCCCACTGATGTGCTCCACCCCAAGGGTCGACGAAATCACATACGGCGTATGTGACACCATAACAAAGCGTAGCTGTGAGAATCGGACAGAAGCAGAGATTGTTAGTCCTGGAGAAAGAAAACGCTTGCAAGAAAATACCATAGCAATCTCCAGACGGCCTTACGACGTGCCTAGGCTGACGATAGTGGAGTCCCCAGGTGCCAGAAATGACCATATTGAAGTGTTTGATGTCAGTGCTGATCTTGCAACTGACAGGGCAATGACTCTGTATCGGGAATATAGCGGACCTGATGATATTAAACCAATGAAACTTTTCAGACCACCATTCGTCCCACCTTTGAATTTGAGAGCTTTAACAGGATACGAGCTAAATGCAAACAGGGAGTATAAATTTAACATTTTCCAGACTGTATTGTCATGTCAATATTTATTTATTACCAGTACTTTATTACAAATCTAATACCTTTAGTTTTTGTTAAACTACACTATAGCCCTTTTATTGCATATTTACTATGATCAATACTTTATTGTAATATCATACTTATTTATTTATAAATTAACAGCATAGTTCGTTGTTCATTGCGTTAACATTCAAGAGGTTCCATTTCAAAGGAAAATTCAAGCCTTCATTTGTCTCTGATGTCAAAGCATTACCATGTATTTGCATCATATTAACGTCAAATTGCTATTAATTGCTTAGTGACATTTTCCAGGACTGTTCGCTAGATTCAATCCCCGTGACCTCACTTTCTTCACGGAAGATTACGACATGAAACCCGAAGATTATGGCAGCTTCATCAATGAAGCATTCGTGGTTTGCAGGTACCTATAACTGTAAAATAATATGAATGAAATAATTGTTCGAAAGTGTGACCAGTTTATCCTTTAACGAAGAAGTTCATTTATTGTTTTACCTAACGCTATTGTATCATTATCTACTTGTAATAAATGACTTTTTGCCAACGACGTGAATACACTAATATTTATTTGTATTTAACGTTTGAAAGGATAGGCAACTTTGATCTTATTTTATATAATGATATACCTATATATACTATGATATTTTATTCCAGTCAGTCGCTGGTTAAACACGTTGTCATGACAGCACTTCGAGAACTGCGGCTCGAAGAATACAAGGCGCTATCCCATCTTGGCATTCGAACCCTTTGCTCTCTACCCACTCTGGTTTTGTACCACCAAGAGTGCGATTTGTGATCTCCAAAGCGCTTTCGACGACTTGTTCAGATGAGACCAATGCTGGTCTCAGAGCAAGCAAGAAAACGAAGAAAGTGTCGAAGAAAAAGATAAATGATCCGCTAGAAATCCCTCACACCAGGATTCAAAATTTCAGTAAATTCAAGCATGTGAAATCCAAGACGAATACAGGCCTACGCCAAGAGGATTCTGTATCTTCGCCTGCTTTCGGGACAATCAGAAGATCCGAAGCCTTGATTATGGGCAACCGCAATGCGAACGCAGACGTGCTGGGTTATGAAAGCAATGGTGTACAAAAACTGCCTGAAACATCTGGCGTCGCCAAACACCGTGAAAAACAAACAGACGCACAGAAGGACATGCGGTTAAACGGCACATGCAAAGATGATGGTTCGTCTATGCAACCCAATCCATTTAACAAGTTGGTGCCACTGCCAGATATCGGTCACTCATTTCCGAACAAGCAGATGCGGGAAGATAAGATCAGATGTTAACTTTTATATTGTGACAGACAATTTTACTTAATTCGTGATCATGCACACGATTTAATACAATGCTATGAATTGTTATACATGTCTTCTTTTTATGTAATACAATATGTATTTAGCAGTAAAATATAGCAGATTAAAGTTAAAGGTTCTGCTACAATACGTATTGACACCATGTGATAGCGTTGCTTGTGAATGCATCTAAATTGTATGGTAAATACATTACATCAATGTGTTTTGGTTTAAATTACAGTTAAAATATTCTATAAGGATCGTTAATTAAGAAAGGCGCTGATAATTTAAATACCTAGCATTAGCATACGTAAATACCTATTTATTTTAGCTCGATTGTGTCGAAAGCATAAGACTTATTAAGACACCCTCGAGTCCGTTTCCTGGGTAGAACCAGTACTTTATGTCTTTTTGAGAAAGATCATTCCGAGTAGGGATCGAACTCACGACTCCCGATCGCAAGGCGGACACCATATCCATTACAGCACTGCTAACTCGTGAGTATTACAAATAGCTATAGGGACGCTAGCCTTCAAAATCAAAATAATCGAAATAGATGTAAAATCTTAAGCCAATAAAGTTCAATCATTTCTGAGTGCGTACATTCTACCAAACAATACAAATATATTATTTTTATATAGTGCAAAACACAACTCGCATTAATTTCATACATAATGTAAACATGTTTTACAATAGCGATCCTTTGAAGTTTGTTTAAAGTATGCATGTAATCAATAAAATGATTTTATGATATAAACGTTATAATGTTGTAAAATTGATGCGTTATATATCTGAAACTGGCATTTGAACTATAATTACATACTTATATAGTTATATCTACGTACTGGTGGCACTTAATGAACGAACTATTGACAAATAATTAACAGTAATAAAGTGTCGATCAAAAGTGTACCCTATTCAAGGTGTACTCTACGTCTTACTGTAATTATCTATAGTTATCTTCCGAATATAAACATCACACATCCGCTGTATGTATTTACATTTACAGAAAATGATATTTTAATTTTACTGGTGGTTCAAATTAAAACAAAATGTCGAAACGGTTTATGTTGGATTTGAGCTCCATTTATGTATTTGTGTTCGTACGATTATGTCTGTCAAGATCTGTTATCAACGCCCCCACAGATTTTGTCGATCGAAGTAAGTGTAAAACTTGCCATATTATATATAACGATAATAAAATGAAAGGTCATTGATAAGCAAAATATCAATCTATACACAACGTAATTATATGAAGGGTTAACTATGGATGCTTTGTTTACAATCGTTAAATGCATGAGCATATAAGCAAGATATCAATCTATACACAAAGTAATTATATGAAGGGTTAACTATGGATGCTTAGTTTTCAATTGTTAAATGCATGAGCATATAAGTTGTTACTAACACATGTTTGAGAAATGTTTAAATATCTCTGACCATTAAAACATTCATCATTAACTGATAATGGGTGGCCTCTTTGAAGAACATCACGTAAACATATGAAGGTCAAATAAACCCATGACATATTTTTTTGTGTTTGATTGACGAGTTGTAACCCTTGTGCATCAAAATGAATTTGTATGCTCATTTATTAGATTAATGGTAAACTTTCTAAAATTTTAAAACGATCTAAAACTAAAATGTGGAGAGGAAACCGAAAGTTTCATAGATATTTCATTTGTTTTTATTAAGTGTTAATTAGTAGATTCGTGGGTAGGAAATTGATGGCTTTTCTATTTGAGAAACTATGTTCAAAACTTTAATTTGACAGTCTTCAAATACATGTATTTAAACATTTGTTTTTCGTAATAATTTTAAAATGTCTATCATTTATCCAATAAGACTAACAAGTTACGGTATTTTTATCGTTACAAGCCCATCTTTGAATTTTTGAGATTGAGAACTCTCGTAGCCTGAGACCAGATCGGACTCGTCTGATCTGGTCCTATGACTACGAAAGTTTTTAATTGCAAACTTAGTCTCAACTTAAAATATTGACGAATAATAATGCTTGCTTCATTTGAACAATGATTTCCATTGGCTAATATTTAAGATTAAGAGTTAGACATGGATTAAGTTTATGATTTTTCGTAGTCATTGGGCTTGGTCCTATGAAATTTCTCAATCCCAAACTTAGTCTCAACTATCTACCAATGAAATCGCGTGTTACATATTGGCTTTCATTTTCATTGGCCAATAGCTAAGATTAAGACAAAGATTGAGCTTAAGAATGTTCGTAGTCAAGGGGTCTGTTTAATTTATTTGCTTTTTTATGATCTACGTGTAGCATTACTTGTATTCTTTTCTTTTAACATTGCTTTAGAGAGAAGGGCCCATATCCACAAAGCTCCTTAGTATAACAAACCTAAGTAAATTTCTTGAAATCGTAACATTCCTCAAGTCTGTGGCCAGTACATTTAAAGTTTATTTTTTCTTAAATGGTTTTACTCTTGTAAAGAATCAATATATGTTTCTTATTTTACTATATTTAAAGTATAAAATATTGATTTTCACAAGGAATATTGAATTTGAATTTTTTTTCCCCTTAAATATGACTAAAGTTAAGATTTTCCTTATGAGCTTTGTGGATACGGCCTCAGGCAAGTTCCCCTCTTTTAAAGCAATTAATATTTTTCCGGAGTCTAGTCTGTGTTTAATGTAGCAGGTGGACATTTTGAAATAAGCATATTTAAAGCCTTACATTGCACATGAAATTTTCATTTAAACAGGCTTTAACAAAATCTTTTGCAAGTAAATTTCTGAAATGACACATTTGCACTTGTAACTATGGATCGTGCATGAAAAATAGTGTTTAAAATGTATTATAACGCAACCTATGCGCATGACGTAAGAGCTTAATATCTGTGTGTGTGTTGTTGTTTTTTCGAAGCTCCAGCCATTCTTAGGTCTGTGAACACTACAAGCACTACACTATCGGAAGGCGACACATTCTATATGACATTCATAGTGGAAGGTAACCCTAGTCCTCAAACAAGCTTTCAACAAGGGACCAACGGTCGCATTCTGTCTAAATATACGAACACTGGGATCCACAATGCTGCTATAGTGAATGCACGCTGCTCGGATGCTGGTGTTTATTGGTTGCTAAGCAACAATGCAATCGGAAACGATTCGGTTTTCCAAAACATCACTATCATGGGTGCGTTTGTAACTGTTACATAATAAGGATACATCGAAAAATTCAATTTTTGTTATGTTATAATATTGTATTATTTTGTTTAAGAAGAACAGATTCAACAGCAGCTCTGTTTATATCTAAATGGAATATTTCATTTAAACCCGTTTTTTTTACCAATTACCAATAAATAACATTTCCTTTCAAATTCAATATCCAAGGTCATCATTAAACATGTGAAAACGTATATTAAATACATACAAATCTTTCCACAGGCATTCCACAACCCAACCCCGACTATCCGACGGCGCGAACGCAGTACCCACGTATTAGGGACACCGTTACCATGATGATACACTCCCTGGGGTGTCCGTTTCCAACGTTCACGTGGACGTTTAGAAACGCTAACCTGAGCCAAGAGGGCGATGAGTCCATCAGCGTTCTGACCTTGACCGTGGGCAGTCACGAGGATTTTGGGGACTACAACTTGACGATGGTTAACATATACGGAAAACGCACTTTAGACTTTAAGCTGGTTGCACGAGGTAAACATATATATAACCATATCCGAACATCTAAACTAAAGATTACTTATAAGCAACATTTTTGGTTTTTGCTTTAAACCGTCGACTTGTATTCCGGTTCTATGTTCTGCACCACTTACCAGTTACCTTATCCTTTCAAATCAACATTCAATTACTCTACATGATATAATTCCAGGACCACCGGATCCTGTTTCTATGGTAAACTTGTTAGAGATCACAGAAACTTCCGCCGTGATGGAGTTCATTCCCGGATATGACTATGACAACGCACAGTGGTTCACGCTAGATGTCGCTTCACCTGAAATCGGAACAGGTATCTAAGATGCATATTATGGGTACCATGGGTCGTGAATTTGGTTATTTCCTCCGGGTACTTCGGTCCCCCCACAGAACAAGGCCACACCAAAGTTAAAGGTATTTCAGTAAAAATAAAGAAATTGTTGGACATTTCAGCTATGATTCAAAATTCGTCCAAACTTGCTTTGTGTTGCTGAAAGGAATTTGGTAAGCGGTGCTAGGACAATCGTCGGGTCCTCACAGCATGCAGTTTGGCGCTAAACGACCTCATTAACTTTAAAATACACATACACCATGGGTCAGCTCTAGAATGACGTGCTAATTATGTAAATTTGCCAACGTATTATGTCGCAATGCAGCAGTATTTGGCACCAACAACAATAGCAACAACAGCAGCAGCTGTAGTAGTCGTTGTTGTATTATACCAGCAGGCGCGACCGTGACAGTAAATGTTACTGCGCTGGCTATAAGTTTAATGAAAAATGAAAAGAAGTGACAGTTCAAGTGGTAATAGTAACAGCGGTAGTAGCAGTAGTAATAGGTGCAGTAGCATGTGAGGTACAGGAACCAGAGACACTAGCAGAAGTTGTCTTTCAAAGATAAGTGTAGTAGGACAAAAATATCTTTCAGAGGACAAATCTCTTTAACTAATTTCAGAATTAAACAAACGAATAAATGACACGACGGATGGTCAAGGCAACACGACTCAAAGCTATACAATGAAGGGTTTGAGTCCTGGAACAATGTACAATCTACGAATCACGGCGGAAAACAGCGAGGGAGCAGCGAACCCGTCCAACATGGTGTACTTCCGCTCTGGGGGTATGTACATGGGCCTTATTTGTAATACGAGTGCAAAATGTTCGATTTATATCTTAACTACTGGCATCATTAAGAAGGTATTTGGTCATTTTTTTTCCATTTCCAAACGTGGGTTTACCGTGGTAGTTCTTTTTCTACTTTTAAAACAGTGCCCATAAAGGTGTATTGTAAGTGTGCCATGCAAGGTATCTGTTTCCAGTTGTAAGTCTTATGATCAGTTGTTGAATATGTGGTTTTGGAGACATCAGTTAAATTTGTAATGTTGAAAGTTGAATGTCTATACATACGTGTTTCCATCAACAGGTTCCTCCTTTTCCGACAAGGGCTCTGCGATCATCGTGGGGGTCAGTGTAGGTCTGGTAGTCGTCGTTGCTCTGGCCGGTATCGTCTGCAGGAGAAGGCATAAATCAGGTTACCTACGAAGCGTACTATCTTAACTAATATAAAACAGTTTAACAACAGCTGATTAAGTTCATGTAGTACGCATCCGGAAAACACAACCACAAATGAATTGTTTTGAGATTTTTCTTGCCAAAAAACACTCACAACGTAAACACATGAACAAGAACTAATCCTACAAACGAACGAATGAACAATCAAAACAAATATGAAATATAAAGGTTTATTTCGGATACATATATCTAGTTGATGTGTCCAGTACATTCTTACGTTAGTAACAGTATTGTTCCAAATAAAGGTTATTAGTAATATGACACTAGTTCAAACGTATGAAATGTTAGGTTTTAATTAAAATTCTGTTTCCAAGGAAACCCAGAAATCAGCTCATCAGAGAGCACACATTTCAATTCCGGACAAGTTCCTGGTCATAAACGTCACAGAAGTAAGTATACTGTTGAACTCCCTTCCTACATTTTAATAAGCGCAAACGGCACTTATTCTCAGATTTTCGTATTTTTGTCAAATGTCTTAACAGCATAACAACTAATAAGCTTAATTATTATATATCCGACACAAGTAAGAATCGAACCTATGACCCCCGGATCAAAAGTCTCGCTAACCACTCGGCCAACCGGACTTCTATACATAAAGTGTGCGTTTTTAGCTATATGAAAGTGATACACGTGTCTTAAAATATGAGCTAACATAGGACTACTGAAAACATATAACAGTGTTTAACATATTATTTATAAATCATAATAATTTATAAAACATGAAGCACAGTAGCTGGTCCTTGATCATTTCCATACTTTGTAACACTTGTATACACACATGCTTCATTGTAAAAAGCATGGTACGCTGCCAAAAACATTTTATAATGTGGGTAACTCGATGAAAGTTAGCTTCAAAAATAAACATCTAGGACTTAGTTCAACTCAAAAATATACCCGTTGTCTGTATAATGCACTCCTTTTACTCAATGCGTACACCTTCACGTATATAACGTTCACTAAATTGTACTGTTCTATGTGTTTTGCGGTGTCGCTTTCTAACACATTTGGTGCAAATCCTTTGATTTACCAATTTATAATGATCCGGCTATCCACCCTACTCTTTTCGAGCAGCATCCTGTGTTTCTTTGTTCCTAGATCATTCCTTAGATATCATTCCGTTTGAAATTAAACCTTTATTATACCCATGCAAACAAAGTTTGAAGGGAGTTAACTGGATTGACCATGTTGGCTGGTTGGCTTGTTGGTCGGTCTGTTGTATGGTCTGTTGGTTTGTTTGGTAACATTTTGTCAAGCGAACTTCTTCCACATCGTATGGAAGATTGTCATGAAACGGTATAAAGTTCATCTACATGATGAGGAATAGCGTGTGACAATATTTTCTTTCGATAAAACTCAAAATGGCCGACTGGCGGCAATCTTTGACAAAAGTGTGTCCTTCGCACTACCACTTCAATATAAAATTTTGTTCTATTTAAATTATATAGTGTGCTAGAAAAAGGCTATGTATGTTATGAACTACTATTTACTAAATAAACACAGTCACCAAGCATGCCACTAGTTACCTAATGATTTATCTTTTTTTCAGATAATTTATCCGAAGAAAGGTATTGCATGATTCTTAACTGCGCACACACTATTTGCACATGGAGCAAAAAAACCTTTAAAAAACCAACATTTGTGTTTACTGATCACATTTATATACTAGATACAGTTCTTGCTCCTGCATGTTTATCTAATTTTTGATGCATTGAAACACAAATTGTTTTTAAAATATGCATCAACGAATCCTTTTTTCATTCACAACATAAAATTTCCCTATTTATACAGAAAATATAAATATTAGAATTTGTGCTGGTAATACAATTTGTTTAATTCAATAAAGGACACCGACATACAACTTTCATCTATGTATGACACTGGTTAAACTCCTTAAATTCTGCACAAGATAGCGGTGAAATGGTAGTTTACTGTTTGATTCCCTGTTCGAATAAAATTATTTGTTATTACTATATTGCAATCTTATTTAAGAATGTTAGTCTTTTAATATGCAAATACGCGTTTATTACTAGTAAATCCATGTCTTTTAATCTGCCAACGTATTTGTTCTTTTTGGCTCCAGAACTGGTCTCCTTGACAACACGGTGACGTCTGACAACAACAGTTATAGATCATTTTCAACAGGTAACAAATAAAACATATTTTTTTTGTTATTAAAAAAACTAGCTCTATGGCCTCTGCTTTTCTAATGCAGTTTGGATGATTTGTTTTTAATTTAATTTTATTATATAATATAATTTATATACTTTCTAACGTATTTGGCGATTGTACGCGGGTATATCCGCTTTAACTATTTTAACAACAGTATCGCTATTTCTTTGTTAGAAATTGTATTGTCTCTTTGTTTGTCTCAATCTGGACAGAGATATTATCTTCACGACAGTACTTTTATTAATGTAATTCGATGTTTCAAACTTACTTGTTTTGACAATATGTAATTAAGAGTAAACGCCAATCCGATAAAATTTAAAAAAACTAATAAGAACATTCTTTATTGAACAGAAAGTAATTCCTATTCGTTGTTCCGCCAATACGAAGATCATGTCGGTAATAATGATTATTTTGTAATTGTTTATATTCAGTTTGTGTGTTGTAACAATAAATGTAACTAAATATAATTAATATTCAATTAACTGTAATGTCTTATTTTATAATACGAGTATTGGATATAAAATCTTTCTTTTATTGTTAATTTAAATGTGCGCATTTAACATGTAATTCGTCGTAGCAAGTTTAGAAATGGAAATAACAGTAGTTTCGTTTATATAATTATTAACTTTTCACCCTGGTTAGCTGAAAAAGCTATTACGTTGATTGTCAATTAAGTATTGATTCATTTGAAATAAAGTGTGTGCTACATTTACAGCCATGGTCAGAATCCTGCAAGACACGAGGTTAGGACATCTTTGCGATGTATTTGAAATGAATTTGGTAGGTAATTTAACTATTTGAATATAGGCTGGTATAAAAATTTGCGTATTGATCAAGGCAAACAAAACACTTTGTTATGTTAGACAAGAAGGTTGTCCCATTTTCAGAATTATCAATAATTAACTATTTGGCACTGGTTAAAACTAATTACGTTTGTAATTTTTACCTTGGCAATACGTATTTACTTCGATCAACGGTTCGGCTATTTTCCCTTAGCTAAATTATGTTCAAGTAAATCTTCATGACTAAGAGCCTACACATTTTTTTAAATACATTCTGTTATGTTAATATGTTTAGTCAATTGAAGCTTATATATCTTTATTTATTTGTATGATCTTGCATGCCAGGTTGGTCCAAGGGAAGTACCTCTCCTTAGTGACTCGGACATGAGGAGACTTGGTGTGGTCCCCATTGGAGACAAGATCCGTTTGCAGCAGGCGTGTAAAGCTTACATAGAAGGTTAGTGCTTGTTGCCATGGTATCTGTTCTTCTTCTTTTTCTGCCATGAAAACGTTATTAATTTTGTTTGGATATTAAATACCCGTTACTAACGTTTTCATTAAACATATATATTTCCGTTTGTTTTAATTAAATAATTGAATAAAGGTATGGTATTGTTTGCATTGCAGACATACTTGTGTCCATATTTGCATTTGCTTTGCAACATTTTATAATACCTGATTTTATAATAATAAGGTACTTTCTTGATAAATAAACATGATAAAGATTTATTTTTGTTTCAGAATGTGCCCGTAAAACAGCATACGACAGTGAATCGGATTAATAGTTGAACAAACGAACTGTGTAGTCCAACGACCAAATTTAGGTTAAATATAAACACCGAAAATTATTTGTTTTCAATATATATGTATACATTGATAATTTCAAAAAACGGAGCAATTGTTAGTAGTTTGTACAATTTAAACTATTTCATGATGTACACGTGTATTTTGTGCATATTGTGAAGGTGCATATATAAAGGTGCATATATTAACATATTTTATCACATCCTTATTTGAATACAGGGATTTATTGCTTGCGTATACGTTTAAAGAACCAAGTTTGATATTTATCTTGTTTTGTGCCGCATTTGTTAATAAATATTTACTAAAACAGATCAGCCTGCACTTATCATTCCAAATTTAAAAGCGCCACGATGCCATACAAAATAGGTACAGATAGTAAGTTTGCAAACTGCATACATTTTTCTTGACAATAACGAATGCGTAATTCTGCTATAATGGTCTAAGACTAGTAATTCCTTCAGCATAAACTTATATATACCGTATAAATCGTTCTCTGTGTCAAAAGATGCAAGATGCAAGGTATATTTAGGGACAGGATAATAACAACTAATAACAGAAATAATTTTTAATCAATAATAAATAAACATATACATCAGTTTTTGGTATTGCTCTTTTTAATCGACAAGTTAAATAAATGTTCACACGACTTTCATTAACGTTGAACGATTTATATTTCAACGCAAGAAGATTTACAAGCACAATAAGTCTACGAATCGGGTAAATTCAACAAGAAATAACAAGATTGATAACTATACACATATATAAGTAAATGGAAAGTGCATTTGCAAAGTATAAACTCAGGTAAGGTCTGTAGATTTAATTTCGTGGTCAAACTGAATGCAAAGAATAACGCTCGTCACAATTGTTAGCACATAAAATCCAAAAGGTATATCTTGTAGTAGGACTAGCGTTAATACTAAAATTGTTGCACTAAATTGTGGATGTCATCTTAAGTTGGAATAACATCAAATACAACAATAACTGTCAGTGATGAATGCCCCCATGGCACTTTATAGTGACGGTATGAATTGTTTCATGAACAGGGTTATGAAACATCAAATGGCTTTACTAACTTACCACCATAGTGTTGAAAAATGTTCAGCCATTTTCCAATTATTGCCTATTTATGGTTTAACAACTATTGAACAGTTTGAACTTGACCATTGATCCAATAGTCAACAGAAATGCTCTAGTAGTAATTACCAACCTACCACCATAGTTATCGACCCAGCAATGTTAAACAACTTCTGTTCAGTTTAACTTTGATTTTTGATGCAATACCGGTAAGCCAATAATCAATCTACAAGGTGCCCGCACATCTTTTTTACCGTTCAAGGATTGGTATCTTTTCATCGTATGGTCAGTTTGACCTTGACATTTGACCCAAGGACCCAATAAACAATAGGGATCCTCTACCTGACTACCAAGTTTGAAGAATCTAGGCAAAGGATTCCATAATTATTGCCCGGAATTGTTTTTACAATTATTGAGTGTTTTTTATTCGTTTGGTAAGTTTTACCTTGAACTTTGACCCAATAATGAATAGGGACTCGCTATTAGTAATGACCAACCAACCTACCTAGTTGTTTGAAGATCCTAGGCTTAAGAATGCTGGAGTTATTGATAGGAAAACGTTTGGTCTACCAAAACAAACGGACAGACCGACATGTGCAGATAGTTTTTCCTGACAGTGCATTGCATGTTTTGCAAAATGGTAACTGTAATTAATTTATAATTGTGTGTTAATATTATCAAAATGTCAATAAGTTACGATATCAGCAAAGTCATTGAACGTTGTATTAGCTTTAGTATGAGGTACTGCCTCAATAGTCTATTCCTATAAGCATGGAGGTGATATTTTGATACCTTGATTAAATTGCAGTATGTGTTAGTGTCTGTTACTGATTAAAACTTGTGGCTATTTAGACAAGCCAACATGAAGAATATCAGATTCATCCACATACTCGAACAGTTTTTCTTCAATTTGTACCTCTTACAAAATAATGACCACGTTACAAAAGTTAGGCCAGAGTTTTTTTATTTATTGGCTCTCGGACATTTTTGGAAAATTGTTCGGTTTGAGGAGTGACAAAAATAAAAATAAAAATAAAAAATAACACAGACTTGAGTAAATTAATGACTAGAGTTTCACAAATGGAAATGGGCAGTGATATTAAAATCTTCATGAATTATTACTTACAAAAATCATAATAACCAACATTAACTTAATCACTGCATGATAACCATGACATTAAAACCAATAATAATAATAATAATAATAATAATGATAATAATAATAATAATAATAATAACATTAACACGCAGCGTTTGTCATATAAAAACTACTGTTAAAATATGCTCACACTTAAATACAGTACGTCCGATATCGATGGACAATGACCATATTTTATGTATAACAGCATGATTAATGAAGTGAAAACTAACTGAATATATCTTATTAATAAATCAATATGCACCAATGAAATTTCTTTATTATAATATTGATATAAAATTATAAATGTGCATTTAATACAATGATTCTAAGATCTTAATTTGTTTTTACTGAGTATTTTCTTCTGACTTGAAGTGTTGCAGATCATATGAATCGTAAAGCGATATACGGCCACAATGTATGTTACAGAAAATTTAGTCATTTATTTAGCGGTTTTTTTTTTGGCATTCCGTATAGCAGGTTGAAACCCTTTCACAAGATAATTGTTACGATATGGGTTACATTCTACATTATATATAATTTTTTTTTGCTTTTTGGAAAAAATCGGATCGGCGGATGAGAGAACCAAGAAATCAACAAACTCTCGCATTAGCTTATACACAAATGCCAAATTGTAAACATATAGACAAATGAACAATTATTGAATAAAATATTTTAATATCTGCCATGACCACTTTCACATCAAACTCATGTTGTCAAGTGGTACCAGCGAAGATCTAACTAATTATTTCAATATATTTCCAACATATTTTTGCAGCCGTTTCAGGTGTTAACATTTCCCTATTTCGATTCAATTACTTATGTATTACAATTAAACTGATTAAAATCAATATAATGACGTTTATCATGTGTAAACACGTTTCAAGTATCATTGAAAACAATGCTCATATCAGTTCGCATTGATAAAACTAAATCATAATATTTATCCTTTATACACTTCCCAATATAACAAATGGCTGATAGTAAACCTGTCTGTTTTTCATTTGCTTCTATATTGATTGGATTCTGCTATCAAGTGTATGGGGATAGCATTTGCACAGGTATGACATATAACATTCTTGGGAAGGCCAATAATGTACGATAAGTCAGATTTTTATTTTGGTAGGACTACTTTAATATACGATTAATAAACCAAACAAATATCCTTTGCCAAATGAATGTTCGAACAGAGAGCTCTTGTTAAATGTAGATTAATTCTTTATATTTGAATATGAACCATCGAATTCAAAACATTTTCAGTGATTTTTTTTGCCAAACTGGTACATTTATTTGTATAAACTTTATTGTATGAGTAAACTGCCAGTTTAAATGACTTTACAATTTGTATCTATATCTGTACATCATAGTTTTAGTGGACTATCAAATCACTGAATTGAAAAACAGATACAAATATAGATACTGAACTTACTCATGAAGATATATTTACATTGGGTATGTAAACTATTATTGTAAAATCGGCATGTTTCAATAACAGTTGTGTTTTGTGTTGCCGTCCACATGCATACTTTAATTCAAAATGAAGTCCTTGAGAAAGTGTATTCCATTATCTTTTCGTTTGATGATATCAACTTAATTCGATTTTCTATACGCTGTCATTGACCAGTCGATTATTATTCAATAATCTATTTAATAAAAACACGTTCAATTGTTTTTCAAACATGTTTTCAATGACCGAAATATTTTACCCAAGTGTTAATCAATGTCAAACAGAAATCTATATTCAGATGCAAATGCGTTAAACTGACCATTATACCGCCGGTCTTTCTAGTAGCACCTGTCGTAAGATATTATATATAAATATATCGTAATTTCAAATAATACGATCTACTTGGCATGCTGGTACATTCTCGTGTTTGAACATTAACATATTCATTTGTTATCAGATTATTACGAAGTCGAAGCGGATGAAGGCGACAACGTGTCACTAAGATGCAACGCCACTAAAACATTTGAAATTATTCAGTTCGTCTGGGAGCTGCCAAACAAAGGAAATAGAGTTGGTCAAATTATCACCATATATGATGTGCACCGTAAAGACACTGGACTGTATACATGCTACGCCCTGAATGCGTCTTCGTATCAGCAAATCAATGCCGGCCGTATGTTTGAATGTCTACGGTATTATATTGTTATGTTTTGTCGATAAAGCAACACACAACTTCGTATTATTATTATATCCGTTTCACAACCTTTATACCCTTCCCAATATAACAAAATAGCCGATAGTAAAATTGTATATTTCTTATTTGCGTGTGTACTGATTGGATTCTGCGACTTGGGTAGGCCAATTATTTACGATAAGTCAGATTTTCATTTTGGTACGACTACTTTAACATACGATTTATAAACAAAATGCATCGCCCTTGCCAAATGAAAACCTGCACTTGCAGAGGGCTCAATTTAAAACTATATTAACTCTGTATAGTTGAATATGAGCCATTGAATTCTAAACATTTTCAGTGAATAATTTTTGCCAAACTAATACATTTATTTGTATTAATTTTATTGTATGAGTTATTTGCCAGTTTAAGGGACTTTTGGGACTTATAATTTATATATATATACCTATACATCACCGTTTTAGAGGACTATCAAATCACTGAATTGAAAAACAATACAAATGTAGATACTGAAATTTCTCACGAAAATATATTTAAATTAGGTATGTATACTATTCTTGCAAAATCGGACTGTTTCAATAACAGTTTTGTTTTGTGTAGCCTTATACATGCATACTTGATTTCAAAATGAAGTCCTTGAGAAAGTGTATTCCATTATCTTTTCGTTTGCTGATATCACCTTAATTCGATTTTCTATACGCTGCCATTGACCAGTCGATTATTATTCAATAATCTATTTAATAAAAACACGTTCAATTGTTTTTCAAACATGTTTTCAATTACCGGAAAATTTAACCCAAGTGTTAATTAATGTCAAACAGAAATCTATATTCAGATGCAAATGCGTTAAACTGACCATTATACCGCCGGTCTTCCTAGTAGCACCTGTCGTAAGATATTATATATAAATATATCGTAATTTCAAACAATACCATCTACTTGGCATGCTGGCACATTCTCGTATTTGAACATTGACATATTAATTTGTTATCAGATTATTACGAAGTCGAAGCGGATGAAGGCGACAACGTGACACTAAGATGCGACGCCACTAAAACATTTGAAATTATTCAGTTCGTCTGGGAGCTGCCAAAGAAAGGAAATAGAGTTGGTCAAAATATCACCATATATGATGTGCACAGTAAAGACACTGGACTGTATACATGCTACGCCCTGAATGCGTCTTCGTATCAGCAAATCAATGCCGGCCGTATGTTTGAATGTCTACGGTATTATATTGTTATGTTTTGTCGATAAAGCAACACACAACTTCGTATTATTATTATATCCGTTTCACAACCTTTATACCCTTCCCAATATAACAAAATAGCCGATAGTAAAATTGTATATTTCTTATTTGCGTGTGTACTGATTGGATTCTGCGACTTGGGTAGGCCAATTATTTACGATAAGTCAGATTTTCATTTTGGTACGACTACTTTAACATACGATTTATAAACAAAATGCATCGCCCTTGCCAAATGAAAACCTGCACTTGCAGAGGGCTCAATTTAAAACTATATTAACTCTGTATAGTTGAATATGAGCCATTGAATTCTAAACATTTTCAGTGAATAATTTTTGCCAAACTAATACATTTATTTGTATTAATTTTATTGTATGAGTTATTTGCCAGTTTAAGGGACTTTTGGGACTTATAATTTATATATATATACCTATACATCACCGTTTTAGAGGACTATCAAATCACTGAATTGAAAAACAATACAAATGTAGATACTGAAATTTCTCACGAAAATATATTTAAATTAGGTATGTATACTATTCTTGCAAAATCGGACTGTTTCAATAACAGTTTTGTTTTGTGTAGCCTTATACATGCATACTTGATTTCAAAATGAAGTCCTTGAGAAAGTGTATTCCATTATCTTTTCGTTTGCTGATATCACCTTAATTCGATTTTCTATACGCTGCCATTGACCAGTCGATTATTATTCAATAATCTATTTAATAAAAACACGTTCAATTGTTTTTCAAACATGTTTTCAATTACCGGAAAATTTAACCCAAGTGTTAATTAATGTCAAACAGAAATCTATATTCAGATGCAAATGCGTTAAACTGACCATTATACCGCCGGTCTTCCTAGTAGCACCTGTCGTAAGATATTATATATAAATATATCGTAATTTCAAACAATACCATCTACTTGGCATGCTGGCACATTCTCGTATTTGAACATTGACATATTAATTTGTTATCAGATTATTACGAAGTCGAAGCGGATGAAGGCGACAACGTGACACTAAGATGCGACGCCACTAAAACATTTGAAATTATTCAGTTCGTCTGGGAGCTGCCAAAGAAAGGAAATAGAGTTGGTCAAAATATCACCATATATGATGTGCACAGTAAAGACACTGGACTGTATACATGCTAGGCCCAAAGTACGTCTAAGTCTTACCAAATCAACGTCGTATGTTTGAATGTCTTAGGTATGACATTGTTTTGTCGATTAAGCAATACACAACTTAGTATAACGTTTATATCCAGTTCGAAACAATGTAAAGGTTATGAGTATTCTTGAACTGAAAAGACACACAATTTACTAGTTTAAATAACCATACGTATTTCTTATTGTAATACATTGCTAAAGTATCTTATCACTTAAAGTTAATCATTTATTTTCATTGGCGGGTATCTAGAAATCTACTTTGTGAAATGTCCCATATTTGTTTATTCATAAACTAAGTTAGTACGTCAATGACAATGTCAGATTGTGAAAATTACGTGCCATGGCAACACGCAGGAGACCTATGATATCCGCAGCCTGACGGAAATACCATCTACAATTAGACATTTAAAATGTTTAAATTAAATTAAAAATAATAACACCAATCGATCACGTTCAATTGTTAAAGGAAAGCCATCAAAAGACCCAAACAAGGCCGTACAGTTCACCGTAGAAACCCGATTGTATGAACCAGTCACCCTTGAAATGCACGCATTTGGGTACCCTCCTCCCTCCTACACGTGGATGCACGACGGTCAGAAACTGAACAGCTCCGATCAAACCTATTCAAGCAAGGTCACCCTTACGTCAATGAGCGTTGAAGACTATGGAAACTACGCACTGACAATGGCAAATGCTGCTGGGAATACCACCTACACGTTCTTTATAGCTGCATATGGTATAGCGCAAAGTCTTTGTAAAACAAGCACTTGGTGAGCTCAAATGGCAATTTTCTACATAGTTGTTTTCCGAATGTTACTTGCTCAACTAAATGTAATGCAGATGGCTTGAACGAGGCGACTGAATACAATCTTACCATATTTGCACAAAACAAAAACGGCATTTCTTCCGTCTCAAGCTACCTACCTTTTATGACTTACGGTAAATTTCATTATTTTAAAAGAAAATGTTACATATATGTACAGGTTATTGTACATAATTTGTTTTTAACACGTACATATAATTAGTGCCAATTCCAATGTCATGTTCAAGTTAAACGTATTATGCACTAAACTCAACGCTATTTGACTGTACAAACTATCACATAATAGTTGGTGGTTTTGTATCGTCTGCATCATAAATGTCCGCTGAAAATTATTTAATGTTATATTTATCTATGTATATAATTCATATTAATAGAAAGACCTAGAATGGACCCTAAACGCCAGGTGCCGTTAACATTTTGTCCTAGAACGAAAGAAACAGTAACTATGGTGATGCATGCAGTTGGAATCCCGTCTCCGACATTCACTTGGGATCACGGGGGAGTAAAACTGACCAGCTCTGATGAAAATTCTACAAGCACGGTAACAATCGACAAAGTACAGGTTGAGGACTTTGGAAACTATACGCTGACAATGAGCAACAAAGTGGGAAGTAGCGTCTATACGTATGTTCTGGAGGCAGATGGTATGAATCTTAAGTAAAACAAATATGAATTATTGTTTTATTCATAAAAAAACAGGGAGGCCGTAATCGACGGGGCATCGACAATGACAAAGAATCCGATCGAAACATCGTTAATTCAGACCATGAAGATTTTAATAAAAACAGTGAAAGATCTGATGACAACATCAAACCAAAAGCGCGTCGTTTTACCAAATTTAAAAACAGACGGGAATACAAAAGGTTTCAGAAACGAAAGAAGCAAATTCAGCAGGGTAAGGAAAAAGTTCTAATCTTACCAGACCGTAACTTAACAAATACTGAATACATTTTACTTGGAAAGGAATTATGATTCTGTCCCTGTATAAAATCACGTGATAAAGTAACATTAGCTGAAGAAGTGTTTCTTTACACAAGAAGATTACGTTTAAAGGAATATTTTGCTGACTTGTATACAAATGACAAAAATGGAACATCTGAAAATGATGAATATAAACACTTACCATTCTTTAACAAGACATCATCTCCATTTACACCTCCTAGCGGAAGAGACATTTATCTTGACTTTTATATAGAAGCTGTTACTAATGAAATTCTTCATCATGTTAAAGAAAAACGTTTTCGCCCTAATGTTTCTAAAGAAGAAATACAAGCTCTGAACAGTTTATCTCGTGATGATAACATTGTTATTAAAAAAGCGGACACGTTTAATACTATTGTAGTGATGAATAAAAATAAATACATCGAAGAAGTAACCCGTCAATTAAATGATGAACGTTTCTATATAAAAGTGAACGAAAACCAGTACCAGACAACGAAAGAAAATATTGAAAACTGTGTTGAAGAATAAAGCACCACAACCCCGGTATCGGTAAGCAGTTTGACTTGTTTCCCACAAATATTCGGATACCTCAATTTTACATATTACCGAAGCCTCACAAGCCATCTTCCTCTTGGATACCCCGGTCGGCCCATCGTATCTGCGTTTAATTCCAGCTCGCAAAATATCTCCAAGTTCTTAGACTTTGTATTAAATCCAGTTATGCAGACTTTACCATCATACGTAAAGATACCACAGACTTTATTAACAAGATTAAGAATATTCATTTAAAAAAAGACTCTTACATAGTAACTCTGGATGTGTCATCATTATACACTAGTATTCCACATAGTGAGGGAATAGAAGCTTGTTAATATTTTCTTAGAAAATATCATGTTAACAATAATATTAACGCTGAAGACATTAGCAAATTACTTTAAGTTGTTATTGAAAATAACTGCTTTGATTTTAACAATCAGAGTTATTTACAAACTATGGGTACAGCCATGGGTAGCCCTATGGCGCCTTCTTATGCCTCACTTTTTATGGGAAAATTAGAAGAAGATTTTCTTAGTAATGTGCCTCTAAAACCCTATATTTGGCTTAGATTTTCACATGACATTTTTATGATATGGAATAGTTCTTTAGAAGACCTTAATACTTTTATAGATGCTTTAATAAATTTCATCCTACTATAAAAAGTACCATTTGTATATCTCAAAAGTCTGCGTCTTTCCTTGATGTATCTATATCTAAAAGTGAATCTGAAACTGTTATAACAGATGTATTTTGTAAACCTATTAATATGCATTTATACTTAGATTTTACATCATCTCACCCCATGTCTTGTAAACGGGGCATACCATATAGTCAGGCTAAACGCTACAGACGTATTATCTCCGACGATGGTGAATTTAATCAGTCTTTAGTTAGTCTACAAAAATATTTCGAAAATAGAAATTATCATAAAAATGTAATAGCAGATGGATTTCCAAATGTAATAGCAGATGGATTTACAAAAGTGAAAAATATGTCGCAGGATAGCGCACTGCGTATTACGCAGAAAAGTACTAATTCAGTGATAACATTTAGTGTATGTTTCAACACATCACTGCCTAATATTGCTGATATTATACACAAATACTGGGATCTATTACGGTTATCTGACAAAGAGAGTGTAAAGTCTTTACATTCTTTTAAGCCTATTTTGGCCTATAAACGACCTAAGAATATACCAAACAATCTTGTTAGATGTTCCGTGTACAAAAATACCAAATTACATTCATCGGGTAAATGTAAACGACGAAGATGTACGCATTGTGATAATATCAACATATGTTCTCAATTCAATAGTAGCGTTACTGGTTTAACACATGATTTGCACAATGATGTAGATTGTACTTTACGTGATGTTATATATCTTATTACATGTAAAAAAAAAATGTAATAAACAGTATGTCGGACAAACCAATCAAAATGTTTCCCGCAGAATGAATAACCATAGATTTGATATAAGAAACTGTTCAGTCAATCCTGTATCACATGTTGCAACCCATTTTGGGTCTCTAGACAATAATTGTACATTGTCAGATTTCTCTTTTGTTCCAATAGATGTTGTTCATAATAATCTAGACCGTTTATGTAAAGAAACGTTTTGGATACATAAATTTAAGACTATGCTTCCTAACGGTCTTAATAACAAAGTGCTGAACGATATATAATACGTTCACATACTTGACATATATTCGATGTTTGCCTATTTCTATGTTTTTTTTATTTATATTATAATTAATAGGCTGATGAATCAGCTGTGATCCATCATTTTATACTATCATGATTATGTGTTTTATATATGTCAGCATAATGCTATTTTATATTTCTTACAGGTCATTATTTTTCAACCAAGCGACGTAACATCACTGTATGACGTCGACGTCACTTACTTTGTTTATGTTTATTATTTTGATTACTACTGATGAAGGCATCATGCCGAAACGTTTAGTGTATTAAAATTATATAAACAAACGTGTTTGTGCGATACTTATTATTATTACGTTTTATTCATAATGATATGATTTAAATCACCTTACGTAGCTTTGGTAACTGGGGTTATTTTACATTGTTAGGGTCTCATTTGTTTTGATGAAAAAAAATGTGTAGCACTAAATTACACATAAAATACACATGCAATCGATAAAATGCATGCGTGTGTCGTATGTTGCCTATAAACGTATTAGCAGGAATAAGCTTTGCTCACTTAAGTTGATGAGTATTATTTTCCATTCTGCAATGCTTTTGATGTCTAAGCTTAAGAGTTTTTGGAGACATAAATGGATGTGTAACAATAAATGCCACATATCTCGAATCTATTAAAGTCATTTCACACAAAAACACCAACACGAATCATTACGGATTATTGACAACGACTAAAGACTTTATTTCTTATTATTCGTTGATACATATAAAATAAAAGCTGTGAAACTACTGTGAGTAAATGTATTGAAAAAGGACTCAGTGCCGAAAGGTTTAAAATTGAGTCGGTATATAAGTAATCTATAACCTGTGATTTATTTTCCAGGTCCACCAGATCCAGTTTCTAACATTTCTATTAGCGGACTGCAAAACACATCTGCAATATTATCTTGGGTGTCTGGGTTTGATTACGACAGTAACCTGACTTTCTTGGTTCATACCTTTTCAGAGGGGAACATGACAAGTGAGAAACAGATTTAAAAAAAAAACGTTTGAAATATAAGAAAAAAAAAGTAAAATATTTATGTAATTTTTTTTATAGCTCCTTTTAGTTCATCAGTTTGAACTCATATTGATTATTTCAGTTATTACCAGTCAGATTTTGTGTACCTTGAATCTATTAGACGCATGGTTTGTTGATCACCACAGTAAAGTATTGTTTTTATCTTACTGAATAAATGGCGCTTGTTGTTGTTCTTTTCACTTGTAGCAAATGGATTTGATATAAAGCGACAACGGTGGCATTTTCAAATGTTACCTTTTATTGTTTTGTATGTTTTGTGAGCCTTTGAAAAGTTAACACGGTGTTTTCAGAAATTGCCGAATTAACAGACAACAGCAGTGATCATGGCGAAGGCATCTGCAGCTGCCCCATACAAGATCTCGCTCCAAGCACGTTCTACAATATCACCGTAATGTCAAAGAACGCGGGAGGCGCAACCAACATCACACAGTTCTCAACGTTCACGACTTTTGGTAGTTATTTTTTAAAGCCGCATTAAAGGTGGAAATGGTCAAATGTAGAATAAACGAGTAAAACAGTCATGTAAATGTCTGGTAAAAATGTATTCTTGTGTATTTAAGCTGCAGTTACACTCTTGGTAAGGAAACTATTTGGTTAGTAGATACCGTTTAAAAAAACACTGATCCTTCTAGTAAACTGTGTTTAAATACTAACTTTGTTTAGGTTGCTTATTATCGTGGCGACACGGTCTTCATCTGAATATTCACCGTTACCTTTCGGCGATTTTTGCATGGAGAAATAATGTCATTGTGGTCAGTGAAGTGTTTCTATTTTGATGGGCGTCTAATAAACTTATACTAGTTTCAATAATTGAATAAAGACACTGGTACAACAAAATGAGAAAATAAGTAATCATAAACAAAGCATCATGGTTTTACTATTCAAATGTACTTATAAGTTGTCTGAAACTTACCAAGTGGTTTTAGTTTGTAAATTGTTCAATGCATAATATATTTTTAACCTCATATACTGTACAACATGTTTCATAGACGGCCCTCAAAATGTCTTGTCCAGCTTATGACAATTGATAAAACTGTTATAAGTACTTTTATTAATGAAAAGCATGGACGTTGTGAAACTTATCACTGTGTTTTTATGAAAAGACAGACATTTGTCTTTAAAATGTAAACACAACAGTGGAATTAAAAGTTTCCAATACCATTAATTTTAAGAAAATTTAAAATAGATTTTGGTCATAATGTTTTATTGTATGTGTTTGTAAAACCTTAATTGAAATCTTAATGGTTTTCACAACTTGCAGCACCTTATGTGTGCTTTTAACACAGTTACACTTAATTACGGTACGTCTTAATTTATGTTTACTATTTAAGTTAGTTGTTTGTATTACATCGAACCATAAAGACGTTTCCGGATTACGAGGTATATTTTTTCACTTTTCAAATTAAATGCATATGCCAATAACAGGAAAACCCACACCTAACTCAAACAGACCGGTCAACGATACAACTTACCCTAGACTAGGAGAAACGAGAACTTTTACAATGAATTTGTTGGCATACCCGCCTCCATCTATCAATTGGACGCACGATGGCAAGATTCTGAATCAAAGTGACACGGGAATGACAACAAGCACTGAAATAAAAGACATTGTGGTGGAGAATTTTGTGGACTATATTTTGACGATGAAAAATTCGTACGGCGTGTATACGCACACCTTTAATATGAAGGCTGACGGTACGTTTAAGAATAAAGCGTGATCATACTTTTAATTTCATTAAAAAGGGGCATTACATTGTAACTAAATTGTGCATGCATGTGTCTTGAAATGGCATATGTTTTACAGAGTGCTTGCGTGTCAGTGATAATCACAGTCGTATGGTATATCGAGTATATATTATCTCTGTTAACGATCAATACAAATTACATACTTTTTTGTTTTTATTCCGTGTCAAATATATTTCATGTGCGTGGATAGATTAAAACACGTGGTAGCCTTATCGCAATAAAAAGGGTTTGTCGAACCCAGTTTATGCTTAAGCTCCATTTCATTGTTGTTACTTAACATTTGTGTCGTCTCATATCAAACGCGTTTAGCTGGTTGGCTAACATTTAAGGGCTGACTAATTAATCTATAATATGATTAACTGTTCTATATTTTTGATTGCAGGAACCGTAACACGTTGTCCTGTGTCTACTTTCAGTAAATCTTATTATTAGGTTAAAAATGTATAACGCACTTTGATAATGTTTATCATTACCATTTATCAAATATCGTTGATAGCATAGTCGGCGCGCTCTATAGTCATAGTACAACAATGATACAATTATTATCATGTGCAACTTTCATTCCGCGTACCATTCCCAATGTAATCAAAGTCAATGTTTTCAAAATGGCCGACATTAAAACGGTGGTGATTTTATGTTTCATGTTTATGGGATTTTGCTATCAATTAGTTGAGACTAACGTTTGCACAGGTACGACATACGTATTGTTGAGGTTATTTTTATTTACCATTTAACAAATGACTTTTAATTGACGTTTAATGAGGTTAATTATGCATTTAACATGCCTTTGAAAACATCAATAAATAATCAAATATGCGAATATATTTTGTTCAAACGAAAGATTTTGTTAAAAAATTCCATATGCATGTGTCATTGTATAATGAAATTAAAATAGTGATAAAAAATAGAGGTCACCAACCTTTTCCCGGAAACATTTGGTTTTGAATACGGTACCTGTCGAAGCCCCTTTTATCAGTTTCGGATTTTATATCAATGTTTTAGTATATAGGAGAGCTTTTTTTAAAAAAAGGTTATGGTTCTTTTAATTAACATGTTTTCAAATGTCTTATTTAGCAATATACAAGTGTATTCTGGTCTGGTCATAAAAAACGCTTTACCAACATTTACTGTTAAAATAATGAATTTGACTGGACATTAAGTAGATCAAATGGGTAATAATAATACTCCTGAAACGCCATTTATTATGCATCAATATATTTATGTTCCACACGACAGATTTTCTGAATGTTCCAACATACAAGTACATGCACAAATGTATACTTACACCAAACCATAAATAAAAAGATTGTTTGTTTGTTTGTTTTGATTTTTCGCCGTTTGTAACAGTATTTCAGTCATATCACGGCGGTCAGTTAACATACTCACACATTTCCTGGGCACGCTTAGCCCACCTAAGCGGTTTACCAGTACTAAGTGCACATACGTATGCCAGTAACTGACAACTGCCTTACTTGAGTCAGAGGTAGGGGGAGAATGGCCGTAGAAATAATTTCATGACCAATCACCACACAAGTTATATGGAGTGGGTCACCGAACTTGTTTGGCAAATATTGTGCTTTAAATAGGGTACCTGTGTAAAAAAAATATGCTCGTGTTTACGTAAACAACGTATCAATTGCCAGAATAGAATGGCGATATTTAATGGATCTTTTTTGAACTAGTTTGTTTGACAATACATTGTATACGTGTGTTTTTGATTATTATAATGCTTTCTGAACGTTTAACCAGTGACTGGAAGTTAATGACTTACAAAGATTTATATTTATTGATTGAAATTAGTATATTGTAGCCTATATATAATAACGAAATAATGAAGCAAAATGAGAAATTAACACAATTATTATATTTTTGTTTCGAACGTCTTTAAGTCAAGTTATGTACTTTTTCACGATTGTACTAATATGAATTGTTCATAACCATGTTAATTTCCATTGAAACATCGCTCAGCATAATTAGGCTATAGAAGTGATAACAAGATACAAGCGTAAGTTTATATCAACTAAAAATCACCACGAGGACACTTGATCTTTCTTGTGATTACGATTGTTTATTGTAATTGTGCGATCTACATATCTTTGATTGAAAGTCCCCGTTTGTGCGACCTTCAGTTAAAAGGACATACATACATATTGACAATTTACTTTTTTAAACATAATACAAATTATTATTTTATATTAACAAGCAAAATAACTCGAATGACATTCCGTGTCAAGGTCATTCATAAGGTCAGCAAATAGTACATTTTCGAATATGTAAACTCCTTTTGTTTAAGGTATGAAAAAGTCAGTCAAATGTGTTTTTGTCAATATATTCTTACTCTGAATAAAATACTGTGTAGAAAATAGTGTTAATAGAAAACAACCGTTAGATTCCCGGAGCGTGTGACTTGACTGGCGATGCCTAAAGTGTTGTGTGTTTTATTGATTTAAACATTGATACATTACTCCATCAATATGACGATTTGTAAACCTCAAACAAAGTAATGTTGTGTATATTGTTGTTAAGTGCATATGTTTATACAAAAGTGAATGCAGTTGTTTCTCTACATTGCCACGCAGGTTATGACGAAGTCGACGTGACAGATGGTGAAAATGTGACACTAAGATGCAACGCCACTAAAACAAGTGACATCATTCAGTTCGTCTGGCAGATTCCACATAATCATTCATATGTTGGACAAAACGTCACCGTTGAAAATGCAAAAGAAACAGATATTGGACTTTACATCTGCTATGCTCAAACTTTGTCGAGTTATTTTGAAGTCAACACCATTTGTGTATATGTATACGGTAAAACAATATATGATATAATATTCCATCATGTGTAAACCTTAATATTTGTCATTTATTGTTTTCCGAACATTATTTGTTATCTTATATTTAATAGATCAACATCATAGTCGTGGTATCATCTACTTCCAAATGCAATTTGTTTGTATATGGTCTTCGATGCATATATACATGTTTTGAGTAACAGACCATTTAAAATTGACTGCAATGTCATATTAGAGCTACAGTTATTGAAATGATTCGCTTAACTGGCATTCCACATATATATTTGGCGTTGTTCTGTTTCCTACTTTACACTTACACCAATATGCATACAAGCATGCCATTACTAAATCACGTCCACCAGTTATGTAATTTAAATAAGGCTGCGTAATTGTAAACTTGTATTTATATGAACAATTGATTGCACGTGTTTAAGCATTTTTGAATGTTTCAAACAATTGAATTAAATGATTCAACTGAATAAATATTTTCTTTCAAACAGAACAAGCGGTAATCAAATGGGTAAATGAAACAACGCCTTCCCTCGTGGAAGGACAAGACTTCAACATGGAATTCGAAGTAGAAGGTCGCCCGGATCCAATCACAGTATTAATAAACATCAAGACCGGTGACATACTCAGCCTAGTAACTGGTAGTGGAACTCATAATGTGACAATTAAAAATGTCACGTGTGTTGCAAGTGGACAATACCGTCTTACAGCCAGCAACACGTACGGAAACGATTCCAGGATCATAGATATCACAGTTTTAGGTATAGTTATATAAAGCATTATAGAGTGTACACAGATTTAATATTAAGGTTCAAATGTTCCATTATTGTATAATCAAAATAGGAAAAAACTGTCAGTTGATTGTATTGACGGTGGATTGATCATGTAGCTTCGTCTTAGCCAGAGCCGATTTGGCGCAATTTCTGCAGCTTACCCTATGGTATGGGTTATGGATTGTCCAGCTCTTCTTTTGATGCGATTATCTCTTACAACTTTCCATGTTGAGGTCAATATTTATGAATTGACCTATACGCATTTACATGCATATGCAAAAATACCATGATATTATTAATATAAATATAAAACATTTTCCTTGTAACGAATGTCAAACATGCTATACATTTAAATAGGGCCAGCAAAACTGGATCCGAAATATCCGATAGTACAAACACACAGCCCCAGGATAGGTCACACTGCTATCTTTGACGCCCACGTCCTTGGCTGTCCTGCACCAACGTTCAACTGGGTGCACAATAACCAAACCATTGCATACACAAGCAATGTATCATATACAGCAACGCATATCCAAGTTATCTCATTCGAGGACTTTGGGGTATACGAACTTGACATTGAAAACAAGGACGGGAGAGATCAAGCGAATTTCACCCTATTGGCGGAAGGTATATGTTCATAAAAATAAACAATATTGCTTCAACTAGAAATAGCTTTTTTGGCCTGAATATTTTAGTAGATCGTACGTTGTATATTGCATGGTTGTATAATTTTGTAACAAGTGTACCTCTCAAATACATGTATTAGATTCTGCATTCATCATAAAATGATCGGATATTCTAATACAATATCATCTCATTTTATTTCTAATTGTTATAACTAGTATATCTTTAAACAGGGCCACCCGACACACCAAGTGACTTTTCTGTTAAAGAAGTTACAATTTCAAATGCAACTCTCAGCTGGGTAACTGGATATGACTACGAGCAAAAGCAGACGTTCGTAATTTACAGAAATTTGGAAGCTGGACCTGAAGGTAGCGTTCAAAATAGTCATTTATATATGTTTTCGCAATACCTGCGTCCGTCTTGTTTACTGCATGTGCCAATTATGACCAGTAGTCAAATATTGGTGTTTATTATTAAACTACTTTTTCTAGACGGTTTTCACTTGATCATTTTACAACACCGGCTGTATTAGTCATACATACAAGTATTTCATATGCGTAAAATAGTTTATGTACACACTTAGACAGAAAGATGTACAAAATTTAACAATGTTATATAATACGTCTTCTGATTTCAAGGTAAGCATACTGTTCGAAAGGTTTATGTGATGTTGAAATAAATACATTTATACACATTTTATATTACGCATTTATGTTGCAACAGTATTTTACCAAGAAGTTGATACTTCCGATGGCCACGGCCAGACTGTTCTTACCCACGAAATCAGCAACTTAACAACCAATTCTCTCTACAATCTAACCATCGTCTCCCGAAATGCTGACGGGAATTCTACGTCATCCGATTTCTTAGTCTTTTCTTCATATGGTATGCGTTGTTATGGTTATTTGGATGTAGGATTAATTTTATTTAATTATGTATTTTATTTGTTTCATATACTGCATACCTTTCAGATGTATTGTTTTATATTTTGTTGAATATTTGCATTTTAGATTGGATATTTTATTAAAGTAGTAGTTCTTTTTTGTATGGTTATATTTGGAGCCGGTTACTTTTTGTTGTTTTTGTGTTTAAGCGTTTTCTTATTAATAGTAGCTTTACTGCCCTTAATTCGTATTCTCCGTTTAAGGCAAACCTACAAAAGACCCAAACAAGGACGTAAAGTTTATCGTAGAAACCAGACTGTATGAACGAGTCTCCTTTGAAATGCACGCCATTGGGTACCCACCTCCATCCTACACGTGGATGCATGACGGTCAGAAACTGAACAGCTCCGATCAAACCTATTCCAGCAAGGTCACTATTACGTCGATGAGTGTAGCAGACTATGGAAACTACACTCTGACAATGACAAGTGAAGCAGGAAATAGCACCTACACTTTCTTTATAGCTGCATATGGTAACCATAATATCCTTATTTCAACTCGTAGTGGGCTCACAATTGTAATTCTACGTTTATCTTCAAATAAAATCGTTTTGATTTTGGCCATAGAATCTAAATATACAGCATTCATAATACCGTCATTACCCTATATATAAGGACCCTTAAAAAGAATTAAATTTTGTATTGTCCCAATATTAAGGGGCACACAAAACATATTATTTGTCAAAACATTAGGGGTGTCCCAATATTTAGGGTGTCCCAATACTTAGGGTTATTACAGTCTTACTGCTAGAATTGTTGTGATATGTTTCATTGTCATACATAGTGGTTCGTTACTTTAAGTTTTATTTTATTGAATCTCAATAATGTCTTATTGTAGATATCACAAACCTCAATATATATAACTCATTTCAGGCCCCCCAGAAAGTCCCACGAATTTCACTACGGTTGACGTTGGTGCCACAAATATCACGTTATTCTGGGTGTCGGGCTATGATTACAACGAAACACAGACGTTTATGATTGATAGAATTGCTGACGGTAAAATATCAGGTAAGTAAATATTAGCGCACAAAATGCGAGTCAATTAATACTAACAGTCACCCCATAATAAAATGAAATAAACGACACAATAATGAAAGAAAGAATAATAGTTTGAATAAAGTAAGCTGACTTTATAAAGTCAGTTTTTTTCACAATATAAAACAATGAGCATTAAATAAAAAGGTCATGTACGATTATCATTAATGAATACACTTAACGTTGTTGTAATTATGTTAAAGGCAGTTTATTTTCATCTTTTTTCCGTAAAAATATATAAAGCCATGATAATTCCACCATTGACGTTTCAAATAAAAAGGTATTATTTTTAATGACATTATGAAATGTACACAATGCATCGGAACAAATATAAGAACTGCTGTAAGTCAAACTGAACCCTATTTCAGAGTTCAGGACATACCCAGACGAGTCCGGTGGTCATGGCAACACCAACATTACTAAAACTATAGATGGTTTGAACGAGGCAACTGAATACAATCTTACCATTTTTGCACGTAACAAAAATGGCAGTTCTGACGTCTCCAGCTACTTACCCTTTATGACTTACGGTACCTGCCATTATTTATAAGAAGCAAAGTTTGAATATATGCACTTGTAAATGTTTGTTTTGTGTGTGGAATATAAAAGCATATGGTATATATTCAAAACCGTCTTATTAGTAAAGGGGCCTGTTAACAGAAAAACATTATATACAAACAAACGAAATAAAAATCATTACTAAGAAATACATTGAAAATATCGTTTCGTTAATAGATTATAGTCAATCGAAATGGATAAAATTATACTGCGTTTGTAACAATTCATCGGTATTTTGGAAAACACGTGTATCGCTTACATAGCGTTAAAAAGACACAAGCAAATGGATGTATTAATCCGAATGGCTCAGTGGTTAGCGCATGATATTTTAATCCCAAAGGTCCCGGGTTCGAGTCCCGACGAAGGAAAGATTGTTTTATTTAATTTTTTGTCTGTATGTAGTATCTGTTTTAGATTATTTCAGATCCTGTAGTGTTGCAGTAAAGACATGTAATGACATTTTTTTAAAAATATGAAAAATCTGTGAACAAGTCCCTTTAATACTTTATTGCCAGTTCTGTATTTTGAGACATGTAAAATAATAACAATGTTTGTACAAATTCTGGTTAATTATAATCACAAAACATTAATGGAAGATGGCAATTTCCGAGTAAAAATTGCTTTTCACAAAAGTTATTCGTCTGTATAAACTATCACCTTAAATCTGGTTGCTATTGTTTCAGTACTTATTTGATATTCGTCGGCTTCAAAACTGAACATTATTTTGTTGTTGTTTTTATTTGTTGTACTTCACCTTTACTCGCACAGGCTCGCGATTCTCATTTTCTAAGACTCGCATGATAAACGTAATCTTTAGTCAATGCTAACCGAATATTCTCAATATAGTCACTGATTTCAATATAACAGAAACGCCGAAAATGGACCCAAAACGTCAGGAGCCGTTGAAATTTACTCCCAGGACGAAAGAAACAGTAAAGCTGGTGATGCATGCAGTTGGAAACCCTACTCCGACCTTCACTTGGGTTCACGGGGGAGTTAAACTGAACAGCTCGGATGAAAATTCTACAAGCACGGTAACAATCGACAAAGTACGGGTTGAGGACTTCGGAAACTATACGCTGACAATGAGCAATAAAGTGGGAAGCAGCGTCTACACGTATGTTCTGGAGGCAGATGGTACGAATATTTGGTAACACACCTCGATACTTAATTGATGTACATTATGATATTTTACACACTACCTTAGATGTAGAAAATAATGAATATGGGGCACTGAAATTCACATAAAATCGATCAATATAAGAGCAATCACATCAATACGTAGTGTATAAGTGCGTGTATATATAACCAGGTGTAAACGTTGGTTTCTAGAGTTAGTGAATATTCTATTCTGCATTTTTGATGCATAAACATAAGATACATTTAGGAGAAAAATGACTGTGTAGCACTGAAGCACTGAAGCACGGTGTACATTTCGCGACTGTTTTCAACTCATTCAGTACAGACATGACTTAATTACGTATACAGAAATATGATTATGATCATAGACTTTAAATGTTGCTTCCGTTTATGATTAAATAAAACGCGTGGTGGTTATTTCCAGGTCCCCCGGACCCAGTTTCTAACATTTCTTACAACGAACTTCAAAACACGTCTGCAACATTATCTTGGGTGTCCGGATTTGATTACGACAGTAACCAGACTTTTTTCGTTTACAACTATTTAGAGGGGGTTATGAACAGTGAGTATATTGAAATACATTTATTATACACGTACACTATGTTGTGTACAAATGGAAACTTACATATACATGTGTTATTACATATTTATTTATTATGTTACTTACTTACTACTTACTATTTGTTTTCATATAGCAAAACTAAAAAAAAAACACCTGCAAACTGAGGTAATATTTATTACTGCTATACAATGAGAAAGAAAATAGGGTTAGTTATCGCTACGTAACATAAGCATGAAAACCTTTTGTAAATATATTAAATGTTGAGATAATGTATACACAAATATGGAATTTCAGTAATTATGAATCTGATTCTAAACCGTGTAAAGCTATACAATATATCTTTGTCGATTACAATATTAATGAATTATTTATTATCTAAAATGTAAGTACTGTTTCCTTTTCGTTAAAATACCAGTACGTTTGTAATTTTATTGCTGCTATATATTGAAAAGTAAACGCTCTGTTGTTGTTTTTTAGAAATTGCGGAATTAACAGATAACAGCAGTGATCCTGGTGAAAGACATCTGCAGTTGGCCGTACATGACCTCTCTCCAAGCACGTTCTACAACATCACTGTAATGTCAAAGAACGAGAAAGGCGCCACTAACGCCACACAGTTCACGATGTTCACGACGTTCGGTAGTTATTTTTTCACACAGTTACATTAAGTTACTGTGCGTCTTAATTAATGTTACCTGTTTTTAATTTAATTTAGTTGTTTTGTTACATCGAACTATAAAGACTTCCGAATTACAAGGTATACTTTTCAGTTTTCAAATGAAGTGCATATGCCACAATATTTTTATAGAATAACAGGTAAACCTACACCTGACCCAAAAAGACCGGTCAACGATACAACTTCCCCTGGTATAAATGAAATGCATATGCCATAATATTTTCATTGAATCGCAGGTTAACCCACCCCAGACCCCAAAAGACCTGCCAACGATACAACTTCCCCTAGACCAAATGAAATGCATATGCCATAATATTTTCATTGAATCACAGGTAAACCCACCACAGACCCAAAAAGACCTGTCAACGATACAACTTCCCCTAGACTGGGAGAAACGAGAATTTTTACAATGAATTGGTTGGCCAACCCGGTTCCATCCTTTTTGTGGATACACAATGGCACGAGTCTGGATCATAGTGATACGGGAATAAACACGAGCATTGAAATAAAAGACATTGTGGTGAAGAGTTTTGGGACCTATATTTTGACGATGAACAATTCGTACGGCGTGTATACGCATACCTTTTATATGAAGGCTGACGGTATGTATACTTTATTCCAACTATATCAGCATTACTGCTTTTTAGACAATGTAAAGTTTTAACAGTGTTGTGAAACATTTTAATTTAAACAACTTACATGTTCCTAGCACGTTCGTTAACCAACAAATTAATGTCTGGCATGCACTTTGAGTGAAGAACATTAATAAAATACATGTCATTGTTGTTTCAGGTCCTCCTGCGCCAATTACCTATTTAAATTGCACAAATGTCACAGATAGTGACGTGAGTCTGAAATTCATGCCTGGGTTTAATTACAACAATACGCAGACATTTGCAATTCTGGTTCAATCCGATGACAACAAATGGATAGGTAAAGATTTTACTGATTTAAAAAGATAGCATTTTACAAAGTAAGTTTGTAGAAAAAACGGATGACAACAGGTTTATTTTATGTCTGCTTTCTGATGCGTCAATATGAAAAGATAGAAAAACATACTTAAAAACAATATTTGTAAATAAAACCTATAGACTATGCCAATGTCTTATCAATACACGAAACTAGTACATGTCAGTAATTATTATAGGAATTGTATATACTATTTAAATATTGTTCATATACAATTTAATATGTTTTATAAATGGCAATAACATGACTATGTTGTTGTTCATTCGGACGTCACTGCACATAACAGAAACAGCCACATATAAAATGTCGGTATCACAGTGTGGTAAAACGACAAAATGCTAGAATTAAGCGTTCAATTAGATACGTTTTGGTAATGATGCAAGAAATTATGAAAACGAATAAGTTTTGGTATCTGATGAAACTGACGTTCTGAAATCTTCAATGTTTAATAAATCCATATAATAAAAAATTTCGTGATGATCAACATTCGTCATAAATACAGAAAAGGAAGACAAAATAAAGGACGAGACAGATGGACAAGGCGTCGGAATGCAAACATACACATTGAAGAGCCTAACAGAAAACACATTGTACACCATGCTGATGCAATCAACGAATGTCAATGGGTCTACTAATTCCTCTGGAACACTCTCATTTAGAACGACAGGTCAATACATGTTAATCAATCTGATTCTGATTGTGTTTGCTTCCATGTAACCCGTCTTATATAATGTATTGCATACTTTATAGTGGTATTTTCAAAGCAATTGAGTTTATAAAATATGAACATCATTTGTCATATTTGCAGCGTCCCCTTCGAAAGGACCAGATAGCCATACAGCGGAGGTAGCAGGGGGCGTGGCAGGGGGTGTGGCGGCACTCATATTGATTATTATCATAGTCGTTGTAGTCAAATGCATGCGGCGGCGATCTCTGGAAGAAGGTGTGTACCAAGTATTCTAGTGATGGCTGCCAATATAAGTCTCTTGATAAATAGGCTATTCAGCCTCTAATTTCAGTTGCTCTGACAGTTCGCATCTGGTGTAGTATATAATAATAAATACAGTTGGTAACAATGTAGTATGGTTACATACGGTCGAGGGATTAAGTAACAAAAATCTCAGTTTGAGATCGCAGTGGTGTAATGGATATGGTGTCTGTGTTATGAGGGGCTGTGAGTTCGATGATCTCCACAAATGACAGTATTAGTTTTACCCAGAAAACGAATTCGAGTGTCCAGGAACCTATCAGAAGTCAGCCTGTGGGTTTTTTATGGGACATCCTAAGTTTCTTCTAGATCTCACATAACGCACATCTGAATGTGAAATGTGTACACGAGCATAATGTGTTTTGTGTTTCATACAGAGGAGCCTAACAATGAACAGACAGCGGAGAAGATGGAGCCTCACATGTACAGATATGACGATGCTTCGTTATCAACGGGAAAATCATAATTATGTACCACTGCAGCTCCAGAAATTTAACCTGACTCCGACCTGTTTGCATGAATACGTAACAAATCTATTGCGATGAATGTATTTTTCCGTTTTGAAAACGTGTTTTTCCCGTTCGTTTCGCTGAAACTACATTTTTGCTTTTAACGTTAACCAATAAATCAACTATTAACTAACCGATGTTAGTAAACAATTCAAGCGCTAAATTATGCTAAATTATTGAAAGAAAGTCATGTCAATTTATCAATTTATTAATACAATGAGTTGAACATGTGAAGTAAACACTTTAATAACATGAACTTCTAAAGTTGTACTTAATTATAGCAGTGTAATTATCGTTAATTGTATTGATCCAGTTGCCAAGCAACGCCATGTTTTTAATGATGCTGTTGCTTGTTAAATTTATATTTAAATGTATGCGCCCTGCAGTTATTTATACTAGTATTGTTGATTTTCTTTTTCATTATTTTAAACTGTGTATCTAACTGAATATTCACTTATTAAAGTAAGAAACACGAAAATTATATATGCGAATACAATTTTATTTCATGTAGAAATGTATTTTGTAGTTTACTAGTATTTTATGGAATAATCATAAGAATTAATTAGCGTATTTTTTATTTCTTAATCGCAAATTAAATTCATTGCGTTTAATTTTAAGTCTGATATTTCATGATATCGTTGAGTTTCTGTCAACTTTCAGTTATAATTAGTTTAGATCGTGTTATTCCAATGCTCGATGATCACATGTTATCTTTAATGTTGTCTTTGATTAACTAGGATTGAAATCATTATCGTTGACGACGTGCACGTGCACATTGTGGCCTAAATTTGCCTTAATTTCCAAACGTGTCCAAATCATTAATTAAATTGTATGGCTTTGCATATACTTTTGTTTTTTCGTGTATCCTTATGCGTATCCTTATGCAAAATAAGTTAATTAATTCCTATGGTTTCAATTATGAGCGAAGTGTTAGCCGAAATCAATTATTACCAATAATAGCCTTTGTATTTCTATTTTGCAATTACCTCTGCTAATTGGGTTATCTTATTGTTACTGTTTGTTTGTCTGTCAGCCACTTAACGAGAACAGACACGAACGGATTTTATTGAAATTGTCAGGTAAGGTTGAAAATGGGCTACAGGACACATGAATAGTATTTGGTGGTGATTCGGATTACCGCTGAGATCCACGAATCTTTCAAAAATACTTATTATTTGAAGAAAGGGAAAGATATGTCACCTACCTATGGCAAATTCAATTAACCAGTTGTAAAAACATTGATCGCTCCACCTTTCTGTTTGTTTAAGGTTGTTTCTCCAAGCATCTCAAGTAAATTGTTTATGCAACCATGTGCTTTCATTCACTTCTGAAATATAAACCCATAATATGTTAACTAAATCCTTGATTGATAAGTATCTACTGGTCAGTTGTTAAGCAGCGTTACCAATGTTGGCGAATGTTTGCGAAGTCACGTGTTTTTTAATGGAGGAGTACACACGTTTTGAGCTCTGTCGTTGTTGCTGGATTTAATCTGTTTCCCGGCGATGAATGGTCTAAATTTTTAAAGTGTGAAACAACCATCAGACTGTTGATGCTTGCAAAAAATAACACTCCTAGCAATATAGGTAAGAAAAGATCTAAGAGAGAAGTTATTTCGCCATTATTAGAGGACAGCTCAGGCTCAGGGAAATCGAGCGCATTGGACATACCTGGTAGTTTACACTGATCTCGCAGACAAGAAATGTAAACAGACAGATACACCACTGGACAGTGGTCAGTACAATTCTCAGTTTTTCTTTACCGACTACAATGCAAACTGGCCATACATGGCGTATTCATAGCCTTATGTGGATACGACCAGAGTTCTCCACCCCCAACAGCCGGTTCACCATTTGCAAACGCCATGGGCAACTGATATTTTAACGAAATAAATGGTATCAAAGACAAAATAAAGTCTATCGACCGCATCGAAAAGACCTTAAATTCCATAGTTTTAACAGAATCGGACATTAAGGTAAAAGCCGCGTGCAACACACAAAAACTGGGTTCGAAGCTTGATGAAAACTCCGAGGGCATTTCAAATGTCACCACCAAACTAAAACAACTTAATAAATCGTGCACGCAATTAGTAGAAAGTGCCGCACCCTAGAAACATTAGAGAAAAAGACGGAAGCCAAACTCCTCGACATAAAGACAAAATCCATGCGGGATAACATTGTCTTTTATGGCATGCCGGAAACCAATTCACCCGGACACTAGGACTGTCTTAAACTTGTATCCGACATTATCCATACAGTGTTAGAGATCCCAGGTGACAAAGATGGATTGTGCATACCGCCCAGCCATCCGGGTAGCGCTAGAGGTAACCGCCCACACCCAATCATTTGCGGTTTCCATTAGAGCCGAGACTGAGCGAATCCGTGCGCCTTCGTTTATGACCGCCACAAAACAGCGGCGGGAAGAAAGAAACATCAGCATAGGCGTGCAGCTACCAAAGGACGACGAGATGCTCGCAAACCACTGTACGACGTCTAGCGGCGCGCAAAGGATGACGGAAAGAAAGTTAAGTTTGTTGGCCCGACGCTTTACATCAACGAAAGGCCATACAAGGTCACCGATACAACCATAGACCACTAGGGGCGTCACACGGAGCAAACTATTTAGATAGTATTCTGGAACATCAATGGATTGAAACAAAAATTAGTTGACGAAGACTTTATTGACCATCTACAACAGTTTGACATAATTTTACTCTGTGAAACATTGATAACGATTGCCACTGTGTATTATCTACATGACCAATTGTATAAGATATTGGTGTAAATTGCTACACATGCCTTCTAATCGCTATCCAAAACAATGCCGTATTATGCTTAAACACATTGATGATTCTGGCAGAAGTTGCTGGGTATCCAAGATTAAAAACATTCTTTTCTCATATGGTTTTCGTCATGCATATATTATGCAAGACGTTGGAAATAGTAAACTATTTATTAAATTATTTCAACAAAGAATTGCCGACTGTTTTACCCAGAATTGGCACGATAATATTTTTAATGCAAGTAAATGCCACCACTATAAACACTTTAAGAGCTTACTTGATATTGAAAGATATGTCTTTGTTAACTCCTGGGCAATTTTGGCTAAATCGGTAAATTACGGAATCCGGTTAGGGCCATATGAAATATCGTGCCTCTTACGGCAAGGGCGAGACACGAGAATTGCGCGAAACACGAAGCGAGACACGATATTCCCGCGAGACACGAAGCGAGGCACGATATTGTAACACGATATCTCGCACTGTCGCAGTATCCCATACCACGAAATCTCGCGGCAAAATATCGTGTCTCGCTTCATGTTTCGCGAAATTCTCGTGTCTCGCTTCGTATCTCGCGGTAAAATATCGTGCCTCGCTTCGTGTCTCGCGCAATTCTCGTGCCTCGCGTTCAAAGGTCGATACACGATATGCGAAGCGAGACACGAAGCGATACACGATATTCAGGCGAGACACGAAGCGAGGCACGATATTATATCGTTTAAATACCGCCCGAATCTCGAGTATCGCGGTAGATTTTAAAACCACGATACACGAAACACGAAGCGATACACGATATACAGGCGAGACACGTAGCGAGGCACGATATGGTATCGTTCAAATATCGCCCGAATATCGAGTCTCGTGTCTACCGGTGCACCAGGAATTTATCACGTTGTAGTTGTTTGATGTTATTTTGTAAAAATATGATGATGATGATGATGATATTGTTGTTGTTTCTGTTCTTGATGATGATGATGATAAGTAACACCGAAATTGAGTTGAAACCAAGGTGCATTGCTACATAGGACAATAGGGCAATGCACATTTAGGGCATGATGCAACCCCACGTCGTGTTGACCTACTTTAAGAGTGTGAAAGTTAATGTGAAGAAGGCCTTTAATAAACAACTATTTGAAAACGCCACAGAAGTAATTGCAGCCGCAGTTTCCTCAATACGTATCAGCGGATGGACGGACAGACAGACAGTCTGACAGAGAGACAGACCGTTACTTCTACAGCAACAGGCTTTTCATGAAAATAAACAATACGTATAAATAAAACAGAGTCATCATTACAGTTCATACAGAAACAATTATCAAAACGAGTAGAAATAGCGATAAAGCAGCAGTCTCCTCCGGGCGAATGTGCGGACTGATGGACAAAGAGGCTGACAAACAGACAGACAAACAGGCAGACAGACAGACAGACAAACAGACAGACCGACAGTGGGCCGTCATGGTCTGGGCCTTCAACGACTTGGGGCGTCCTGACCCGCATTCATTCGTTAGGGAAAGGAGTGTTTCCCTGCTTTGCTTCCCTGTTTTCAAACCGCGAGACTCGATATTCGGGCGATATTTGAACGATACAGTATCGGGTCTCGCTTCGTGTGCCGCCGGATTCTCGCGTCTCGCTTCATGTCTCGTGTATCGTGGTTTGAAAATCTACCGCAAGACTCGAGATTCGGGCGGTATTTAAACGATATAATATCGTGCCTCGCTTCGCGTCTCTCCTGAATATCGTGTATCGCTTCGTGTCTCGCTTCGCATCTCGTATCTCGACCTTTGAACGCGAGGCACGAGAATTGCACGAGACACGAAGCGAGACACGATATTTTACCGCGAGATACGAAGCGAGACAGGAGAATTGCGCGAAACATGAAGCGAGACACGATATTTTGCCGCGAGATTTCGTGGTATGGGATACTGCGACAGTGCTTGATCTCGTGTTACAATATCGTGCCTCGCTTCGTGTCTCGCGGGAATATCGTGTCTCGCTTCCGTAGTAAATATCAAATAAATGAGAAAGTCTGGATCAAAAATGATTTCCAAGTAAAAGTTTAACCCTTTGTCAAACAATATGTAAGTTATTTTCTCTTTGTTTACCATTTAAAAATTTCAAAACATTCGATTGTTTTAATAGTGTCAAGCCGCTATCTTGGAAATAAAATCCTTCTTGAGCGGTTGATTATGATTGGCTAGTTCAACATCAATGTTCTGTCATGCTGTCAACACGCTCATAGCTTCCGATTGAGTGGAGGTTACATTTCTCTTATGATTTTCAATTGTTTTTAAAGACTACAATAAGTTGTTTATTTTAATTCAAGAATGATAATGAACTCATTAATTTCAGTCATAAATCACTATAATTTATTTTAATGCATGTGCACTGGGCAGGTTCACAATTATTTTTATTTACAACATTCAATACATACAGTCATGCTTACAATGTATTTCATGCACTTCTCAATTATATATATCTCATATTTATCAAATGTTTAAGTTAAACATTTGTAAACTCAATTAATTGGTTCTTAATTGATTTGAATTCTTCACTACGATATAATCAATTAGAAAACAATTAGTAGAGTTTGACTTATCATTTTTTAGCGTATTTACAGCAAGTGCTCTGCGCATGCGCAGGGCGCCATTGTCGAAAAAATGACAGCAGACGCAGTTGAATGTAAACAATTCATATTTAATGGATTTTAAGTGATTTCAACAAAATATGAATGTAGAACTAGTTGTTATAGAGACCTTTCATACAACTGTTTATTGTGAAATGCAATAGATACCTGTTTTTTTCTCATTTTCGATCAACGAAACAATCGTGCTTGTGTTGAAACGTTTTACCGGAACGAACTGCAACATGTGCAAACGTTCTTTTCTTTAAAATCACGCGATTTCTAAGACCACGAGTCAAAAAGGACCCACGACTCAATAATACATATAAGAAATGCATACCTTTTTAACTGGTACAGACTAGGCACTTCAGAAAACGATTTTTACAATCTTATTTCTACAACAAACTGCGAAACTATGCGATAATATCTGTTTATATATTCTATATGATGAAATGCATTCAATGACAGAGTAATATTGTCGTACGTATTATATTATGTCATGGACACAACCTGTACATTGCTTACCATCATATAATAATAATAATAATAAATGGTATGACGAAAAATGCAGAAATAAAAAGTTGAATTTCAACTATATGTTAAACAAGTTCAGACAATGCTCAGAAGAGAATAGAATTGATTTAGTTCATGCCAGAAGTGAATACAAGAAAACATTAAGAAGATGCAAATTTGAGTATGATGATAAACAAACAAAACTTTTGATTACTCACCGTTATAAAAATGCAAAGGAATATTGGAAAATGCTGAAACAATCTGCAGGAATATCGGAACCGAACATACCAATGTGTACTTTTGAGCAATATTTTGAGAGTATAAATAACCCAAATGATCACTTTTTTAACCCCAACGAAGACATTTTATATTTTAACGAAAGATTTGTGAACCAAGAATTTCAAATTATGTTTGATGAACTAGAAAGTACAATTAGCCAAGAGGAAATAAATAAAGCAATTAAACAATTAAAATGTGGAAGTAGCGCAGGACCTGATAAAATAATTAATGAATTTTTCATGTATGGTTACCATGAGTTCTCAAATTGTTTGAATTCTATTTTCAATAAGGTTTTCTCACTTGGAATTTTTCCAGAATCATGGTCTGAAGGCTTTATAGTACCTTTACACAAAAAGGGGAGTATCAATAATTGTAACAACTACAGGGGGATTACACTTTTGAGCTCAATGGGAAAACTTTTTACTAGAATTCTTAGTAATCGTATTGACTCATGGGCGGAACATTATTTTGTTTATGTTGAAGCTCAAGCGTTTTAGAAAAAATATGAGTACCACGGACAACATTTTTGTTGTACATGGTCTTATTACGCATATGATTAATAATAGAAAACAGTTATATTGTGGTTTTGTAGATTTTAGTAAGGCTTTTGACTATGTGGTTAGGCCAAACTTATGGTCGAAACTTATTCGTCTAGGTGTGCGAGGAAAAATGCTAAACGTCATAAAAAGTATGTATAACTCGATTAAATCTAGAATTAAACTTAACAACACGATAGGCAATGATTTCAGTTGTTTGTTAGGGGTAAGACAAGGGGAATGTTTATCACCACTGTTGTTTTCCCTTTTCCTTAATGATTTAGAAGAAACGCTAATGTTAAATGGGTACGAAGGTGTTGAATCATACATGTTTCAAATATTTATACTATTATATGCTGATGACATTGTATTATTGCTGACAACCCGCAAAGCCTACAACGTGGTTTTGATATTCTCTATAATTATTGTCAATCGTGGAAATTAAAGGTTAATGTTAATAAAACAAACGTAATTGTATTTCGAAAATCCGGAACACTGCCAAGAAACATAAAATTTACATATAATAATGAAGTCATTGAAATAGTTAGTAATATGTCTTATTTGGGGATTGTTCTCTCCTCTGGGGGATCTTTTAATCAAACGCAAATAACACTGGCAGTCCAAGCACGAAAAGCTATGTTTAAGCTTAATAAATATTTATATAACTTTACAAACGTAAGTATTAAACACAGATTAGAACTATTTGACAAACTTGTACATCCTATTTTAAATTATGGGTGCGAAGTCTGGGGCTTCCATAATGCTAAAAATATTGAATGTGTTCACACACAATACTGTAAAAACATATTAGGTGTAAAGAAAGCAACTCAAAATGATTTTATTTACGAAGAGTTAGGGCGTCATTCATTACTTGTCGATAGACATTTTAAAATTGTAAAATACTGGTTCAAGATCCTCGAAAGTAAAGAAAATAAATTAATAAAAATTATATACAACATGATGAAACATGACTTTGAATCGACACCTACTAAGAAAAACTGGGTTAGTTTATTGCATCAGTTATTGTCAACTTTAGGCTTTTACGAGGTCTGGATAACACAAGGTGTTGGTCAAAAAGAAATCTTTCTATCATTACTAAAGCAAAGAACCAACGATTGTTTTTACCAAGACATGAATGACAGACTAACATTATCCTCTAGAGCTCTCTTATATAGGGAAATTAACATAAATATTGATTTTAAATGTTACCTTAATATTGTTAGAAATGAACAATATCGCATTGCTTTATGTAAACTCAGAGTCTCCTCTCATCGCCTTTTGGTTGAATCTGGCCGATGGCATAAGCCTACTTCTATTCCATATAATGATAGAAAATGCATACACTGTCAAAAAATCGATGACGAATTTCACTTTGTTATGGAATGCTCTATTTTAACAGAACTCAGAAAGAAATATATTAATAGGTATTATTGGATAAGACCTAACATGCCAAAATTCATCACACTTTTGAAATCAGAAAATGTAACTACATTGACAAAATTAGCCCGCTATACATATCTCGGCTTTAAGGCTAAAGAGCAAACATTATAACTGTTTTACAACATTCTTTTAAAATCGATAGTTATACCCACTATGTTGCGGTCGTTTTTTATGACCGGGGGATTTGTTTATAAATTGTATTATTGTGTACGGCAATTGTATATATTAAAGGCTTAACTCTATAAAACATTGTTTATATGTGTGTTTCAAACACCTTATGGCTTTATAACTGATTTTAACGTGTGTTGGCATACTATGCCCTGCATACACTTTTCATGTACTTATTTATTACGTTTGCTATTTTTATTGACTAATTTTACAATTTATTTCGACTCATAGTACATTTCAAACTAAACGACAAAGTCTAATTAGGTATAATTATAACCGCGAAAGCCCTATATTTCTTTTTGATAGGGTGTATGGTTCGGTAGACTTTGGCCATAAAACACTATGACAAGATAAAACACAATAAGCCACAATAATATGTGCAAAATCTCTATATTTCGTCTCGATAGGGCGCATATTTCGAGTACTACTTACTATTTGGTACAGATATATTATATAAATGATTATTGTTGTGACTAAACTTCATTTGAGTTTCTTAATTATGAATATACATGTTGTTCAATGACACATATATATATACGCATGAAAAGATACATATTGCGTGTTGCATCTTAAAGTTTGTATTTTAGTGTTTGTCTGATAAAATACATATTTAACATGTTGGTATGTTTTATACTATATATCTTTATTATACTCGAATATATGTTTAAAATCCTTTTCTCTCATTAAGACTATAAATTATAATTCCTGTTTTTCATGGTCTCATTAGACTATACATCGTAATTAACTTTTGGTGTGAAAGATCAATGTATTTTAAATTATTTTAACACCACAAACTTATAATTATAGGAATGATATTATTATTAATTTACTTAAATAAAACTTTCTAAATAAAGATTCTTCTCCGCAAGAACGTATGCTCATGAATGTTATGTAAATATATGTATATAGTTTACCATGTCAAGTATGTAAATATGTTGTCCTCATGTGCCACATTTGGCGTATTGGATCTGAATAAATAATGTCTGTCTGTCTGTCTGTATTGTGTATGTTGGGCCAGAGGCCTTTAATTACCAATAAATACTGTTGACTTGACTTGACTTGATAAGCAGAAAAATTTCCTCTAACTTGGAAATTCCGAACTTTGTAAGTAAACATATCTATGGTCAAAAACCTAAAACAAAATCAGGACGATGTAGTGGTGAAATATCCATTTACCGTAAACGTTTTTGAAAGCAGCGACAACCACGGGATTTTATTGATAAAACTAGGTAAGTCTTTATTTTCCCTTAATACTGTTGTTTACATTGGTCATGCATATCGTGTGCCAAGTAATTCTAAAGCTAGAGAGAATTTCGAATCTGATATGTTCAATTTGATAATCTAGGCTTTACATTCATAACAGGAGATTTAAATTGTGGAACCTCAAACGATTATGATTTTATCATTTTTGACAGATATTTAGCTGATTTTTAACCGATGATAACTCATGTAAATTATCATTATTTACAGCGTTACAGCAAAGATAAAATTATTGATGCTGCTTTTAGAAATCTTTTACAACTATGTCAAACCACTTTTATTCTGATAGAAAACGGCAGACTAGGTTTTAATAGTAATGTGGAAGAATACACTTTTTGCATGAAACGTTTAAATTGATTCAAAATGTCCACGTGCACGATTTCAACGAGTTCTCGGATCATGCATGTCTTTCATTTGACCTTACAATTTCCATTGACACATGACAAAACACATCGCATGTGTTCTCAAAAGAACACGAAACTAAAACTAAACTTGTATTTGATGCAGACAAAACACACCTTTTACAATATCGACTGTTCAGTGAGACCGAACTAAAAGACCCAGTGTCGTCTCTGGAACGGGGCGTCTCCTGTATCTTGCACTATCCCTCGTAACCCAACTAACAAGTCTTCTGGGGGCGATGGCCATATGGGAGAGAATCCCGGTGCACTCGATAAAAATGTAACACACACACACACACTGAAAACCAGACAGATCGATCACGTCGTTCAGGAATGTTACGATGAAAAAAGAACTTTTAACGCCTGCGAAATATTTACAACAGAGATAAACCGATCGGAAATTGGCAAAACTTAACTCCTGCTAGATCAAAATATAATTTTAAAAAAAGGTAAGGCTTGGGCCACACATAAAACAAGAAGGATTGAAAATTAATGATCTCACTTCTACAAATCCGCGTTCATTTTGAAAATCAATTAAAAGTGTATTTCCAAAAAGGTTGATTCGGTCGACTCACTAACAATTAATTGACGACCTTTACACGCACTTTTAAGACATGTTCGGAGAGCAATCGCACGCTGGGAACGAATATATTTAAGACAGTGTTAATACCCAGACAGACGCTTACGAAAATTTTTACGATGCAGAAGTATCTGTGTCATCATACGATTTGCGGTTAATGCTTAAAACAATAATAAAAGTCGAGGTATAGATGAACTACCAGCAGAAATGTTTAAAACTAGCATCGACATTATTATGAATACCGTTTTTTACTTGTTTGTCCAATGTACAGGGAACTGAGAATGAAATACTTCAAACCTTATTTTTGTCACTAGCCCACGCTTAAAAAATGTGAGTCGCTATTAAAATCTACCTCTAGTGCTACGTATATAATATCGCTAAATTTATCTATTTTGCCGAGAAACTAAGAATAGATACTTGAAATTACCGTCATTTTATTGTACCTTTTACACTAGTAAAATTTCCACCTTGATGTTAAAATTTATCGGTGTAGTGATTTGACTTCTTCATAATTGTTATACTATTGATAAATTTTTCTGATGCACAACACGTTCTTGTTGTATGCTCTGTTAACTGTGTACTTCTCCATGTCAATATTATTTATAGTGCTTTAAGATTGTAACATTTTTATGCAATAAAGTTTGGACTTGGACTTGGTTTGCGCTCTCCGTTCAATTGTTCAGATTTAGTTTCGTACTTAAGCAGTAGGGATGAAACAAATTAACAGGTAAGATACCATAATCAAGTCTGGTTTTCGGAAATTACTGTTATCTTGATTCATTGAACACGGCGTGTTGGTTTTGCTGGTTGATAACTGATAAATACCTCAAATAAATGATCTTGAACCTTTGAAACTTTAAGTTTCATATCTTGCACACTATCGTTACAAATACACGTAAATTGAAGGTGCAACATCAGCCGTGTTGTTTACTGATAGAGTCCTAACATGCGTGAAGCATATTTCCTTCCCAGTTGTGTGTTTATTTACCTTTAGCGATTCTGTTCCATAGTGGTTCATCGTAAGTGGGGGTTATTTCCCTTTGATTTCTTAAAATGTCGATGATTGTTCGCCGATGTATCTTTGGGTTTTTCAACATTATTTACTGACACTTCTGTTGCAAACATGTTTAACGTAACGACCAATGAGTTTTTAGACCGATTTAAACCATTTAAATCGGTTAATCAACCCCTCTCACCCCACCAACCAATGATTTGCATTGACCATTCCAAGGTGGTGTTCCCAGTTTCAATCATATTTTGAAGGTTGAAAACCCGAAGGTACTAAATGCTATTTATTTCAATGACAGTTACTATCTTCTGGCTTTCAACCCTCGATTTGTATTTGTTTCGTGCTTTGTGTGGTGTCGTAAATGTACGGGCAATTGGGCATTGATATGAAATAAAGGACCTAAGGATATTAAGGGGCGTATTACATATAGACTGTAGATCGAAAATAAAATTTGCTAAAAAAAAAGTTCATGTACAGAGAATTGATATTGAAGCATTGTTAAATATGATGGCCTGGTGTCTATTAACAGTTGACAATATATATATTTTTTTAAATGTATGAATAGTGGTCATCGGTGACAATTTCGCGGTCGCGGACAAATTACTAGTAGTAGTAAACTCTTTATAAATGAAATGTACATGAAGTACTGTTACGCGCATGCGCAACATTGATAAATGTTGTGTAGCGTAGGTAAGTTTTGAAGTGTGTGATGTTTGTGTGTGATGTTTTAGGCGTGAAATCAAATCCTGGTGAAACCGTGTGTCAAAAAAAAATGTTTTAAACGATTCAATTAATATATTGTTGATACTAGAAAAAAAACAATATTCGAGGAATATGGAAATATTTCTCGTTTATATATATGTCTATGTTTATTACACAGATGACCACTATGCATGCATTTATATATACTTATTTATGTACTATTTCATGTATACTCATGGACTGTATGTCAGATGTATATTAAATAAACCATATTTATGGGCAATACCGTCGATATGCCCCTTTAATACTATTTTCTATACTGCTTGTGCAGCTGGGGTTTATAAAACATCACCACCTTTTTTTTACAAGGGCCTATCTGCTTCTTTTTCACATGTTAGATAGGCCCTTGTAATCCTAAGGTGGCGAATTATATTTCATTTAGTTATACTGCACATACCTAAAGCAAATCGTGTCATCATAACAAAAAACAATCGCGTGTCGAAATACGCTTGTGGCAATGCATGAGGAAAGACAAAATCACAACATCATAACAAAAAACAAGGGCGTTTCTAAATACCCTCGTGACAATGCATGAGGAAAAGAAAATATCACAACGTGTATATCCGATACCAGGTATAAGACAAATGACTAATATGTTCTATAACCGGGTAAAGCGGTCGTTTATGTCGCATAAAATTAAAGTAAGGAAAATGAATCTTTTGATTAGATTTAAAGGGCTTGTTCTGATTTTGTTGTGATTTCATTACACAACCGTACTGTTGCTACCGTTGGAGGTTTTTTTCCGCATATACACTCGACTTTTAATTTACATTTTCGAAAATATAACTTCGTTTAAACACATTAACGAATAATATCTGCATAATGGTTCACTGCTTGAATTACAGTAACTGAAAGCTATCAGCATACAATATACATGTTTTATACATTGCAGTTGCATAGTATACAACTGCGCATTTCAAAGTTTATAAATATATCAGCAAGGTTGCGCTGATTAACATCGTTGCACGATGTTGTAACATAAATGTTATTGAATGCTGATAACAAAACGTTCGTGTTTTATTTTTCTGGAGACTAAAAAAAGTAAAGAAAGTTAACATGAATACTACCTCTCAATGAATCATCGTGAGTTTTACACAATACGTCACTTTGAATGAAATTAAACAAAAACAAAGTCAGCGTTTATTTCATGGTACGTTTTGGTCCATATCATGTAAAGGAACTTATATTTCTTCCTCTTTTGTTCCTCTTTTGATTAAGGAAATATATGATGTTTGTTGGTTTTAGTGAAAGATAGTATTTTATTTTATGATTGGTCATATAAATGACGTCATAACGGTTCCAACTCACTGTCGCTCACTGCTGTTGTGGGAAAATAGTGCCATACTTTCTGCGTCGTTGTCGCTTAACTGTATTTTTATTGAATTTTATTATGTCTTTCATGTTGTTTAAAAAGGTCGATGTTTACACTGACGATTCACATACTTGACAAAAAGTAGTTCCATATAATCCAGAGTGAAATGATCAAATGATCAAATGTTATCATTTCACTCGACCCAGAGTGAAATGATCGGGTTATCATTCTCTTGTATTCTCCACTCATTCACCGCGTAGCATGTAATAAATCCTTTTCATTTCAGTTTACCGCTTTTTAATAACATTTTGGTAGGGTCATTTGACGCAAACCTGAAAGAGCTACATGTTTTGTGTAACATGGTCTACCAGATGTGTATTTAGAGCCTAAACCACCATCACCAAAACAATTCGCACATTAAATGTACGACATATTTTACTTCTATATCATTTTTACAGAAATAGCCATATGTTTTATATAGTAAGGTGTATTAGTGGTTCCCTTGGGGCTTAAACCACAATCTTCACCGAAAAACATTTCAAATTAAATGTACGGCATTTTTACTTCTATTAAGTACCTGTATAAAATTGAAATACCGGAAGTAATAAATCTGCCATTAAGGCGACCACTTGATGAAAAGTTTCATGTTTAGCAAATGAACAAACATTCTTGTTCACAGCCTGTTGTGGTGAAAGATGTGAAGAGTTTGCTTTCTTTTTTTCAAAGAAAACTTATAACAAATTTTGAGTATGTAATTGCTTGAGTGATCCAAAATATGTGCCCAGCCCAATATTTTGCAAATCCAAAGTTCAAGGTCTTTATTTATAGATAAACTCGTGGGTCGTAATTAGAAAGAGGTCATACATGTTGAAAACATTTAATGTATTTTTAAAGTTGCTTGAATTCATGTCATACAATCATAAAATCCTGCTCATAAGTAACTTAACTTGGAGAATGTGCATTTTGAGAAACTATTTGCAAACATAAATTTTAATTTTTAATTTAGGGTCACTGATAACCTCACTGATATGATAAAATAGACATATTAACATTAACAAACATTAACAAGTTTTTCTCAGTGCACAGTCAACTCATAGGCTGTGAAAAAAATAATTACACGCATGGCAGCAGCATATACACAGGTAATGTTCAAACGTTGTTAAATTCTAAAACACGTCAAACAAACAAGAAATACTTTAAATTAATAATCAAAATACCATTTTATTTGTGTAATAGTGCCGCCCACAAATTGAAAAGCTAATTATCTTCGGAAGCAATATCAATTTAGGATTTACCAAATTTACCTATAAAACATCCAGTAATACTGCAGTACAGTATAACAAAACAGTAGCCAACTGCTGTGGGCGGGACGTAAAATAACGAAAGCAAACATGGGAAGCATTGACTAATGCATATTACTTATGCATCTTTATAGGTATTCACACATGGCATGTTATACTTCGACCCCAGAACAATTTGTTATCGACGAAACATTAAGTGCTTTGTGAAAATGCCTCCTAATGCAAATACAGTAGTTGTCAGCAAAATTTGTTACCCAATCGTTGAACAGGGAGAGTTTTCTTCCTCAATGAATGCCTGAAACGCAGTTATTTCACCCCCTGGTTTGAGCGGTGATATGCACTATCATCTTATAACACTGTCGTCATATGTCGTATTTCTGGTTGTCAGGCATTACTTTGTCAAAAGTAAGATAAGACGAAAGGGAGAATCGTGTGCTTTGGGTACTCGATACAAACCTCTAGCCTTTAGGCCATTGACATATGACTGACATATTTATTGACATATAGATAATATATATTTATTGACATATAGATGCCTAGCTATTAACATGCAATGTTTGCGATGTGATTACATTCTCATAACTAGGTCATGCATTATTATAGACGTTGTTTCAGCATATTGTTCTTCAATCTAACTCGTTGTGCTATACGAAATACAACATGACACGCGCACTTACATGTATTGTAGTGGCCTCCCAGCCGTTCGACATAGAACAATTCCATTGCTCGTTATCAAATATGAAGAATGATAACAAATACGTACACGTTTTTCTTCTGACGTTCCGAAATCATATCAGTTTATCGTCTGACGCCAAGACCGCAAAATAAGCATAATTTCTTGTGTGACCCGTATGTTCATTAAATACTCCTACAAAACGCCAAGGCCACGTATTTTTGATCATCTCTCTTATAAGCCCATAATGCCAAAATTTCAAGTAATTACAAGTGGCGTTTAGCCAAAGCAATACGATCGCAGTTTATAAATATCAAACAGTTGCATTTAGAAAACGTTTTAATATGACAATAAAACTATATCATATATCATAATGTTCTTCGTACAACGGTTCTGGTTAATTATAATCACAAAACATTAATGGAAGATGGCAATTTCCGAGTAAAAATTGCTTTTCACAAAAGTTATTCGTCTGTATAAACTATCACCTTAAATCTGGTTGCTATTGTTTCAGTACTTATTTGATATTCGTCGGCTTCAAAACTGAACATTATTTTGTTGTTGTTTTTATTTGTTGTACTTCACCTTTACTCGCACAGGCTCGCGATTCTCATTTTCTAAGACTCGCATGATAAACGTAATCTTTAGTCAATGCTAACCGAATATTCTCAATATAGTCACTGATTTCAATATAACAGAAACGCCGAAAATGGACCCAAAACGTCAGGAGCCGTTGAAATTTACTCCCAGGACGAAAGAAACAGTAAAGCTGGTGATGCATGCAGTTGGAAACCCTACTCCGACCTTCACTTGGGTACACGGGGGTGTTAAACTGAACAGCTCGGATGAAAATTCTACAAGCACGGTAACAATCGACAAAGTACGGGTTGAGGACTTCGGAAACTATACGCTGACAATGAGCAATAAAGTGGGAAGCAGCGTCTACACGTATGTTCTGGAGGCAGATGGTACGAATATTTGGTAACACACCTCGATACTTAGTTGATGTACATTATGATATTTTACACACTACCTTAGATGTAGAAAATAATGAATATGGGGCACTGAAATTCACATAAAATCGATCAATATAAGAGCAATCACATCAATACGTAGTGTATAAGTGCGTGTATATATAACCAGGTGTAAACGTTGGTTTCTAGAGTTAGTGAATATTCTATTCTGCATTTGATGCATAAACATATGATACATTTAGGAGAAAAATGACTGTGTAGCACTGAAGCACTGAAGCACGGTGCACATTTCGCGACTGTTTTCAACTCATTCAATACAGACATGACTTAATTACTATACAGAAATGTGATTATGATCATAGACTTTAAATGTTGCTTCCGTTTATGATTAAATAAAACGCGTGGTGGTTATTTCCAGGTCCCCCGGACCCAGTTTCTAACATTTCTTACTACGAACTTCAAAACACGTCTGCAACATTATCTTGGGTGTCCGGATTTGATTACGACAGTAACCAGACTTTTTTCGTTTACAACTATTTAGAGGGGGTTATGAACAGTGAGTATATTGAAATACATTTATTATACACGTACACTATGTTGTGTACAAATGGAAACTTACATATACATGTGTTATTACATATTTATTTATTATGTTACTTACTTACTACTTACTATTTGTTTTCATATAGCAAAACTTAAAAAGAACACCTGCAAACTGAGGTAATATTTATTACTGCTATACATTGAGAAAGAAAATAGGGTTAGTTATCGCTACGTAACATAAGCATGAAAACCTTTTGTAAATATATTAAATGTTGAGATAATGTTTACACAAATATGGAATTTCAGTAATTATGAATCTGATTCTAAACTGTGTAAAGCTATACAATATATCTTTGTCGATTACAATATTAAGGAATTATTTATTATCTAAAATGTAAGTACTGTTTCCTTTTCGTTAAAATACCAGTACGTTTGTAATTTTATTGCTGCTATATATTGAAAAGTAAACGCTCTGTTGTTGTTTTTTAGAAATTGCGGAATTAACAGATAACAGCAGTGATCCTGGTGAAAGACATCTGCAGTTGGCCGTACGTGACCTCTCTCCAAGCACGTTCTACAACATCACTGTAATGTCAAAGAACGAGAAAGGCGCCACTAACGCCACACAGTTCACGATGTTCACGACGTTCGGTAGTTATTTTTTCACACAGTTACATTAAGTTACTGTGCGTCTTAATTAATGTTACCTGTTTTTAATTTAATTTAGTTGTTTTGTTACATCGAACTATAAAGACTTCCGAATTACAAGGTATACTTTTCAGTTTTCAAATGAAGTGCATATGCCACAATATTTTTATAGAATAACAGGTAAACCTACACCTGACCCAAAAAGACCGGTCAACGATACAACTTCACCTAGTATAAATGAAATGTATATGCCATAATATTTCATTGAATCACAGGTTAACCCACCCCAGACCCCAAAAGATCTGTCAACGATACAACTTCCCCTAGACCAAATGAAATGCATATGCCATAATATTTTCATTGAATCACAGGTAAACCCACCACAGACCCAAAAAGACCTGTCAACGATACAACTTCCCCTAGACTAGGAGAAACGAGAATTTTTACAATGAATTGGTTGGCCAACCCGGTTCCATCCTTTTTGTGGATACACAATGGCACGAGTCTGAATCATAGTGATACGGGAATAAACACGAGCATTGAAATAAAAGATATTGTGGTGAAGAGTTTTGGGACCTATATTTTGACGATAAACAATTCGTACGGCGTGTATACGCATACCTTTTATATGAAGGCTGACGGTATGTATACTTTATTCCAACTATATCAGCATTACTGCTTTTTAGACAATGTAAAGTTTTAACAGTGTTGTGAAACATTTTAATTTAAACAACTTACATGTTCGTAGCACGTTCGTTAACCAACAAATTAATGTCTGGCATGCACTTTGAGTGAAGAACATTAATAAAATACATGTCATTGTTGTTTCAGGTCCTCCTGCGCCAATTACCTATTTAAATTGCACAAATGTCACAGATAGTGACGTGAGTCTGAAATTCATGCCTGGGTTTAATTACAACAATACGCAGACATTTGCAATTCTGGTTCAATCCGATGACAACAAATGGATAGGTAAAGATTTGATTGATTTAAAAATATAGCATTTTACAAAGTAAGTTTGTAGAAACAACGGATGACAACAGGTTTATTTTATGTCTGCTTTCTGATGCGTCAATATGAAAATATAGAAAAACATACTTAAAAACAATATTCGTAAATAAAATAGAATATGCCAATGTCTTATAAATACACGAAACTAGTACATTTCAGTAATTATTATAGGAATTGTATATACTATTTACATATTGTTCATATACAATGTAATATGTTTTATAAATGGCAATAACATGACTATGTTGTTGTTCATTCGGACGTCACTGCACATATCAGAAACAGCCGCATATAAAATGTCCGTACCACAGTGTGGTAAAACGACAAAATGCTAGAATTAAGTGTTCAATTAGATACTGTTTGGTAATGATGCAATAAATTATGAAAACGAATAAGTTTTGGTATCTGATGAAACTGACGTTCTGAAATCTTCAATGTTTAATAAATCCATATTCTAAAAAGTTTCGTGATGATCAACATTCGTCATAAATACAGAAAAGGAAGACAAAATAAAGGACGAGACAGATGGACAAGGCGTCGGAATGCAAACATACACATTGAAGAGCCTAACAGAAAACACATTGTACACCATACTGATGCAATCAACGAATGTCAATGGGTCTACTAATTCCTCTGGAACACTCTCGTTTAGAACGACAGGTCAATACATGTTAATCAATCTGATTCTGATTGTGTTTGCTTCCATGTAACCCGTCTTATATAATGTATTGCATACTTTATAGTGGTATTTTCAAAGCAATTGAGTTTATAAAATATGACCATCATATGTCATATTTGCAGCGTCCCCTTCGAAAGGACCAGATAGCCATACAGCGGAGGTAGCAGGGGGCGTGGCAGGGGGTGTGGCGGCACTCATATTGATTATTATCATAGTCGTTGTAGTCAAATGCATGCGGCGGCGATCTCTGGAAGAAGGTGTGTACCAAGTATTCTAGTGATGGCTGCCAATATAAGTCTCTTGATAAATAGGCTATTCAGCCTCTAATTTCAGTTGCTGTGACAGTTCGCATCTGGTCTAGTATATAATAATAAATACAGTTGGTAACAATGTAGTATGGTTACATACGGTCGAGGGATTAAGTAACAAAAATCTCAGTTTGAGATCGCAGTGGTGTAATGGATATGGTGTCTGTGTTGTGAGGGGCTGTGAGTTCGATGATCTCCACAAATGACAGTATTGGTTTTACCCAGAAAACGAATTCGAGTGTCCAGGAACCTATCAGAAGTCAGCCTGTGGGTTTTTTATGGGACATCCTAAGTTTCTTCTAGATCTCACATAACGCACATCTGAATGTGAAATGTGTACACGAGCATAACGTGTTTTGTGTTTCATACAGAGGAGCCTAACAATGAACAGACAGCGGAGAAGATGGAGCCTCACATGTACAGATATGACGATGCTTCGTTATCAACGGGAAAATCATAATTATGTACCACTGCAGCTCCAGAAATTTAACCTGACTCTGACCTGTTTGCATGAATACGTAACAAATCTATTGCGATGAATGTATTTTTCCGTTTTGAAAACGTGTTTTTCCCGTTCGTTTCGCTGAAACTACATTTTTGCTTTTAACGTTAATCAATAAATCAACTATTAACTAACCGATGAAGTAAACAATTCAAGCGCTAAATTATGCTAAATTATTGAAAGAAAGTCATGTCAATTTATCAATTTATTAATACAATGAGTTGAACATGTGAAGTAAACACTTTAATAACATGAACTTCTAAAGTTGTACTTAATTATAGCAGTTTAATTATCGTTAATTTTATTGATCCAGTTGCCAAGCAACGCCATGTTTTTAATGATGCTGTTGCTTGTTAAATTTATATTTAAATGTATGCGCCCTGCAGTTATTTATACTAGTATTGTTGATTTTCTTTTTCATTATTTTAAACTGTGTATCTAACTGAATATTCACTTATTAAAGTAAGAAACACGAAAATTATATATGCGACTACAATTTTATTTCATGTAGAAATGTATTTTGTAGTTTACTAGTATTTTATGGAATAATCATAAGAATTAATTAGCGTATTTTTTATTTCTTAATCGCAAATTAAATTCATTGCGTTTAATTTTAAGTCTGATATTTCATGATATCGTTGAGTTTCTGTCAACTTTCACTTATAATTAGTTTAGATCGTGTTATTCCAATGCTCGATGATCACATGTTATCTTTAATGTTGTCTTTGATTAACTAGGATTGAAATCATTATCGTTGACGACGTGCACGTGCACATTGTGGCCTAAATTTGCCTTAATTTCCAAACGTGTCCAAATCATTAATTAAATTGTATGGCTTTGCATATACTTTTGTTTTTTCGTGTATCCTTATGCGTATCCTTATGCAAAATAAGTTAATTAATTCCTATGGTTTCAATTATGAGCGAAGTGTTAGCCGAAATCAATTATTACCAATAATAGCCTTTGTATTTCTATTTTGCAATTACCTCTGCTAATTGGGTTATCTTATTGTTACTGTTTGTTTGTCTGTCAGCCACTTAACGAGAACATACACGAACGGATTTTATTGAAATTGTCAGGTAAGGTTGAAAATGGGCTACAGGACACATGAATAGTATTTGGTGGTGATTCGGATCACCGCTGAGATCCACGAATCTTTCAAAAATACTTATTATTTGAAGAAAGGGAAAGATATGTCACATGCCTATGGCAAATTCAATTAACCAGTTGTAAAAACATTGATCGCTCCACCTTTCTGTTTGTTTAAGGTTGTTTCTCCAAGCATTTCAAGTAAATTGTTTATGCAACCATGTGCTTTTATTCACTTCTGAAATATAAACCCATAATATGTTAACTCAATCCTTGATTGATAAGTATCTACTGGTCAGTTGTTAAGCAGCGTTACCAATGCTGGCGAATGTTTGCGAAGTCACGTGTTTTTTAATGGAGGAGTACACACGTTTTGAGCTCTGTCGTTTTTGCTGGATTTAATCTGTTACCCGGCGATGAATGGTCTAAATTTTTAAAGTGTGAAACAACCATCAGACTGTTGATGCTTGCAAAAAATAACACTCCTAGCAATATAGGTAAGAAAAGATCTAAGAGAGAAGTTATTTCGCCATTATTAGAGGACAGCTCTGGGAAATCGAGCGCATTGGACATACCTGGTAGTTTACACTGATCTCGCAGACAAGAAATGTAAACAGACAGATACACAACTGGACAGTGGTCAGTACAATTCTCAGTTTTTCTTTACCGACTACAATGCAAACTGGCCATACATGGCGTATTCATAGCCTTATGTGGATACGACCAGAGTCCTCCACCCGCAACAGCCAGTTCACCATTTGCAAACGCCATGGGTAACTGATATTTTAACGGATATAAATGGTATCAAAGACAAAACGAAGTCTATCGACCGCATCGAAAAGACCTTAAATTCCATTGTTTTAAAAGAATCGGACATTAAGGTAAAAGCCGCGTGCAACACACAAAAACTGGGTTCGAAGCTTGATGAAAACTCCGAGGGCATTTCAAATGTCACCACCAAACGAAAACAACTTAATAAATCGTGCACGCAATTAGTAGAAAAGTGCCGCACCCTAGAAACATTAGAGAAAAAGACGGAAGCCAAACTCCTCGACATAAAGACAAAATCCATGCGGGATAACATTGTCTTTTATGGCATGCCGGAAACCAATTCACCCGGACACTAGGACTGTCTTAAACTTGTATCCGACATTATCCATACAGTGTTAGAGCTCCCAGGTGACAAAGATGGACTGTGCATACCGCCCAGCCACCCGGGGTAGCGCTAGAGGTAACCGCCCACACCCAATCATTTGCGGTTTCCATTAGAGCCGAGACTGAGCGAATCCGTGCGCCTTCGTTTAAGACCGCCACAAAACAGCCCTTATCGTATGAGGCACGATATTTCATATGGCACTAACCGGATTCCGTAGTAAATATCAAATAAATGAGAAAGTCTAGATCAAAAATGATTTCCAAGTAAAAGTTTAACCTTTGTCAAACAATATGTAAGTTATTTTCTCTTTGTTTACCATTTAAAAATTTCAAAACATTCGATTGTTTTAATAGTGTCAAGCCGCTATCTTGGAAATAAAGTCCTTCTTGAGCGGTTGATTATGATTGGCTAGTTCAACATCAATGTTCTGTCATGCTGTCAACACGCTCATAGCTTCCGATTGAGTGGAGGTTACATTTCTCTTATGATTGCAATTGTTTTTAAAGACTACAATAAGTTGTTTATTTTAATTCAAGAATGATAATGAACTCATTAATTTCAGTCATAAATCACTATAATTTATTTTAATGCATGTGCACTGGGCAGGTTCACAATTATTTTTATTTACAACATTCAATACATACAGTCATGCTTACAATGTATTTCATGCACTTTTCAATTATATATATCTCATATTTATCAAATGTTTAAGTTAAATATTTGTAAACTCAACTAATTGGTTCTTAATTGATTTGAATTCTTCACTACGATATAATCAATTAGAAAACAATTAGTAGAGTTTGACTTATCATTTTTTAGCGTATTTACAGCAAGTGCTCTGCGCATGCGCAGGGCGCCATTGTCGAAAAAATGACAGCAGACGCAGTTGAATGTAAACAATTCATATTTAATGGATTTTAAGTGATTTCAACAAAATATGAATGTAGAACTAGTTGTTATAGAGACCTTTCATACAACTGTTTATTGTGAAATGCAATAGATACCTGTTTTTTTCTCATTTTCGATCAACGAAACAATCGTGCTTGTGTTGAAACGTTTTACCGGAACGAACTGCAACATGTGCAAACGCTCTTTTCCTTAAAATCACGCGATTTCTAAGACCACGAGTCAAAAAGGACCCACGACTCAATAATACATATAAAAAATGCATACCTTTTTAACTGGTACAGACTAGGCACTTCAGAAAAAGATTTTTACAATCTTATGTCTACAACAAACTGCGAAACTATGCGATAATATCTGTTTATAGATTCTATATGATGAAATGCATTCAATGACAGAGTAATATTGTCGTACGTATTATATTATGTCATGGACACAACCTGTACATTGCTTACCATCATATGTATTGTGTATGTTGGGCCAGAGGCCTTTAATTACCAATAAATACTGTTGACTTGGCTTGACTTGATAAGCAGCACAATTTCCTCTAACTTGGAAATTCCGAACTTTGTAAGTAAACATATCTATGGTTATCCATTTACCGTAAACGTTTTTGAAAGCAGCGACAACCACGGGATTGTATTGATAAAACTAGGTAAGTCTTTATTTTCCCTTAATACTGTTGTTTACATTGGTCATGCATATCGTGTGCCAAGTAATTCTAAAGCTAGAGAGAATTTCGAATCTGATATGTTCAATTTGATAATCTAGGCTTCACATTCATAACAGGAGATTTAAATTGTGGAACCTCAAACGATTATGATTTTAACATTTTTGACAGATATTTAGTTGATTTTCAACCGATGATAACTCATGTAAATCATCATTATTTACAGCGTTACAGCAAAGATAAAGTTATTGATGCTGCTTTTAGAAATCTGTTACAACTATGTCAAGCCACTTTTGTTCTGATCGAAAACGGCAGACTAGGTTTTGATAGTAATGTGGAAGAATACACTTTTTGCTCTAATAGGGGAGCTTGCGTAGTTGACTATTTATTGTTTAAATATGAAACGTTTAAATTGATTCAAAATGTCCACGTGCACGATTTCAACGAGTTCTTGGACCATGCATGTCTTTCATTTAACCTTACAATTTCCATTGACACTCGACAAAACACATCGCATGGGTTCTCAAAAGAACACGAAACTAAAACTAAACTTGTATTTGATGCAGACAAACACCCCTTTTACAATATCGACTGTTCAGCGAGACCGAACTTTTAAATAACCTTGCCGCTTCACTGAAAACCAGACAGATCGATCACGTCGTTCAGGAATGTTACGATTAAAAAAGAACTTTTAACGCCTGCGAAATATTTACAACAGAGATAAACCGATCGGAAATAGGCAAAACTTAATTTCTGCAAGATCAAAAAATATAATAAAACAAAAGGTAAGGCTTGGGGCACACATAAAAAAAGAAGGATTGAAAATTAATGATCTCACTTCTACAAATCCGCGTTCATTTTGGAAATCAATTAAAAAGTGTATTTCCAAAAAGGTTGATTCGATCGACTCACTAACAATTAATTGACGACCTACAGACGCACTTTTAAGACATGCTCGGAGAGCAATCGCACGCTGGTAACGAATATAATTTAAGACAGTGTTTAATACCCAGACAGACGCTTACGCAAATTTATTAGATGCAGAAGTATCTGTGTCAGCATACGATTTGCGGTTAATGCTCAAAACAATAATAAAAGTCGAGGTATAGATGAACTACCAGCAGAAATGTTTAAAACTAGCATCGATATTATTATGAATACCATTTTTTACTTGTTTGTCCAATGTACAGGGAACTGAGAATGAAATACTTCCAAACCTTATGTTTGGCACTATCCCACGCTTAAAAAATGTGAGTAGCTATTAAAATCTACCTCTAGTGCTACGTATATAATATCGCTAAATTTATATATTTTGCCGAGAAACTAAGAATAGATACTTGAAATTACCGTCATTTTATTGTACCTTTTACACTAGTAAAATGTCCACCCTTGTTGTTTAAATTTATCAGTGTAGTGATTTGACTTCTTCATAATTGTTATACTATTGATTAATTTTTGTGATGCACAACACGTTCTTGTTTTATGCTCTGTTAACTGTGTACTTCTCCATGTCAATATTATTTATAGTGCTTTAAGATTGTAACATGTTTATGCAATACATTTTGGACTTGGACTTGGTTTGCGCTCTCCGTTCAATTGTTCAGATTTAGTTTCGTACTTAAGCAGTAGGGATGAAACAAATTAACAGGTAAGATACCATAATCAAGTCTGGTTTTCGGAAATTACTGTTATCTTGATTCATTGAACACGGCGTGTTGGTTTTGCTGGTTGATAACTGATAAGTACCTCAAATAAATGATCTTGAACCTTTGAAACTTTAAGTATCTTTCATATCTTGCACACTATCGTTACAAATACACGTAAATTGAAGGTGCAACATCAGCCGTGTTGTTTACTGATAAGAGTCCTAATATGCGTGAAGCATATTTCCTTCCCAGTTTTGTGTTTATTTACCTTTAGCGATTCTGTTCCATCGTGGTTCATTGTAAGTGGGGGTTATTTCCCTTTGATTTCTTAAAATGTCGATGATTGTTCGCCGATGTATCTTTGGGTTTTTCAACATTTTTTACTGACACTACTGTTGCAAACATGTTTAACGTAACGACCAATTTGTTTTTAGACCGATTTAAATCGGTTAAACAACCCCTGTCACCCTACCAACCAATGATTTGCATTTACCATTCCAAGGTGGTGTTCCCAGTTTCAATCATATTTTGAAGGTTGAAAACCCGAAGGTACTAAATGCTATTTATTTCAATGACAGTTACTATCTTCTTGTTTTCAACCCTCGATTTGTATTTGTTTCGTGCTTTGTGTTCATGTACAGAGAATTGATATTGAAGCATTGTTAAATATGATGGCCTCGTGTCTATTAACAGTTTACAAAATATATATTTTTTTTAAATGTATGAATAGTGGTCATCGGTGACAATTTCGCGGTCGCGGACAAATTACCAGTAGTAGTAAACTCTTTATAAATGAAATGTACATGAAGTACTGTTACGCGCATGCGCAACATTGATAAATGTTGTGTAGCGTAGGTAAGTTTTGAAGTGTGTGATGTTTGTGTGTGATGTTTGTGTGTGATGTTTTAGGCGTGAAATCAAATCCTGGTGAAACCGTGTGTCAAAAAAAAACGATTCAATTAATATATTGTTGATACTAGAAAAAAAACAATATTCGAGGAATATGGAAATATTTCTCGTTTATATATATGTCTATATTTATTACACAGATGACCACTATGCATGCATTTATATATACTTATTTATGTACTATTTCATGTATACTCATGGACTGTATGTCAGATGTATATATTAAATAAACCATATTTATGGGCAATACCGTCGATATGCCCCTTTAATACTATTTTCTATACTGCTTGTGCAGCTGGGGTTTATAAAACATCACCACCTTAGTATTTACAAGGGCCTATCTGCTTCTTTTTCACATGTTAGATAGGCCCTTGTAATCCTAAGGTGGCGAATTATATTTCATTTAGTTATACTGCACATACCTAAAGAAAATCGTGTCATCATAACAAAAAACAATCGCGTGTCGAAATACGCTCGTGGCAATGCATGAGGAAAGACAAAATCACAACATCATAACAAAAAACAAGGGCGTTTTTAAATACCCTCGTGACAATGCATGAGGAAAAGAAAATAGCACAACGTGTATATCCGATACCAGGTATAAGACAAATGACTAATATGTTTTATATCCGGGTAAAGCGGTCGTTTATGTTGCATGAAATTAGAGTAAGGGAAGTGTATCTTTTGATTAGATTTAAAGGGCTTGTTCTGATTTTTTTGTTATTTCATTACACATGAAATGAACAGTACTGTTGCTACCATTGGAGGTATTTATTTTTTATTTTTCCGCACATACACTCGACTTTTAATTTACATTTTCGACCATAAAACTTCGTTTAAACACATTAACGAATAATATATGCATAATGGTTCACTGCTTGAATTACAGTAACTGTGAGCTATCAGCATACAATATACATGTTTTAAACATTGTAGTTGCATAGTACAACTGCGCATTTCAAAGTTTATAAATATATCAGCAAGGTTGCGCTGATTAACATCGTTGCACGATGTTGTAACATGAATGTTATTGAATGCTGATAACTAAACGTTCGTGTTTTATTTTTCTGTAGACTAAAAAAAGTAAAGAAAGTTATCATGAATACTACCTCTCAATGAATCATCGTGAGTTTTACACAATACGTCACTTTGAAAGAAAAACAAAGTCAGCGTTTATTTCATGGTACGTTGTGGTCCATATCATGTAAAGGAACTTATATATCTTCCTCTTTTGTTCCTCTTTTGATTAAGGAAATAGATGATATTTGTTGGTTTTAGTGAAAGATAGTATTTTATTTTATGATTGGTCATATAAATGACGTCATAATGATTCCAACTCACTGTCGCTCACTGTTGTGGTGGGAAAATAGTGCCATACTTTCTGCGTCGTTGTCGCTTAACTGTATTTTTATTGAATTTTATTATGTGTTTCATGTTGTTTAAAAAGGTCGATGTTTACACTGACCATTCACATACTTGAAAAAAGTAGTTCCATATAACCCAGAGTGAAATGATCAAATGGTCAAATGTTATCATTTCACTCCACCCAGAGTGAAATGATCGGGTTATCATTCACTTGTATTCTCCACTCATTAACCGCGTAGCATGTAATAAATCCTTTTCATTTCAGTTTACCGCTTTTTTTAAAAACATTTTGGTAGGGTCATTTGAGGCAAACCTGAAAGAGCTACATGTTTTGTGTAACATGGTCTACCAGATGTTTATTTAGAGCTTAAACCACCATCACCAAAACAATTCGCACATTAAATGTACTACATATTTTACTTCTATATCATTTTTACAGAAATAGCCATATGTTTAATATAGTAAGGTGTATTAGTGGTTCCCTTGGGGCTTAAACCACAATCTTCACCGAAAAACATTTCAAATTATATGTACGGCATTTTTACTTCTATTAAGTACCTGTATAAAATTGAAATACCGGAAGTAATAAATCTGCCATTAAGGCGACCACTTGATGAAAAGTTTTATGTTTAGCAAATGAACAAACATTCTTGTTCACAGCCTGTTGTGGTGAAAGATGTGAAGAGTTTGCTTAATTTTTTTCAAAGAAAACTTATAACAAATTTTGAGTATGTAATTGCTTGAGTGATCCAAAATATGTGCCCAGCCCAATAGTTTGCAAATCCAAAGTTCAAGGTCTTTATTTATAAATAAACTCTTGGGTCGTAATTAGAAAGAGGTCATACATGTTGAAAACTTTAATGTATTTTTAAAGTTGCTTGAATTAATGTCATACAATCATTTAATGTATTTTTAAATTTGCTTGAATTAATGTCATACAATCATAAAATCCTGCTCATAAGTAACTTAACTTAGAAAATGTGCATTTTTAGAAACTATTTGCAAACAGAAATTTTAATTTTTAATTTAGGGTCACTGTTAACCTCACTGATATGATAAAAAAGACATATTGACATTAACAAACATTAACAAGTTTTTCTCAGTGCACAGTCAACTCATAGGCTGTGAAAAAAATTATAACACGCATGGCAGCAGCATATACACAGGTAATGTTCAAACGTTGTTAAATTCTAAAACACGTCAAACAAACAAGAAATACTTTAAATTAATAATCAAAATACCATTTTATTTGTGTAATAGTGCCGCCCACAAATTGAAACGCTAATTATCTTCGGAAGCAATATCAATTTAGGATTTACCAAATTTACCTATAAAACAGCCAGTAATACTGCAGTAGAGTATAACAAAACAGTAGCCAACTGCTGTGGGCGGGACGTAAAATAACGAAAGCAAACATGGGAAGCATTGACTAATGCATATTACTTATGCATCTTTATAGGTATTCACACATGGCATGTTACGACCCCAGAACAACTTGGTATCGACGAAACATTTTTAAGTGCTTTGTGAAAATGCCTCCTAATGCAAATACAGTAGCTGTCAGCAAAATTTGTTACCCAATCGTTGAACAGGGAGAGTTTTCTTCCTCAATGAATGCCTGAAACGCAATTATTTCACCCCCTGGTTTGAGCGGTGATATGCACTATCATCTTATAACACTGTCGTCATATGTCGTATTTCTGGTTGTCAGGCATTACTTTGTCAAAAGTAAGATAAGACGAAAGGGAGAATCGTGTGCTTTGGGTACTCGATACAAACCTTTAGCCTTTAGGCCATTGACATATGACTGACATATTTATTGACATATAGATAATATATATTTATTGACATATAGATGCCTAGCTTATTAACATGCAATGTTTGCGATGTGATTACATTCTCATAACTAGGTCATGCATTATTATAGACGTTGTTTCAGCATATTGTTCTTCAATCTAACTCGTTGTGCTATACGAAATACAACATGACACGCGCAATTACATGCATTGTACTGGCATCCCAGCCGTTCGACATAGAACAATTCCATTGCTCGTTATCAAATATGAAGAATGATAAAAAATACGTACACGTTTTTCTTCTGACGTTCCGAAATCATATCAGTTTCTCGTCTGACGCCCAGACCGCAAAATAAGCATAATTTCTTGTGTGACCCGTATGTTCATTAAATACTCCTACAAAACGCCAAGGCCACGTATTTTTGATCATCTCTCTTATAAGCCCATAATGCCAAAATTTCAAGTAATTACTAGTGGCGTTTAGCCAAAGCAATACGATCGCAGTTTATAGATATCAAACAGTTGCATTTAGAAAGTTTTAATATGACAATAAAACAGTATCATATATCATAATGTTCTTTGTACAACAGAATTGTTTGTGATGTCAGTTACATGTTTGAACAAGATTCATAAAAAAAATACTGATAATATAGACATTTTGAACAAGCTAGTAACACAATGCTAACATTATCATCATCAATACTAATAATGAAATAACAATGGTAAAGCCATGTTCGATTTTGTATGCACAATTAAGGAGACTGTCCCTTTAACTTTCGATATTTACAAATGAACCCTGAACAAGTTTTATCATTTATTGATAACGTTCGACGCGTTTGATTGGTCGGTCTATTTTAGGATTGCTATAAAATCAAGCTGCTTTTCTAATCTACTGTTCATATGGAATTTGGAATTCAACAAAACAATAAAGCTGGGTTGTGAATTTTTAATATTGCTCAATGGTAAATAGTGTTATTAACTCAGCATGTGGCACAATCTGTCTCAATGTTTGTTTCAGCATTGCGAGATAACAGCAAATGACGAGTTCGCACCTCAGTCCAAATGTGAAAATATTTTATCTGGTGTAAACCTTGCCCAACATATAGTTCAAACTGAAATGTGCCTGTTGATTGTTTGCGCAAACCAATTTCCAAGTTGTTGTCTTTTTTCCTAATTTTATTTTAATCACATATGCTAGATTGTAGTTTCAAAGAAACGTAGTATTATAACCACCAATAATGCATTCATATTTGTTCATTAAGAAAACACGAAATATAAATAGTCTATAAGCATTATTAATACATTTCATATTTGTGTATATTTAAGGAATTTTCAATATTACATATAACTATGTTTTGAGGTAAACGTATTTCTTTGCACCAGGAGTGATGTTGATCCATAAAATGCATTTTCACAAAAAAAGGTAATGAATAATTATTTTTTTATGATTTGGTTTTGATAACTTATTTGGCGCCTTTTTGTTCTAACTTTAGTTTTTTATTATGATGTCGGTGTTATACAGTCATATATACTAATATTATCTATAATATATACTGTTAAAATCGTATGCTATGCACGAACATTTTACAACCACAAATTAATACATAATGTACCACATTTCCAACATAACTCGTTATTTACAAATACTGATGACAACATTGCCTTGCACACTGTGTTGACTGGTACTAGCCCGCCCGTATCATTTTATTTACCCAATGTAAATAAACTGTTATGAGGTTGCTGATCTGCCAACAAATGGTCTAAAAAATTCATCTGCTATCTAAATTTCCTCATAACGCTAAGTAGCTGGATACGATCGATCAATTTATCGGACTTGTGACGGATGTATAAATCAATAGGTTGGCAACACCCAAATAGTATCACGCTTAATTAGCTTTTTAAAGAACATCTTTAACTTCTGAAGTTCTTGTTCATAATATTAAACGCACAAACTAGTAATTGCGAACCCGAATTCAGCAAATATCCCAAAGTATGCAATACATGTAATTATTTTAGATTTAACTAACTTATTTAAGGCGTAGTGGATATGGTGTCCGCCTAGCGATCGGGGGATCCCGGGTTCGATCCCCACTCTGGGAGCGCTCTGAAAGATCTCCCCGTAAAACACCAAGCACTGTAATTGTTTTTTAAGAATAACTTCTATCTATTCATTATATTAATATTTGCAAATATTTTAAATTGAACAAGATGTCAGATTTTAGCATTGTAAAGGTACAGTTTAAAAAAAAAGACATTTCATTATGGCTAGATCGTTAACTTGTCAACAAACGTTATTTGTCGTCAGGTAGATAGCATACCTTATTTTAATACTTGTTGAATAAATATACATTGTTATACGCAATTGTCAATTAGAACAAAGCTTGGTGACATCTGGTTTCAACAGATAACAACTATCGAACGCTTAGAGTTTATCATTGAAATGCTCTTCATATCTCCTTGTCTGGGGATATCTAGTTCATCATATAAATGGCAATAGGACTATCAGAAATAAGTTTATAGTTTTATTGTTGTCTTATTATAAACTGCGCTCGAATTGTTGTTTTCAATCAAACTGTTCAAATGCGTTTTTCTTTCATTCTTTTTTGTATTTACTATTGTACATATTTAATGTAAGTTTTCAACATAGGAATAACTTCAGGTTTAAAATAACATTTGTGGAAGTTATTTCTCCTTTAGAATGTTGTAGTTATTTGTTCATGTACAAGAGTTGTCTAATGTTGTAAATTTTGTCTGTGCGATTACGGACATTTTGTTATCGCACTTATCAAAAGATTGCGAAACTGTTGGCTGGAGTACAAGCCGACTATCGTTAAATAAATTTAGTTTCGTGTGCACGAAATGTGTTGACGAACATAACGGGTATGCATTGGCGTATGATTGTCATCAGTATATAAAAACAGTAAAAAAAAAATTCATTTAAAAATATCAAAAACAGGAAAGAAAAGACTTTAAATCGCGATAAGAAGATAATAATTTCGAATAAGGAAATTGTAGTTGTGAGTGTATATGCTTAAGGTGTGTGCTCTCTGTATGAATGGTAGGTGTGGCGCCGGCATCAGCAATCTCGTGTGACACGTGCTTTGAGAGTTCTCAGTGACTATGAGCTGAACACTGTGACTGGATAAACACGGCGTATGTGAAAAATGGAATAACTACATATCAGCTTAATATGATTTAACTAACAAGATAAATAAAAACACTTTGCAAGAATTGTGTGAACATTTTTAAATTGTAACTTATATTTCTATTTGCTTGATCATAGCAAGGAGTAATAATGCACGCATTAGGATCAAAGGTCGTTGTTCTGATGGTGCTTGTGTGTGTGTTTGGTGGAGTTACAGTGGGAGGAACAAGTACAACTACGTCAACTACACCGTCCGTAACAGATTCTACCACAGTAGCTACAACAACAACACATTTATCAGAAGCGAACACAGCTGCAAGCCCCAAAACAGCAGCGATTTCATATTCGGACTCTGCTACATCATCATCACAAACGTCATCTTCAGTAACAACAACAACTGCTTCAACAACAACAACTAATACTACTACAACTACAACAACAACAACTCCTCCAATTACAAGTAAGTATAATAGTGACGCCTTTCTGTTAGAGTAAAAGTACCGATTCTTCGATTATGCTTTTTTTAAATCGTACAATTGTGTATGTTAAAATAGATGGTTAAAATTGTCGAAAAATACTGGCCCATATTTGGGCGTATCACGGCAAATGATCGTGTAACAAATGTGAGCGTATTCCCAGTTCTTCAGTTATCCAGTTAATTAAATGTTAACAAAACAACAAAGAACACGAAAAAATACGACGTTTGTCATATTTTCAATTCTGATACGTTAAACGCCATTAAAATAAAACTCACGTCTGTATGATTAATGATATTGAACAGCAATGTCTTAATTTATTTAATTTTAATTTCAGTAGACAATAACACATACATGTGTAAATGTATATCTTGTCTTTGTAATATTATATTTCATTTACATTAATCTAATTATGCGTACTACAGTTTATTCATACGTCTATTAAAATTAAGTTGTTGTTAATATTTTTCGTAAAAGAATATTGGTCACATTCATCCTATGTCTATTTGTAACGTTTCGCCCGAGCTTCGGGTTTCAAGTATGGCGCACACAATTAAACAATAGAACAAATAATTTAACTAATATGTATTTTCCTCAAGCTACCTTGCTTTATGGTTAGCTGCTTATAGACAATGATTGGTATGGAACAGCAAATTAAAAAGAATTAACTATTATTATTATACAATGACCCCAAGCACGACTTCCAGTCTGCTACGATATCCTGAGAGTGGTCTGGAACAATGTATTGACCCCTAGTCTTTGTTATGAAACGCTATAATACTCCGGGTCTCGTACACGGGAGTGTTTGGTGTTATATTCCTGTATGACCTCGTATGCTGGGTATAGAGCCTATGAAGAGATTTGGAGTCGTGGTACGTAGATATGGAACTTTTATATTATCAATTTACTAGCGACCCGGGCTATTGAGGGTAGGAATCCTGCTAACATGGTCCATATGTCACAAGAAGAGGATTGCCAGCCGCAGAGCACCCAAAGTCCCTAGTGTTTAATCAATAATATAATTTTAAATACCTTCTATATTACTGTCGAAGTTAACTCGACGAAAGCGAGAGCAGATCTGCTAGAATTTATCAACGCGCACGCTTTTATACTACCCATACATCCAGGTAACGTAACTACCTAATTACTCATGCGTACTAAACACGGGCTTTATTTCCTAACGCATGCGACTGTCCACATATTACTTTCTTTGAGAAATATTTGCCCTTAAGCGCAATCAGTGACTGTGTAATATTGATCAATTGGATGGGTAAATTCGTCACATATTCAACAGCAAGAATTACAACAAGAACTGATTCCCTAATCAACCCAAACTTAACAGACAGTTCGAAAACAACCGCAACAGGTTTGTCACTCGATTATACCTCGCCGGCAACCCTCCCATCCTCTGATACAGCCTCACATAACTACGGAATCCTGTTTCTGCCAGTTAAATTTCGCCCTGTGCTTTACCGCGACGATGCGACCTTTATTTTTTACAATCTGCAGACATCGCACTATGAAATTTCATAGACACGCGAAATTTGGACGATAATTAGAGTCCAATTTCGTGTGTCTATGAATTATACACAGCGATAATTATCGCATCGTCGCATTGTCGCAACGTAGCTGTCTGGTACACAGCGATAATTATCTTCGACCCTGAACAATTTGCACGAGATGATAAGACTGTCGCACCGATATATATGTATAACCACACACCGCCTGACAGATATAAACTTTATATTAAAACATACTCGTTTTTTGTAAGGGATTACAAATACTACCATATATTAAGTATCGGACGTCATGTGTCATCGATTTTACTGGTATGCATGAAAAACAACTAAATCATGTAAACAGTGTAGGTACAGAAATTTCATCCTACCAATATTTAATCCGGGGTCGAAGATACGACAATGAGACAGAGCGAGATTTGGGCGGTAATTATCGCTGTGTGCAATTTCATAGGCACGAAATTCGACGATAATGATCGTCAACATTTTGTTTGTGTAGGGTTTTCAAAGTGCGAGATCTGCAGATAAACAAAATTTAAATGTCCCATTTTTCGCGTCGTCGCCGTCTTGTACAGAGCGAAATTTTGACTGGCGGACACAGGATTCCGTACCTAACCCCTACTCCTTCATGATATCAACGACATCTATTACCACGGGTACCCTTTATTTGGTCATATTGATATAATTTAATGAATTAGGCCATACAATTATTTAGAATAAGGTGCATATGTCATGTTCTAATTAGATTAATATACACGTGTATATATAACTTTATAACTGAATGTTTAGTGGTTTATAAGTATTAATACTGCAGTAAACCTATTTAAAATTGTGCATGACACACTTTCCGTAATTCTTTGATCTCCCTGTGTACCAGTGTCATTGTATTCATGTATTCATACATAATGTTTCCCTATCTTTAACCTATCCCCACTGTGTATTTGTACTGTGTATTTCCATCGTGTATTAGAGTCAAGTAGTACAGAAGTACTGGAGAACACCACCGGCAGTGTTAGCACCACCAGCAACAACAGTATAAGCATTAGCAGCAGTAGCAGCGCAACAGGCGTGTTGAACCCATCTACCAGTGCAGCCGAAGCCTCTCTCACAATGTCAACTTCCACTGATACAACCCTACCAACCCTGGCTACGATCCTAACCTCCATGGAAACAACCTCACTCACCATACATACAACCCCAACCTCACTGGATACAACTCCAACATCACTGGATATAACCCAAACCTCAATGGATTCAACCCTAACATCCATGGATACAACAGCAACCGCCATGGAGACAACCTTACCTACCACCACACTGGAAATATCACCAACGTCCGTGTCTATAGGTAAATGTCCTGTCTGTCAGTCGCAAGAAGTATACTCATGAAATACGTACAATAGCTTCTTTCGACGGCCTTTTAACTGCATAACTGATTTTCGTTGGTATTTAATTCTATGACAAAAACAATGGCCTAGGTAAATGATTCTACATTATATTTATTTAGCTCTCATTATATATTATATATCTTATTTGTTGTCAATAACAATGATCTTTAATTAATTTTTTTCGAGAAGGGCGTATTTTTTAAATAAACAAACCACCAACATTTATACATTGCACATGCAGATAGTCTATATTTGTGCTGAACAGGAAAACTGAGTGGATTAGTATCCTTGAAAATTATTTAGGAGAAATTTAGTGAAGCAGTCTAGTTTCATAGTAAATATAGTCCTGTTTCGAGAACTTTTTATCTTTTCAAATTCATTAAACATGTTAATAGTTCCGTGACACCCTATCGGTCAATTTAATTAATTTATTTTTTAAGGATTAAATTGCGACTGTTCACACGCCATATGTTATTTTGTTCACCACTGTATGGCAGCGTCAACAGAAGCACCAGTGAACATCAGCACCAGCAGCATCCTAGCGACAGAAGTTGTTAGCACAACGTCTACAGTTATGCCAAGTACTACTGTACCTTCCTCATCCACACCCTCAGCCTCACCTTCCTCTGATACTCTTTCACCCACTTCCTCCTCGGATATGATATCACAAACAACCGTCTCCACAGGATATATGTGTTATTATGTTATGCTTATGTATGATATGTGTATGTAAAATAGGCAACGACTTCCATTAAATGACTACGTTCATGCTTATTGTCGATGCTCAATACCATCTGTCTCCAAAGATAACTCCAAAGTTTTGCTAACTGCGGATAGATGGCAACCCCAGTCGGCACCAAGTACGATCTTAAACGATTTAATTGGTCATAAAATTGCGTTCACATTAAAAAATACCAATCCCTAGATAGACGATGATAGGCATTTACTCATAAATAAGAGCCAAAGGTATGTCCTTATTGTCTCCCAGTGAGTGATAAACGGCATTTTATCTCGTAAATCATGTCAGAGTAGGCTATCCTAAAGGGGCAAAATAAACACTTCAAGACCTATGCAAATAGTCGTATGTCAGACAAGGATCTAGCGTAAAATTGCAATGAAAAAATATGCGAACACACCCACAGATAAGAGTTATTTTATATACTGCCTCAAGTTGAAGAACGTTCAACCATTAAGACGATTTTCTATGTTATTGATGCATTTTCGATCAGACGAAATGATATTTGGGAACTGTTTATATCCCTGTACCCGAATATATACATTAAGATTAACACAATGACATCTGCATAGTATATTTAGGCGACTGAGTGTTTCTGTAATAACCAAATTATATAGGTCAACATGTTCTATATTCATTGCAGGTTGCATGTACTATTAACAACTCTTGCTACACACATGCTATATAACACAATATAGTGAGTCAAAGGAGACAAAATGACAGACCTTTCCGGTTCTCCCACTAACATGTTTTACTCTTTTGTGTACAATATGTTAACGTTAAATACGAGATATTGGAGTTCAATGATTCGATCAAACTCTAGATTGATTTGCGTATGACTGACATTTGTGGAAACGTCTGTATTCATAATGTTGATCCAATTTTATTTTATTGAGATTTTAGGCAGTGAACTATTTTTGTCTCAGAATGATATATAACTAGGTTACGCTGAATGCTATTAATTTGGGGTTTAATATATTTCTGGAATATTAGGCATTGAAACTGCAATTCAGATAAATCACACATTTGTTGAATTCTCCTGACAGTAAAGTTGCTATCCTCAATTCATAAAGGTTTAATTCAATTGAACATTAAAAGAGATCAAATATTTGTTGTGTTATATTGTATATTATCATCGTTAAAGAAGCTCATTACCGGTACTTATAACTGACTATTTTGTATCACAGAAACGCACATCCGCAAGATTTCATTCGTTTGTTGGTATGTTTGTTTACAAATAATAATTAGAAGTATGTTAAAGAAAACATATAAGATCTAATTCAATGTTACATTATCAAGAAGAACTCAATACAATGTTTATCTATATCCCGTATTTTCTCTAGAAGTTGGTTTCGTCAGACAAGTTTAAATAAATATTGTTACATTAAACACTCGAAAGTTCCAAATGACATACAAATATATTTAATCTTCCATAGGTCAGACCTGAAACACGACAGAGTAATTCTCTTTGAAAGAACGTCTTTATTTAGTATAAATGGCACATGCAATAAACATTCTAACGCCTTCGTGGTTTATTTCATACGCATCAGAACTCAAAATTCTTGTTTATTTACATATAAACAACTCAAAATCGACAATTATTTCTTAAATAACAGTGTATTTACTGACAATACACACATAAATTTAGAGCAACAGTTCAAGAGAATAAGCAATTTTCATATGTAGAGAAAATATATAATGTTTAAAGTACAAATTATTGCGTATCTCTATATGCATTCACATTCTACATCAAACAACTAATTTCGTTAAATGTCCTTTGTAACTGTGTCATTTTAGGCGTTGAAACTACATCATTGCTATCACCAACAACATCCGCTGCAGTGACTAGTTCACCAATGACATCGGCTTCAAGCGTTCCAGCTGTATCAACTCCTCCTTTAGGTGAGAACTATTGTGTCATTTGAAGTATCTGCTGTGTGCAAGTTATAACTGACATACAGGAAGTAACAGAAACAGCATGTGATTGCGTATGGTTTAGAAACAAGTTATTGCTATGACAACTTCATTAAAAATCCATTTAAAAACATGCAGGTTATATAACAATTTATAAGTAACACATAAAAACATAATTATACTATCATTTTAATTAAAAACAAAAGTAAGGTCAAACAGTTTCACATATCAGGGTCACAAAGTACATTTGTTGTCAAGCGGAGAAAACTATATTTTTTAAACTGTTTATCCAGTGAACCCTCAATGTCGCATACGCATTAATTACGAGAGGCAAGTATTTTTGACTGTAGCAGGACATACCACTTTACCGCAATGCAATGATCAGATGAAGGAATTCATAATCAATTTAATAAAAAATAAATAAAGTACGTTCTAGGAATGAATTATAGATGTAGATTATCTGGAACGTATTAGTTGTTTAAGTAAAGAAAACTACCTAACACATATGCCCTTGTTCCAACTTACCGCCCAACATTGTTGCATTCTTTTCCAGTCAATCCATCATCAACGGTAGTCATTTCGTCAGTGCCCTCATCGTCGGCACAATCAGAGGTTACTACATCTAAGGTGACGTCACCGACCACTACTGCACCAACAACATCTTCCATGGTAACTACATCAACATCACCAACGACACCAACAACACCAACGACAATAATACCAGGTAAGTCATATAATTAGAATATTGTGTTAAATCATCGTGCTAGAGGACCGTGCTAGAGGAAAGGAATTCTATTATCGATACTACACAATGACCGTATTTAATTGCTTTATACATGTATGGTTATGGTACAATATTGTTTACATGATCTTGAAATTGTATGTTAATTGACATGTATGATAGCATTGAGACAAAAACAAACATTCAAATCCAAATCTGTTTTTTACGCCTTTAGTTAGACATATCAACTCATTTTGAGGAGAAACGTCGATTCGATAATGACGATTGATGAAAAGAATGAGGAATGTTTGCCATAAATACTTTATCAATTATTATGTGTAGCGAAATATAACAAATATAATGTACACGTATATGTATTAATTATACCTGAGTAGATTAATGTTATATTTTAGCAGTTAATGTGTAAAAAAGCAATAATGCATAATGTTTTTTATAAATAAATAAAGCATAGTATTTATGGTAAATGCTTAATTCTCATAACAGATAGATTAAGAAAAAAAAAGTGGATTTACATAGCAATAAAAAAGCGTTCATTTGTGCCCACACGTAATAAACAGTAACATGAAATAAAGACAATTATATAAACAGTACTAGCTCACAATAGCCACCTCTACAAATGTAAAACAATATGTAACTTATTCAGACTCTGTTTTGATCCCATATAATGTATTTTTTTTTGTCTCTAGACATTGACGAATGCAAAAGTAATCCGTGTAATAATGGTTCCACGTGCAATAACCACAACAACAACTACACGTGCACGTGCGCACCGGGCTGGGAGGGACAGAACTGCGATGCAAGTATGTCAGTCCACTAGTAGTGCGACTACTACATGCATTACATTCATCATTTGTATGAGCTCGACGTTTTTAATCATGTGTGCAAGAGAGGGAGCATTAATGTTATGCACAATGGACTTATTCTTTCTTCGTCAAAGTCAGCACTCACTTTGATGGTTGTAAATAATTCGTTTGCTCAAGCACGTTTAATTAAATATACACTTTAATTATTTCAGAGCAAATGCGAAGTACTAAAGCGGGTGTAATAAAAACACGATTGTATATTAGTTTAAGATTTTAAAAGCTATTTTTGCTTTATTCCATTAGATACACTGCTAATTATCATCGTCATTGTATCAAATAATATTGTAGAATCCCGTATGGTGGTAATAACAACACCTTTTTAAGAAGAGGTATTTATAAACGAACGTTGATACCCACTACAAAATATTGTTTTATCGAAACAAGTATCAAAATTTAAAATGACGAACCGGCAAAGTATTTACAAGCATAGATATATATGTCGTTGTCGTAACATAGTCAGCAAGATCATGTTATGCTACCAGTTACCAAATAACAATCTGAAATTTAACTAATAGAATAATCAGAACCATAACGTATGTTTGTTTTACTTCTTATTCCAATAAATCTTATTTTGCATATTTTTTCAGACATAAAGGAATGTGCGAGTAATCCGTGTGCAAATGGATCCACATGCAACGACCACGTAAACAACTACACGTGCACGTGCGCACCGGGCTGGGAGGGACGGAACTGCAGCACAAGTATGGTTATTGGCAGTCGATGTCTAGACTTTATGTTGCTTTACAATAAGCTGGTCTTAACATTTGTTTCGTTCATATTAGAAATTATTCAATTAATACGAACGCGAACTTATACACTCTTACTATTAAGAATTTCATCCTAAGCTTTGCACTGATCTGTTATGGTAGTGAGAAAAAGTGCTACGGACAAAAACCAGAACGTTTGACACATTAAATTTATGTAGACTTAGTAACTGGCATAGTTTGTTTTTGTGTCGAGAAAGGATAGTTCATTGTTTACAGATTATTTGAGAGCAAGTGCGAGGTACAAGAGCAGATGCAATAAATTACCATGATGTTATATTAAATAAATATTCGATAAGCAATGTTTGCTTTATTCAGTATATACCTTACAATAGAAAACGACAACAAACGTATGTAGAGTAGCGCAAGACGGGTAGGTCGACAATGATTATTAGTCCTTGAGTCCCTTGTAATACCTCTCTAACTGCCCAGATAGTCCCTGAAAACGGGTGGGGGTATTCAGATAACCATCTTTATAACACGGTCATAAATATCGTATTATGTTGGCTACATTAGCCGGTCCACGGCTGAAGAGTCCACTACTAAAGTTAAATGTGGCAGCTGAGGATGTTTCTCCCATATGTTAGAGCTCACTGTGATGATATCGTTCCATTTGGTCATGTTTTAATTGGGATTTAAATAATTTTGCGCATTAAACGTACATGTCAATGAATGGTTTATTATCCAGATGCAAACTCGCTGGGCTCTGAGATTATCGGCATTCGTAATTTGCCAAAATAAACATTATTCAAAGGTTAAAGTGACATTTTGAAAATGACATCAGAGTGCGTTTTGTTACAAACTGTAATAAATACCGGTTTCAATTTCATTGGTCATTCAATTGCACTCAAGTATTGCTAATGTTTGTTTTGTTTATTTTTCAGACATTAACGAATGTGCGAGTAATCCGTGTGCAAATGGATCCACATGCAACGACCACGTAAACAACTACACGTGCACGTGCGCACCGGGCTGGGAGGGACGGAACTGCAGCACAAGTATGGTTATTGGCAGTCGATGTCTAGACTTTATGTTGCTTTACAATAAGCTGTTCTTAACATTTGTTTCGTTCATATTAGAAATTATTCAATTAATACGAACGCGAACTTATACACTCTTACTATGAAGAATTTCATTCAAAGCTTTGCACTGATCTGTTATGGTAGTGAGAAAAAGTGCTACGGACAAAAACCAGAACGTTTGACACATTAAATTTATGTAGACTTAGTAACTGGCATAGTTTGTTTTTGTGTCGAGAAAGGATAGTTCATTGTTTACAGATTATTTGAGAGCAAGTGCGAGGTACAAGAGCAGATGCAATAAATTACCATGATGTTATATTAAATAAAGATTTGATAAGCAATGTTTGCTTTATTCAGTATATACCTTACAATAGAAAACGACAACAAACGTATATAGAGTAGCACAAGACGGGTAGGTCGACAATGATTATTAGTCCTTGAGTCCCTTGTAATACCTCTATAACTGCCCAGATAGTCCCTGAAAACGGGTGGGAGTATTCAGATAACCATCTTTATAACACGGTCATAAATATCGTATTATGTTGGCTACATTAGCCTGTCCACGGCTGAAGAGTCCACTACTAAAGTTAAATGTGGCAGCTGAGGATGTTTCTCCCATATGTTAGAGCTCACTGTGATGATATCGTTCCATTTGGTCATGTTTTAATTGGGATTTAAATAATTTTGCGCATTAAACGTACATGTCAATGAATGGTTTATTATCCAGATGCAAACTCGCTGGGCTCTGAGATTATCGGCATTCGTAATTTGCCAAAATAAACATTATTCAAAGGTTAAAGTGACATTTTGAAAATGACATCAGAGTGCGTTTTGTTACAAACTGTAATAAATACCGGTTTCAATTTCATTGGTAATTCAATTGCACTCAAGTATTGCTAATGTTTGTTTTGTTTATTTTTCAGACATTAACGAATGTGCGAGTAATCCGTGTGCAAATGGATCCACATGCAACGACCACGTAAACAACTACACGTGCACGTGCGCACCGGGCTGGGAGGGACGGAACTGCAGCACAAGTATGGTTATTGGCAGTCGATGTCTAGACTTTATGTTGCTTTACAATAAGCTGGTCTTAACATTTGTTCGTTCATATTAGAAATTATTCAATTAATACGAACGCGAACTTATACACTCTTACTATTAAGAATTTCATCCAAAGCTTTGCACTGATCTGTTATGGTAGTGAGAAAAAGTGCTACGGACAAAAACCAGAACGTTTGACACATTAAGTTTATGTAGACTTAGTAACTGGCATAGTTTGTTTTTGTGTCGAGAAAAGGATAGTTCGTTGTTTACAGGTTATTTGAGAGCAAGTGCGAGGTACAAGAGCAGATGCAATAAATTACCATGATGTTATATTAAATAAATATTCGATAAGCAATGTTTGCTTTATTCAGTATATACCTTACAATAGAAAACGACAACAAACGTAGATAGAGTAGCACAAGACGGGTAGGTCGAAAATGATTATTAGTCCTTGAGTCCCTTGTAATACCTCTATAACTGCTCAGATAGTCCCTGAAAACGGGTGGGAGTATTCAGATAACCATCTTTATAACACGGTCATAAATATCGTATTATGTTGGCTACATTAGCCTGTCCACGGCTGAAGAGTCCACTACTAAAGTTAAATGTGGCAGCTGAGGATGTTTCTCCCATATGTTAGAGCTCACTGTGATGATATCGTTCCATTTGGTCATGTTTTAATTGGGATTTAAATAATTTTGCGCATTAAACGTATATATCAATAAATGGTTTATTATCCAGATGCAAACTCGCTGGGCTCTGAGATTATCGGCATTCGTAATTTGCCAAAATAAACATTATTCAAAGATTAAAGTGACATTTTGAAAATGACATCAGAGTGCGTTTTGTTACAAACTGTAATAAATACCGGTTTCAATTTCATTGGTCATTCAATTGCACTCAAGTATTGCTAATGTTTGTTTTGTTTATTTTTCAGACATTAACGAATGTGCGAGTAATCCGTGTGCAAATGGATCCACATGCAACGACCACGTAAACAACTACACGTGCACGTGCGCACCGGGCTGGGAGGGACGGAACTGCAGCACAAGTATGGTTATTGGCAGTCGATGTCTAGACTTTATGTTGCTTTACAATAAGCTGGTCTTAACATGTGTTTCGTTCATATTAGAAATTATTCAATTAATACGAACGCGAACTTATACACTCTTACTATTAAGAATTTCATTCAAAGCTTTGCACTGATCTGTTATGGTAGTGAGAAAAAGTGCTAAGGACAAAAACCAGAACGTTTGACACATTAAATTTATGTAGACTTAGTAACTGGCATAGTTTGTTTTTTGTGTTGAGAAAAGGATAGTTCATTGTTTACAGATTATTTGAGAGCAAGTGCGAGGTACAAGAGCAGATGCAATAAATTACCATGATGTTATATTAAATAAAGATTCGATAAGCAATGTTTGCTTTATTCAGTATATACCTTACAATAGAAAACGACAACAAACGTATATAGAGTAGCACAAGACGGGTAGGTCGACAATGATTATTAGTCCTTGAGTCCCTTGTAATACCTCTATAACTGCCCAGATAGTCCCTGAAAACGGGTGGGAGTATTCAGATAACCATCTTTATAACACGGTCATAAATATCGGATTATGTTGGCCACATTAGCCTGTCCACGGCTGAAGAGTCCACAACTAAAGTTAAATGTGGCAGCTGAGGATGTTTCTCCCATATGTTAGAGCTCACTGTGATGATATCGTTCCATTTGGTCATGTTTTAATTGGGATTTAAATAATTTTGCGCATTAAACGTACATGTCAATGAATGGTTTATCATCCAGATGCAAAATCACCCGGCTCTGAGATTATCGGCATTCGTAATTTGCCAAAATAAAATTTATTCGAAGATTAAAGTGACATTTTGAAAATGACATCAGATTGCGTTTTGTTACAAACTGTAATAAATACCGGTTTCAATTTCATTGGTTATTCAATTGCACTCAAGTATTGCTAATGTTTGTTTTGTTTATTTTTCAGACATTAACGAATGTGCAAGTAATCCGTGTGCAAATGGAGCCACGTGCAACGACCTCGTCAACAACTACACGTGCACGTGCGCACCGGGATGGGAGGGACGGAACTGCAGCGAAAGTATGGTTATTGGCAGTCAATGTCTAGACTTTATGTTGCTTTACAATAATCTGTTCTTAACATGTGTTTCGTTCAAATTTGAAATTAAACAAATTAATACGAAAGGGAACTTATACAAGTCTACATATTAAGAATTTCATTCCAAGCTTTGCTCTGATATATGATGGTAGTGAGGGAAAGTGCTACGGACAAAAAACATAACTATTGACATGTTACATTTAAGTAGACTTAGTAACTGGCATTTGTTTATTGCTTTTTTGTGTCGATAATAGATCCAATTGATAGTTCATAGTTTACAGATTATTTTAGAGCAAATGCGAGGTACAAACGCAGATGCAATAAATTACCACGATATTATATTATAATGTTTGCTTTATTCCAGTACATACCCTACGAGTGATAACGGCACCAAAAATATAGAGAGGAGCACTTGTATTATTTAATCATTTCTTATTGATTGTTATGCTAATGTTGCATATTTTTTCAGACATGAAAGAATGCGATAGTAATCCTTGTGCAAACGGAGCCACATGCAACGACCAAATCAACAACTACACGTGCACGTGTGCATCGGGCTGGGAGGGACGGAATTGCAGCAAAAGTATGGTTATTGGCAACTAATCCTAATTCTATACTTCAGAACACACCAAATACATTTTTATTTTGGAAGAGTTGTCTGTTTGTTTGTAACGACAAAGTGGTATTTTCAGTTACACGTACTTACATGTGTGCATTATAGAACCATAACTAATTAAAAGCAATGATCTTCGATAAAATATATAAATACAAATGTTAATTTTAATCAAACTAATAAGAATTGAAATGTATGCATTGGTGTGACCATGCACTGAAAACAACACCATAGTCATGTACATATAGCTGAACAGCTTTAAGTCTATTAAGTACTATCATCAATTCGTCAGTGTTATATAGAGAAACAAACATACATAGTACGTATATTCTTGATTTATGTATATTATAAGCATACTAATAAAGATAATATACAATTGTATTACCTACTTTACTATATAAAGCGTTTTTAACTGTTTTTCACTTTACTGAAACAAGCTCCTCCAAAGAGGCAACATCTTGTGATGTTTCATGGTTTTGTTTCGTTATGTTGCCCTCATCATTATTCAAAGGGGAGCAGAACGTTGCGCAATTTAACTTTATATGCACACTTACCGCTACTGACTGTTACAAGCAGCTAGGACCCACGATAATGATTGTTCTGTTTTGTTGTTGTGAGACCAACAATCATTCTATTAGTTTTCATGGAAAATAAAACAATTAAATGCTGTTTTATTTAGTATTAGAAGTAGGTAATAAAACAGTTATTTCATTGTTGTTTTGGAACAGTCAAACTTTATCCCTCAGTGTCGGGGGCAACAGTCCAAAATTTGCCCTCTCTATTTCAGGAAAACAAATTGACTGTTCCCAAATGCCTATGAAATATCTGGATAATGTTTTCATATTTTGTAATGTACAAATGGCTCTATACATGTACTCATTAATTTTATCATTTAAGATATAAACGAATGCGAAAGTAAGACGCACAATTGCAGTAAATATGCAGAATGTAAAGACACCATGGGCAGTTTCAATTGTTCCTGCAAGGATGGTTTCCATGGCGACGGATTCATGTGTGCAGGTTGGATGTGTTTTGTAAATTGGTGTGTTTCGTAACACCAAACAAGCTGGCGATAAGATCAAACTACATGTTATAATATAAGAGTATTTCTTTCGGATTAAACTAATACATGAATGCTTATAATATTATATTACTTTGCTAATACATGTATAATTTGAAACATGGTAAAAGTCTGATACCGTGTCTTACTATCACCCGTTGAGTTACTGGTTTGTCTGAGCAATAGATAACCGAAATAAATTTCGGATATAATATCATGTACAGTTACGTGTGAGAGCTTTGTCTGTTCATATTACGAAAAATAAGACATAAGTAAAGACAAATATTCACTGGAAATGAAGATTGCGTTATGCGCACCAAGAAGCGCTGCGACATTTTAACCAATGGTATTCCCACATTGTCTTCAATTTTATTTGGCAAACAACATCTTCATCATTTCTAACGCAATAATAAATCGAATGATGATTTACTTAATCATATTATAATTGAGTAAATATTATATCATTTGCGAAAACAACATGAGCGTGAGCAAATATGGTTGTTTCTGCCTTCACAGATATTGATGAGTGTCAACACAACGGGGTACTAGTATGTGATCATGGTAACTGTATCAACGTTCCCGGCTCTTACCGATGTTTCTGTGACGACGGTTGGACTGGAAACAACTGTTCACAAGGTAAAAGTTAAATCACGCGTAGCTCTTCTAAAAATTTTAATAAATTGTGTATAGCCTTGACGTGTTCTCAAGATTGACAATACCCACGTTTTGATATATGCTACGCATTATCTAGTGGATCATGAGAGAGTTTTCCTTTTGCCAGTGTACATGTACATGATGTGTTGACGTATCCTCGTATCAACCAATAGAAACCGATTACTGTTTAAACATTATCATTCATTTATATGCAAACGTATCTAATGACATCAAATTTAATAGTCTTAGATTTAATCAGAATATTTTATAACGAAATCGAGTCAAATCTAATATGACAATTTAGTATTTCAATAAAATATATCTTTAAAATACTTTAGAGTACGAGTATATTTAATGTTATTATAAATAGTATATTTTTAATATTCTGATACTCAGACATCGATGAATGTGCTACTGTTAAGCCGTGCAGTCCCAATGCCACTTGTAACAACACAAATGGCAGCTACACATGCGAATGCCACAGCGGTTACCGGGGCGACGGACATGAATGCGTCTGTATGTTCAGTAGCTCGTTTATTTTGTTAAAGTGACCTACCTATTTGACTCTCACTAAATATTCTTTGCGGAGGAACTTGATACTTTCCAAATGACCAACATACTTTTCAAACATTAAAATTAAGATGCCTTGGTGGCCAAGCGTACTGTCAAGTGCCAATAAATTGCGTGAATGGCTTCGTCTAAATTTGAAATCCGATTTTCTTGATCACGGATATGTTTACTGTGTAAGTTTAAACTGCACACACGCTGGATATAATTTATTCATGTTCGAAGCTTATCGACACAGCCGTAATATTGTCGAAATAGCAAGCTTCGCAACAGCTTTGGTATATACATTTAATATTCTTGCATCGTTGTAGTTGAGGTATTGATTACCATTCCTTCTTCATCTCGAAGATTTGGAGACGACGATATATACGGACCATTCATCATTGATGGCGGTTTGGCCTACTTTGGACAACTCTACAATACTTTTTACGTATGTATTTACATAAAAATTGCATAATTAAATAAAATATAAATATTTTGTGTAATTTATGTAACTAGATAAATGTACGAGTTTATATATTTGGCTGTATAATTAACATGTATATACTGTTTACTTTGACGATATAGCATGAGTTGTGCTGGTAATTTTGAGTTAGCATTGCCTGCTGAATACAGTCAAGTGAATAATCGATTGTGAGTTCTACAATTTGATTAGACTGAACATATAAAGTATGCATTTCGTCTAATGACAGGACCTTACAATACGGTTTCTGTTTTAACCTTTCATAGATATTCATGTTGAATTTTGATTTTACTCAAACGTTACAAAAGGGTTTTCAAACTCAAAACCTCTGCTTATCTGTAGGTGAGCGTCAACGGTTACATCACACTTGGTCGTGCTCTCAGCAGCCACTACCCGCCGTCGGCTTCCTGGCCTAGCCTACCTGTGATTGCGCCGCTCTGGGCAGATATTCAGACGGGTCCTGAGACAAATTCAAGTCCAAGCTCTTTTATAGAAATCTCGGACAAAATTACGAACAAGACTGTTTTGAAATCGATTTCAGATGCAGCACAAAAATGGTAGTTTATAAACATTGACATCGCAATATTGATTCTCTCTACTACCATCACTTGCAACACCTTAACCATCATCATCATCATCCTCGTCATCATTATCATCATCATCATCATCATAATCATCGTCGTCGTCTTCGTTGTTGTTGTTGTTGTTGTTGTTGTTGTCGATAAAGGTGTAAGTGTTTTTACTTGTGATCCATTTCTAATATATCCGTCTTTATTATTTGACAATAGAACGCCTCAGAATTAACCGTTCATTTTATTGATACTTACAGTACATTTAAATGCTCTTCATTTCAGTGTAGCCAAAGCCTTTGCTGTGACCTGGAGAAATGCAGTACCATACCCATACAATCTGACCTTCAAACACGAGGTAGATTGTTTTTGGGGTTAGAAAATAAGTGTTTAGCACAGAAGAAACATGAAATGTCTTAAAAAAGACAATCGGCGTTCAAATTAATATTGAGATGTCATGTTTTGCCCTAAATATAAAACAAGCTAGAGGACCAAGATATCTGTACCGTGAATAAACCTGATCATATGCCGCCCCATGTTTTCGCTATTGATACATGAATATTCTAAATACCGGTATTAGTAATTAACGTAAACATAATTGATACATAAATTTGTCAGGCAAATTTAACAAATTAACATAAAATAAGAGCGGGAACGAATGAAAATAATTATATATATCATACAAGTGCACAAAGTTATGTTAAATAATATACTATATGTATTCTTAGTATTGCAAATAGTGTATTCATGAAGTTAAAGTAACATGAATTACACTTCTTTCACCACATTTTACCTATAAAAAGATGTTGAACATTTTTATAACTTTAATAACATCTACTGGAGAAGTTGATAGAAAGGTGCAATTATAAATAATTCTTAATAAAACGCAACTACAATTCAAATAGATAATAACATGCTAAGAAAGTTTATAAATATAAATTCCCCATTCATTGAAATTATCGGGTTTAGAATTCTCCAGACGCTAAGGTCAGAGTTTTTTCATTTATTGGTTCTCGGACATTTTTGGAAAAGTGTCCAGTTGGAGGAGGGAAAAAAAAACAACACAGACTTAAAATCTTTATGAATTATTACATACAGAAATCATATAACACAACATTAACTTAATCACTGCATGATTACCATGACATTAATACCAATAATAGTAACATTAAAAGGCAGCGTTTATCATATAAAAACTACTGTTAAAATATGCTCACACTCAAACACAGTAGGCCTACGTCAGATATCGTTGGACAGGGGCCATATTATATGTATCACAGCATGTTTAATGAAATGAAAACTAACTAAATCTAACTAAATATATCTTATTAATAAATCAATATACACCAATGAAAGGTGTTAAATATAATATTGACATATACTTATACATGAGAATTTAATACATGGTTCTAAGATCTTAATTGGTTTTACTACGTATTTTCTTATTGACTTCAAATGTTGCATGATGTATAAAATAACAGAGAGCAGATCATATGAATCATACAGCGATATACAGTCACAATGTATGTTACATAAAATTTAGTCATTTCTTCAGTGTTTTTTTTTGCCTTACGTGTAACAGAATGAAACCCTTTCACAAGGTCATTTTTACGATATCGGTTACATTCTACAAATTTTTATTTATTTTTTTGCTTTTTGGAAAAAATCGGGTCGGCGGATCCAAGAACCAAAAAATAAAAAAAACTCTCGCCTTATAGATGCGTGTGTATAAACACAGCTTTACCGCGCGCCGTTTTCAGAATGATTCACTCACCTGCTGGAGTGTGTTGTATTCGCTAGAATTAATTCACGGTCACAACAGTCGGTCACAAATTATAATAATATTTTTACACAATGATAAAATAATAAGATAATATCAGCTCCTTCAAGTTTGCTAATAGTTTTTTTGCTAATTTATCAGAAAAATACCAGAAATATACCACTCTGTTTTTTGTGCTTGTCACAAGAAACCTTAACACTATTGACAGGCAGACGTGACGCAAGCTTAACAGGCAACATTGTACGTTGTGACCGACTGTCGTGCCCGGGAATTGTAGTATCGTAAATTTTGGAGCGCGCCGATTATGTAGGCTAAACAAACTAGTTATTTCATTATGTGAATGAATATAACATTCTGATCATGACATACAATGAGTAAAATTGTTCATAATTATTATGTTCAGTTCTAGAAAGTATGTCGAAGATATATCTATAACTTAATTTTAACCGCTTATGTAAACAATTATGTAAATTTTAATACTCAAAAATATGCAACACCTATTGGTATACATTAAACCATTGTTGTAAGTTTGCATTCCCTAAAATTAAAAACATTGCCCAATTATATTGCCATTCAATTTTCCCGCGGCATAATTATCGCAAGAATCTAGGTCAAAAGTGATCTTAGACAGCTACACCGAATAAAATTACTCAACATATATATTTCGTGCAACATAGCTGTGTTGGATTCAAACATTAAGCACTGGACATGATCTCTCTCAAAGACGCCAAGTAAGTTTTTAACCAAGCATAATTAATGCAATATGTCTACAGGCAAAAGCAAGCGAAATGTTAAAATTAAAGTAGAGTGTCGTGGGTAAACCGGGTTTAATGCATCTGCGTAAAGTGTCGTCCATTGTCCAGGAAGACATTTTCCGCTTTTATGGTAATTTATAGTCGCTTTCAAACATAAATCCACTGTAGGCGAAAAGTGTTGTCCCGGATTAGCCTGTGCGGACTGCAAGGCTGATACAGGACGACACTTTATGCAAATGCATTACATATTTATTAAATTGCTTAAACAAATGTGTAACTGCTTATTATTAAATCATATATATCCAGTGCGTATTCATCCTTTACTGGTTACTAAATCCTATTTTCAGATTGCAGATTTTCAAGTGATTGTTGCCACTGACAACGAGCAAACGTTTGTGATGTATAACTACGATCAGAAGCTATTTAATTGGACCAAAAGCTTTGAAAGACGTGTTGCCATTGGTTACTCAATGGAGAACTTTGGAGGACATGTTCAGTTCATTACTGATAACTTCACCCGCGTAAATAAAGAATCCAATACAGGTACATTGTTTTCTCTTCACTGCAAAGCATTGAAATAAGTATATGGTCGATATTACTCTTTACTCTTTACATAGCTTACTAATGAATAATAAATAAATATTTAATTGCATTTTTCGATTAATGTCCTCAACATAGTTCGCCACTGTAAGCCATATGCATGCAAAATTCATATTCACATATGTTACAAAGTGAGAGCATTTTGTGACTTTAAATCAAATTCTTAACATTAGAAACACATTGAAAATCTTCATATTTATAATAATCCTTAAATTTAAGCACCGTATATATTTTTATGAAAGAATTTTAATAGTCGTAATCTCAACTGGCCAAAGACAAATAACAATATACATGCGCTTTTCTTGGGAAAAATTAACAACTCCACGTAGAATGTATTATATACACGGAGAGATATAGAGAATACTGGTTAGTGTTGAATATTGACTGATTAATCTCGCGAGGATTCGTTAACCGGAAGCACGAGCCTTGGTGAGCGCTTCGGATTTTCGTGCCTAGCAAGATAATTCTTTCTAGTTTGCAAAGGATTGTGTTAGTAGTCCAAAGATTTTAGAAATAAAATAAACTATAGCTCTTAACCAGTTTTTATATTCTTAATTTATTTCTGCAAAATATAATAGAATAATACTGTTAACAATGTAAATATTCTTCATAACAAAGACACAACTGAGTATTGATCTCATTAAATTTATTATCTATAAATAGATTAATACACAGTCGATGACCATGACCTTCCTGGTCGTTTTCAAAACACCTCAAACGAACCACATGTATAACTTCAACTTAGTTTGATTTTTTGTAGAACATGTTTGTGTATTTTAAATGCACTATGTGTAAATTATCTTCTAATGACTGACCAGAAAATGCGATCGGTAAAAGTAAACAATGACGATACGTGTTACGGAATAGAAAACGTAGTCCGTGCACGCGACAGGTGTGTGGAAATACATCTAAGTTTATTCCACGGGGTGTTAATTCGTCAATGCCGATGTGAAGATGGGATCATTTCGTTTTCCTAGCACTTTTACTAAAAATACAAATATATTCCTGCAGTCCAAATTACCTAATAAGTGTAATATGTTATCACCATGGCAACATTCATGCAGATCATTCTTAACGACCTTATTTCTTTGTGCTTCTCAGTTGATCATTGCGCATCTCAGCTGATCACTAACACGTCACATTTTGTTGCTTCGAAATTATATCAATTGCGATGATATACTGTTTATTTTATTCTTTTTACAGGAATAAACGGACGATGGGTGTTTAACGTGACTTCCAGTGCGGCGGATGCCAAACTAAAGTGTTATAACGCAATTAAAAATATCTCTATCAAAGATCTGGAGTCCTTGCGAGCCAAAGCGGAATCCTGTCCATGTAGTTATGCACAAGCCATACGCGATAGACGATTCCGGTATGTGATTAGCGAACTGAGTTGTAAAATATAAAGAAGTTTACATTCAACAATGTTGGACATTACAAGTTTATTACACTTATACATTTGAGCGTGTAATTAGCTGCTCAAATGGCTGGTTCCAATAAATTAAAAAAAAACAAAAAAAAACATAATACTTACAAAGTATAAATTTGGTATTTGTCTTGGATCCCGAGAAGTTGTAGTTATGCCATATATATTATTATACAAGGAGGTTAGTTTGTGTTCTGTCTGTCTGTCTGTCTGTCTGTCTGTCTGTCTGTCTGTCTGTCTGTCTGTCTGTCTGTCTGTCTGTCTGTCTGTCTGTCTGTCTGTCTGTCTGTCTGTCTGTCTGTCTGTCTGTCTGTCTGTCTGTCTGTCTCTCCGTCCGTCCGTCCGTCCGTCCGTCCGTCCGTCCGTCCTAAACGTGGTGACTATCAAAAAAAGGACTTAATTAAAGTTGCAATAAGCTACCATAACACGTATATTTTATTGCTGAGTAAAAGAGTGGCACAGATAATACACAGTGTTATTTTTATGTCACTCACCCATATTTATGCTTTCAGATTAATGCAGTATGGTAGTATACACAAATTTGTATCCCGATTCCAACAATCCGTAAACGGGAGCTGGCTTGTTCAGCAATGTCATTATAGCAGGTATATATGTTTGGATTATGTCACAAGGTATATGTAGAATAGCGCATCATGCACGAAACAAACCAAATTCAAGTATATTGCAAGGTTTTGAATGCGCAAATCTTTGACAGTAAAAACTATGATTTTCATAGCAACAACGTAATAATCTCATTGAAGTCATTGCAAATTGATACCTCGTAGCTCTTGTTATTGATACAAATTTCGTCATTATCTTGTTTTAAAACAGTTTCGGCAGTTTGGTCGCCGGATATAAGGAAGGCGGGTATTTGAATATTAAAGACAATGCCAGTTTCCAAGCTCTCCTAGATGCGTGTTGCACAAATCCACCTTCAGGATGCCAAAATCTTTTCTATAACGTTCATCCTTCTGACACCTGCGTTAGATACAGACCACCAGCGTGGGGTATGATTGTCAATAGCTTATTTTCCCATTATACATATTACATAAAATATGACACTTAAAGTATGTACCTAAAAGCGTACAATGTAATGTCAGTTCGCATTATAATTGGTTAGTTTGAACATTGAAAATATTAAAGATGCAGTCTCTTATATGATTTTGTTCACAAGACTTATTTAATGTATTGTTTTTATTTTTATTCTGCATTGACCACTGTTGCAGCACCGGCTTGGGGCGACCCTCACATTAAGACGCTGGATGGAGCTGAATACACTTTTAATGGCAGGGGCGAATATATTCTAGTGAGGTCTAACAAGTAAGTTTATTTGCATAATAAAAAGTTTTGAGAATATATATGATGCCATGTAACTAAAATGCGTTTTACAATATTTCGTGCTTGACTCAAAAAAAAGAGCAAAATATACTACCGGTATGACGATTTGCATGTTGAAATTCATTATTATTTTGTCAGAATTACAAAATTGTATGACAATAACGGCTTTTATTACTATGAAAATGCGTTCTTAAGCTTGAATCCTTACCATTATTGTTTGCCGAAGGTGCATTTGCATTGTACATTGACAATCATAAATTCTAATCTATAAAAAGGTTGGTTCTGAATATCAATGATTATGTTTATTTTTTTACTATTCCATCCTTTTTCAGTTCTTTCGAGGTTCAAGTAAGAACGGACAATATCAATAACAACACAGACGCGTCCATATTTGCAGGACTAGCACTACGGGTAACACTTGCTCAAGCTACCAAATAACAAGCAAAACATTAAAAATTTGGTTCTTTTATGTCCTACATTGGCATTATTATCCAGATGTCACAGTGCACACAGTATAAGAAATAAATAACACTGAATTACGAAAGGGTTAATATCACATGCATTTTATATAATTTATATCAAAATAATAAATTTACATAGTATATCACTGACAATTACGTCAAATGCCTATTCAAGTACATCTCAAGCCAGGCGTATTTGTTTTATTAAAAATTCATCTGTCTGGCTTGCATGTTTTAGAACGGTCCTGGTGGAGACACCCTGAGTATTATCCGGAACACATCCACTAAGCAAGTTGAGATATATATCAACGAGTCACACTATGCACACTATGATACATTGAACGCGTCAACTTGGCTGAATATCACCGCAAATGGATTCGAAATACACGTTAATACAACTGATACAATTCATATCGATTTAGAATCACAACTTTCATTGAAGGTAAATGCAGTATTCCTCGCCATGGTTCCATTTTCCAATATTTAACTTTTATATTCTACTAATTATTTGTTATTTTATGTATTTATTTTATTTTTAATTAAATGCCTATTTTGTTTCTATCATCACCATCATCACCATTTTCATCATCATCATCATCATCATCATCGTCGTCATCATCATCATCATCATCATTATGAGCGTCTATAACCTCAACATTATTATCATTATTTTCATCATCATCATCTAGATCTATAAGTTCATCATTATTTTAATCATCATCCTTATTATTATTATTTTTATTATTATTATTATTATTATTATTATTATTATTAATTTATTATTATTATTACTATTATTATTATTATCAGTATTATTATTATTATTATTATTATTATTATTATTGTTTCAGGTAACTGTCAGTGACATCCTAGATATTGTTGCCAGTATGCCTAAGTCAAACAATGCAGAAGGGTTGCTTGGCAACAACGACGGAAATAAAGAAAACGATTACGTTCATAGAAATGGAACACATTTAAACAGCAGTGCAACAGAAGAGGAGCTGTTTAAATTTGGGACCTCGTGTATGTAGCACAAAAAACCATTCATTATATTGCATTTACAGTTCCAACTGCGATATTCGTGTTATTTATGTTAAATGTTTCCATTATTCACATTCAAAATGAGCACATCCGTCGTTTTAATTATATTTTATTGATCATCATAAACAGATGTATACAATTGCTTGGATTTGAAAATAAGCTTTCGGGCTGTCATGGGTCATTCAAGGTTATTACATACGTTAACTGAAAATTCGTCTTCACTTAACCTCTAATTGATCGATTAAAACAAGTATTACGTCTATTATTTCGAAAAATAAATCGTAAAAGCAAGCACTTTTGTGTTACCTCTTTCAGGGCGTATTAATGAGTCTGAGTCGCTTTTCAAAGGAACATATGGATCGGAATTGTTTGCGTTTTACAACAACGATAGCATTAGACCTTCTCATTTCATAAGTGATTCTGTTCGAAACGAAACTAATTTTGAGGAATACTTTAACAAACGTTGCCCCGGGGTCAGCTTTGCAGAAGTTAAACATACGTGTGAAAATAATACGGCCTGTCTGGTTGACACAGCGGCAACTTGCAATGTCAGCTTTGGGAACAAGACTCTGATCACGGAATTGTTGGAAACTAAATCAGTGCAACAGTTAAGTAAGTAAAGTTTGCTAAAATAGTAGTTGTAGCAACAATGGTAGTATACACTCTACAAAAGTTATCACGCACCAATTGCAAATAAATGGTAATTGTTGTAATTTCTTTATTTATAAGAATTTCATCTTAAAATGTCGGCAAGGATTATTTAAGTTATACATACATCGAGGGTTGAGCGTGAAACTATTGTATCTGATTGAAACGTGTGCAGATACAACAGTTTCACGCTCGACCCTCGACATGTGCTCGTACTAAAATATTTCAAAATATTGGAAAACTACGAAAGAACTTGGCGCAGCTGAAATTCTTATAAATAAAGAAAATACAACAATTTCCATTGAGAGCATTATAACATTTGTTAAGTGTATGTGTATTATTGTTCACTATACATTTGGTTAAGTTTAATTGTTTTGTTGAGTAGTGATAGGGATGGGGATATTTTGTTAAGGCAATGCTCATTTGACCAGAAAATAGTTATGTATAGTAGTATTGTCTTTTGGCGTATTTGAAGTCATGTTTTGGGACTGAACATTTAAACGTCAATGGACTCAAAGGTCATAATCCCCATGAGGTTTATATTGCGTCGATCCATTTTTTTTAAATAGTCATTGCACTTTTTTTATTTACTTGTATGTCATTTGAAAACGTGTTATTTCCGACACAGCGTCTGCTAGTGTATCAAACTTCCTGAAAAAACATACATGAGAAAGCTCTAGTAAGGATTGTCTGTAATGTTGGTAATCTGAAATGGATAATATAAATCTAAAGTACGGTTGAAAACAATGCCAGGCAAATATATTTCATGGTATTACAGTGTGTCGTCGGAATTTGAAACAAATGCAAGATGACATATTAAGGTTACTGAATTGATTAGTTTCTTACGTAATCGGAAGAGAATCATTGAATTTTACACACAAAGCTGCTTGCAAATGGTTCGATAAATGCAATGCATGGTTTTATTGAATAAATATATATCATGAACAACTAGTGTATTTTGTTGAAAAGGAAACAACGACAGGTCAATGCTATTTGTTCATATGTGGTGACTCTTTCCGAACACACGTTTTAAGAGGTCAATACTTACAACCTTTCTATACAACATAATTATGCAATTTTTAACAGAAAATAATCCTCCGACGATATCATTTGCCGGGAACGATGGAACCAATATTGTAACTATAACTAATGGAGATGATTTCCAGCTAATGTTGATTGTGAAAGATGATCAGCATTCGCAGGTCAATGCAACACTGGACACAAACGGCACTAACGAATACGGTAAAAACATAACATCCAGTCTAACACTTGTGTGCGATATAAAAAGAAATGCATCGTAATGTACTTTATACCCAGTTTAATTTATCATCTTTTATTGAAGTATAATTTTCGCATATACAATATGTCAACACTTATGTTGTTAATGAGGACAACGGCGACCACAAGATGATGGTAATGAGGATTTTAATGATTTTGATGATGATGTTGATGTTGATGATGAAGAAGAAGAAGAAGAAGAAGAAGAAGAAGAAGAAGAAGAAGATGATGATATTTTAATATATTTTTAATGATTGCAACAAGATGAGATTATGTTATATAATTATTATTTTCCAGATTCAAACAAATTCACAATGAAAAAGGACATCGTAAAGACACTGAGAGATCAAGTCATATCCTTAAAGTTCATCGCTACGGACAGCTTGAACGCTTCCACGGAGCTGCAGCCAATTATATATTACTGTGGCTGTAACGAATCTTCCCAGTGTAACTTTGAGTTTATTCTTGAAGATGGAAAGGTTTCAGGTATACATTTGCATTTCCGTTTGTAGGGACATAAACTTTGGGCATTATTAGTAAAGTACGTTCGTATAATTATAATGGTTTAAATCGCCACTGTTTCTGTAATCGATATCAAGTTCGCGTTTGTTGTCAAACCTGTATTAGTTAGATTAAGCAATAATTCAAACTATGGTATCAGTGTGCTGCTTATAAATAAAATTGCACATTCGCATATTTAAAAATTGTATGTATAGCTTGCATACGTATGCATTTGGTTAACTTCAAATCCAATGCTATTGCATTCGGTTAAAATGAATCGTAGTTTATTTTGATTAATTGTTGTAGAACTAAATGCAACTGTTAATAAATGTATTTCAGATCAATTTTACCGAGCTAAATGCAACTGTTCAGAAGGAAAAACTGATCAATACTGTGACGAAGTAGTCTCGGAATGTGACAGGTGTTACAATGGCACTTCTTGTGATAACGGGAAATGTGGCGACTGTCCTCAAGGACTTACTGGAGATGGACAAAAATGCTATGGTAAATATTTTGCTTTGGTTGTCCTACGAACCCTTCTCATATATTTTGATGGGAATATAAACTGTTGTCCGCCATATAATCGTTTCCTACCTACAATTTCTAGAAAATAAACTTCGCTGTTTATAACATGATATTTTTCGAAATATATTCATCCAAAATGATAATACATTTCTGTCCTTTAATCATTTTCGACATAAATATATTGGTCCGAAAATACTGAAATGGTGTTTCTCATTTACGATCCTTCCTGACATATTGTTCCAACAATAATATTGCGATCTATGTCATGAGCATTTCCTACATAGGTATCTGGATGTTTTGCCAAATGATTATTGCCGACATATCTATCTGAAACTATGTTGCTTTAACATTTATACTTGGGGAAATATCCCAATTGAATGCATATCTAGTATATATTTGAGTAAATGAATAAATTTTAATCCATCTAAATAACATTTCTGTGATATTATGGTAGTCTAAAGTTGCCAAGTCATTGCCCTGTTTCAGATGTGAACGAATGCCTCGGATCAAACCCGTGTGATCAACACTGTACCGACACGCTGGGTTCCTTCAAGTGCTGGTGCGATGCTGGCTACGAACTGAAAAATAGCACACATTGCCAAAGTACGTATGTAGTCAGGAGAATACAAACTATATATTTGTTTGTGCAATCCATTATTCTGATGGCCAGTTCTTTAGATTATTTTTATCACAATTTGAAGCAGTGTATTGCATCTTCGTGTGATATCATTATTACGTCCGTCCGTCCTGTCAGATTATTGAGGCTTGATGAGAAAGATCGAAATTAACTCAACTCCACACTCAAAGTAGCATATATGTTACTGAGTGTAATTGCTAAAAACGTGCGACCAGTTATTACAAAAACAATGGTTCATTAACTGTAAACTGATGTGAATTTACCGTTGAATGTAAGTGTTCCTTAGTTTTGGTTTATAAACACAGAATGGAAATGCAATTAGCTTCTGTTATTTGCACGATGTGCAATGACAATGGAATTAAGAAGTTCGAATAAAGCTCGTTATTTTGATGTTGATATGTTTGCAGATATTGACGAGTGCGAACGTAGGCAGGACAATTGCACTGGTGATAAAATCTGCGTTGACACTATTGGATCATTTATTTGCAAATGCAAACAAGGATACAGCGAGAATGCATATAATACATGCTCTAGAGGTACAAACTGATTTTAAAGTTTAAAAAATATAACAAACTATCGGTGTATCGTATATTTAGATCTGGGTCCGTATTCCTCAACCCATTCTTAGACTAAAGAGGTAAGAATAAAGGATAATCTTGAATCAAACTGTTTTGTTTTCAAAAGGATGTTAATTTGAATTTTCCTCGGTATTCACCAACGCTTATTTTAGCATTCTTTATTTAGAATGACTTATTAATGACACACCGGACACAACATTTGTACTTTGTATATTTGTGAACGCACATGTATCAATTCTTGAGTCTAAGTATATTCTTTATTCATAAGTCTAAGATTGGGTTGGTGAATACGGCTCCAGGTCCCATGACTAGGAAAGTTATAAGTCTCAAACTTAACCTCAACTGAAAATATATACCAATGTAAACGCTACAGAATTGATTTTCTTTGGCCAATTTTTAAGAGAAAGACTAAAATTAAGCGTAAGACTGTTCGTAAGTACAGGGCCTGGTCTTAATACTGCGTAAATTACGTTAATTAAGTAGATTAGTAATGCATGCATAAAATTTCTGCATTTATTGATAAAAAAAATTTTTTAATATATTTAAGCACAACAGATGTTTGGGGGTACCGTGGTTTTTCAAGTGATTTACCCGGCAAGTAATGACTCGATAACAAAAGCTGTTAAAGACTACGTAAGTATAATTACTTTCGTGTATAAACGCATGAATATCACACGCAAGAACACGATATTTCTTTACTAAATGTAAAAAGCAATGTCATTGGAACATATGGGATAATGGTATAACTAATATTGAAAGTATACTTATTTATATTTGTTATTTATTATAACAAATTATGATGTTATTAATCTTTCGTAAAACGATTATTAAATGAATTTAAAATACTTAGTACAATTAAGTGTGTTACTATTTTCAGCGATAAAAACTTAAACTCTTTAATGTATAAGTCACTGCAATGCTTGTGTGCTTACACATGCGTAGTTTAAGTCTATTTAATTTAACTTTCCACGCATAAATCGCAGCAGTTTTTTGTTGATGGATGGCAAGTTTCATGCACTTGCTACTATTATTGACACATGTAGCTGAATTAAAAACTTTAGTAATTTTCTTAAAATCATAATATTTCTTAAGTCTGTGACTGTTTTCATTTATAGTGTTTTGACTTGCATTGCTTTACTCTCGTATTAAATCAACACAGGCTTCTTATTTTTTCCGTATTTCAAACATTGATTTTCACATGAAATATTTTATTTAAAATCTTTATTTTGATATACTTTGCTACTAAGATTTGTCTCAGAAGATTTGTGTATACGGCCCTAGGTAACAGCTGATGGTTCAATGTACATATTTAAATTATTGTTATTGTTTCTTCCAGTTAAAAGAAATATTTACAAATCTAAACCAAACTTCATTCGACATAAGTTTTTCAAACCATTCTTCCGAATCGCACAGGTATGTATGCATTTAAGAATTGTTTGTAAACTTTTTTTGTTCATAACGAATTCAAAAAGTTATTCATATGTTCTGCTTAGATATATATATTTACTGTATTGCTTATTGATTAGTAAACGATTAACATTTTTAACAAAGAACTAAGAACACGTTATTACCTGAATTGAATGGCACTGTCTAGTTCATATCCAAACAATAATAAAATAGGTTTCGAACTTTAAAAATTTCGTGTGTATCAATGAAAGTAAGGTTTCCATGTTTACAATAATTGAATTAGAACATAAATTGCGATATATTTTAAGGTAAGTGTCATTTCATAAAGGTCATAATAGAATAATCATATTGTGATATTGTTTAACCCACAAAGTACAGTAGTTTACAATTTTCTTTAATTTTAATCTTTCAGATCTCGAAGACAAGCTCCAGATTCAAAAGTTATAAATATGACAGCCTATTTTATTTTGTATTTAAATACTTATGTATCAGACGTAACAATTAAAAACATGTGGAACGAAAAGAAGGAACTTCCAAGCTCAAATGGTGTTATTATTAGGGTTTACACCGATAAGTCTTCCCTATACTCTGGTTTGTGTTATATTACCATATTATAATGTTGTCTCAGTTTCTTGTATACAATTGTATGCACTCAAATGAGTTACTAACAACACAACTGCAAAGTTATATATTTATTCTTGCACTTAAATAGAAGATATGCATAAGCATCTACATTGCTCTACGGCATACTGTCAACTAAATACTCACAAAGATGGTGTCTGCTTCTTTTATATGTATTAATTAGCGTTTGGACATGTTAAATTAGATATAGTCTTTTTCGTGAAATAGGAATCTGAATAATGGTATTAACTTACATATTGTGCATGCAGATATCCACAATATACAAATAATGATTCCAGAAACATTGATAACTGATAATATTAACAATTTCGCTACAGATGCAGAGGGCGGTGCATGTAATATACCAGATTCAAACGACTGTGCGGCTTCTACAACAAATTGCACTTCCGTCAATAATACTCCTGTCTGTAAATGCAAAGAGGGGTTTGAAGAATGGGAAATCCGTGATATAAGCTGCAAAGGTTGGTTACTTGGTTACATGACTTATAATGTAGTTAATTGCTGATATAAATATAGTTTTAGTTACACTTTTCCAACTAATTATAATATGCGATATGATGTGTATTAATTACAAAAAACGTAGATTTGATCAGTCATCTTTGAAAATTCTGCACAAAGTTGTCTTTTCTTGGCTAATGTTACATGTTTTTGTTTATATATAACAACTACATATTCTGTCACTGAAAACAGTATATTCGTTGGACGTGATTGTAAAATCGAAGCCGAGGTACAGTTTTTTTTCCTTTAGATTTCTAGCAACTGGTATACTTGCTTAATATTGGGAATCACGATATAATTTAATATTATCTTCTGTATGTGGCATTTGTAAATTTTAACTCATCTAAGCATAAACTATTTTTGTTTGAACCAGATATCAATGAATGTGATCCCAAGCCCGACGTCTGTGGCAACGGCGAGTGCAGAAACACACCTGGCTCTTTTACATGCGCATGTCACCCAGGTTACAAGTATGACGGCAGTCACAGATGCACAGGTAGATACGTGTTATACATAGAACAATGTACTGGAGCAAGATATCATTTCAGCTTTTATGCCCCCACTTTAGAGGGGGTGGGGGGGGGGCATATAGATTTGCCCTTGTCCGTCCGTCCTTCCGTCCGTCGGTCCGAGGGATTTTTGTGTCGCGCATAACTCAAAAAGTATAACTGCTATACTGATGAAACTTTATAACCATATTCATCGGCATCGGGGCTTGTGCACTGGGGTATTTTGGTGAAGTTTTGTCCGACATCAGCGGAGTTGTGGCCCTTCTTTAGCCAAAAAATGACATTTTTGACTTGTGTCGCGCGTAACTCTAAAAGTATTGCTGCTAGAGTGATGAAACTTTACAACCATATTAATCAGCATGTGAACTTGTGCACCTGGCGCATTTTTTTCCAACATCAGCGGAGTTATGGCCCCTTTTTAGCAAAAAAGTACATTTTTGGAATTGTGTCAAACAGTAGTATTGCTAGAGTGATAAAACTTTATAGACATATTAAAAAGAACGTGAACATGTGCACCTGGGTATTTTGGTGCTGATTTTTCACATGTCAGTGGAGTTATGGCCCTTTTTTAGCAAAAAATGACATTTTTGGACTTGTGTCGCGCGTAAGTCAAAAAGTATTATTGTTGGAGTGATGAAACTTTATATACATATTAATAAACTTTTAAACTTGTGCACCTGGGTATTTTGGTGCAGTTTTTTCCGACATCTGCGGAGTTATGGCCCTTTTTAAGCAAAAAAATGACATTTTTGGACTTGTTTCGCATGTAACTCAAAAAGTATTAATGCTTGAGTGTTGAAACTTTATAAACATATTAATCAGCATGTGAACTTGTGCACCTAGGTATTTTGGTGCAGTTTTTTTCGGACATTAGAGAAGTTATGGTCCTTTTTTAGCAAAAAATGACATTTTTGGACTTGTGTCGCGTGTAACTCAAAAAGTATTATTGCTAGAGTGATGGAACTTTATGAACATATTAATCAGTATGTGAACTCGTACACCTGGGTAATTTGGTGCAGTTTTTTTCCGCCATCAGTGGAGTTATGACCCTTTTTTCGAGCAAAAAATGACATTTTTGGATTTGTGTCACGTGTAACTCAAAAAGTATAACTGCTTGACTGATGAAACTTTATAAACATATTATTCATCAGCATGTAAATTTGTGCACCTGGGTATTTTGGTGCATTTTTTCCAACATCGGCAGAGTTTTGTAACAACCAGCGGAATGCGGGGCATCCCTACGGACACATGTCTAGTTATTGATGCACTGAATAAGTTTTATCGTATTTTATTTTATTTTATTACACTTGAACATCTATGATAAGGTTGTGTTTCTTCATTATTGTATTTTGAATACATACACTAAAAAAGTAATAGAAATAGATCACAGAAGTGGTATAACGTTTTTGTAATAGAACACAACAGAGAAACTGTGAAAACGTATGATATGGAAATGACATTCCCTGCAGACAATAGTTTGGCATCGATGATTATTAAATTTTCACTAAATAGTAACGTGTATGTTATCGTAAAGCGCTAAAGGGAATGACCATTTTGAACTCATTGTTATTACTGACCTCGGATGTCACCTTGGTAATGGACCAAAATGAATTATTAGCTCTAAACAATGTCCGTTACTATTGCAGAATAAAGTAAACATATAAGCATTTCTAATAATCAGTTCATATTTAGAGTGGGTTAGAGCCATCGAATTTTTATATATTTATTTAAAAGGATAAACTAGACATTACTAGATACATTACTAGATCGACTATAAGGATTGACTGAAAGACAGTCAATGTTTATACAACGAATACCTTGATTAAATGTAACCTTCATATATATCATGTTGTTATACGACTTAGTAAATTAGTTAAATTAATTATAGTCCCATGTTCAAATTATAGACAACATATTTGGAGCAAAAAAATAAATCAAAAATGGAATACAAATAGTGAAGTTCGAACTCTATGTGCAGCAAAGAATGGTTTTAAAGTTAAAAGTAGTTCCTTTTTCTAGATATGTGCGAGCCAAACCCATGCAAGAATGGTGGCCAGTGTGTCCATGGAGAACTTGTGAACCAATACATCTGCAAGTAAGTGCCTATGTTCCCTGAGCTTTTTACACATTTAATATTAATATATAGGTTTTACAAAGCTTTTAATTAATAGACAAATGAATGGTTACGTTCTGTGATTAACAGATGCACAGATTTCTGGACCGGTCAGAACTGTGATGAAGAGGACGCAGAATCAAAAAGTAAGTAACGATATATGGCATTAAAGTATTAATAAAATATGTTTTGGTCCTAATTTAGATTACCATTCAAAGTTCTACAGGATTATTTTACAAACTTTACTAAAAGCTAGTAAAAATAAAAGTGATTTCGACTAAATGACTTCTTTACTACAAACGAATATACCTTTTGTAATGCAAACGGCATAATATATCGCTCGTTTGTAAACGCTTTCATGTAATACTATTCTTAAATATTGCTAATAAAAGTAATTTTAAAACAAAAACATATACTATCTGTTTAAATTTTTAAACTTACATTCACGTATTTGTATTGGTAATGTAATCACGTTATTTACAGAGCTGAAGACGATTGCCATAGCAGTGGGGTCTGTATTCGGAGCCGGTTGTCTGCTCTTGTTGTGCGTTGTGTTTGGAATGTACAGGTAATAGGGTTGTTTTGTTTGTTTGTTTTTTGGTTGTTATTGTTGTTGTTTTATTTTCTAAACTTTGCAAACGTAAACATAATACCGGTAATAGATAAAGTTACGTTTGAGACATAAGTTTGTAATTTTGAACGTTTTCTGCCTATCGATTAAATATTTCTTTTTCCTTACGATCGAAGATTTCGGTTTGCTTACTCGATGCCATTGTCTCATTTGGCCAGGCGCAACAAAGCTCTACGCGGTGATTACTTTACACGGCGTCCTTTGTCGACTGATTTCGACGACAGCCACTACGACCTGCGTCCCACTTCCATTCCCCTGAGGAAGCACGATTTCCCCATAGACGACGACGACACGAACACCGCGTCCAGCATTCCTCGACCGAATGTGACCACCAATGCTTACGACCCAGTGGGCCAAAAGTCGGCCTATGATTTGCTGGAGGAACAGGAAGCCGCGAAAGTAAGAGCAAAATTTATAAATCTATACAAGGAAATGAAGACCCCAATATTTTGCCACTAGCTTGCTGCGCTTGTAAAATTGATAATATCAGATTAATACCCTTTTTGCTTTTGGCACATTGCTCATCAGTAGTATTTTACATTACTGACTGGCCTAACAGTAAGGGCAAAGCATTTGCCTGTATGACAATAAATTAACAATTTGTACTTAAAACTAATTATAAAACCATTCTTTTTCAAAGGTGGCAAACTGTGGTACATCATCAAAAGTATGTGCCTTCACGCTGCATATTATCTACAGCACAAAATCAATATCGCTATATGTATATAATGTGATTTCAAAACATGTAACGCTTATATGTGTGTTGACATCCTTAAGTATCGAATAGAAAGAAATATAATTTATATTCTTGTATATCTGTCTTAAGACATTAGTGAAATTTATATAAACATTGTCAGTATGCGTCATGATATAAAGATATACTCACACTAAAAGACCATCGAAGTAATTATGTACTGCCTGAAGCCACTTTTGTCAGTAAGTACACTTGGCCATGTGTTTGGTTGACCTAAATACAAGTTTAATCGAAAGATTTGTAATTAATAACATATTAATATGTATACGTGTTTGCATGTATATGTTTGCAGTACACCTATTTAAGCATCAGTGGCACTTTTATGGTAAGATTGTAGTTGGTCTTGTTTCTCGAAATACTCGGACTGTCTTGTTTTGACCAGTGATTTAGTGTGTCATTCTATTCAGCATCTCTTCTAATTTCGTTTCACCTTACCTTATAAACTTACTTTATACAGGTGCATGTAATTTTGTTTTAAATTCATAATGAAGTAGTGTCATAACAAATGATTTATTTTACCAAATAGAAGTTTGACTAAACTCTTATATAGTATGTCTAAAACTTTTGAGGAAGTCATGTATGTTGTTGAGTTTTTCTTGATAAAAATAGCAACCATACATATGTTATTAATATAATAATAAATGTCTAAATTAAAACAATATTTTCTTACGAAAATGGATATTCATGATTTAAACAATTAGAAGCCTACTTGGAGCGTCACAGATCATAATTTCTACGTGTATGTGGTTATTGGTAGTGCGTTTATTTCTATATTTTACACTGAGAAACGTTTCTTGACTTTATGTTTCAAATACATGTAGATGTGTAGTTTTTAGCAGCAGTTGTAAATATATAGGAGGCGTGTCGTGATAAAACCGGGCTTAATGCATGTGCGTAAAATGTTGTCCGGGATAAGCCTTTGCTGTCCGCACAGACTAATCCGGGACGGCACTTTCTGCCTACAGTGGATTTATGTTTAGACGAGACTTCCTTGAAACAGAAAATACCATAAAAGCTGAAATTGTCGTCCCGGATTAGCTTGTGCGGACTGCATAGGCTAATCCGGGACGACACTTTACGCACATGCATTAAGCAGGGTTTCCCCACGCCATGCCTCATGAAATTATATAATTTAATTATTCTTGTAATTGTTTTTAAGTAGTTATAGCATGCTTCATCTTTCTATATGGGTACACAGACACAATTTTTCTGTTTCCGCTTTTTCTGATAATTAAAAAATAACAGAGGACATAAATAACGTTATGTTTTTTTGTAATATTGTTCTCTCTTCGCCATACAATCGTCTTAGCGAATCAATGTCAAGTTTTTTGTTTGCCATTACCTAATATACCTTACGTAATATAATACCGGTATATATTGTTAGTAAAATGATAAACTAATATATTTTGCGTAAGAAATTTTCTGTAAAATGGTCTTCCAAATGCTACCTAACATTACATGTTTGGTATTATCTTTGTTCCTTTTCGAGATCTGTGCGTTCCGCTACACCACACATAAAATATACCCAAATCGAAAAAAAAAAGAAAATTTCAATATTCAAAACATTCCAAACATTACTACACGTTATGATATTTAAAATACGTTAAAATGTGTTGCTATGACAACCACAGGGCGGGGAGACGAAGCCGCTGACGGAGGACAGCAAGGCGGAAGGGGAGGAGCTCGGCAAGGAGAACCCTTCCTTCCTCCACAGCGAGGCTTCCACCAGCGTCCAGCGTAAGTCCTCCAAGAACCCTTACGAGTACTTCTAGAGTCTGCATCATGTGCACTTAATGCATTGCCCTTATTTTAATAACGCAAAACGGACACTTGTTTCTAAGGTAATTTTGGAGTATTTGCCAAATAAAACCCACACAGGTCTGGTACCAAAATTTAGCTAAATGATTATTCTGTTCAGAAACCATATAATTTCGGATTGAAGTGGGTTAAAGGTAAAACACACTCAAATAAATTTGTAACACGAAGAGTTATAGCATAAAACGTAAATGTCCAGTTTCTTGTTTAAGTTAGTATGTTATAAATATACACTGGACCTTGAAGTACATTGCTATAATGGGGCTGGAATCCTTACGAATACTTCTAGAGAGTTCATCCTGTGCATTCAAAATTGTGCCCTTATAATATAAGTTTACATATACATGAATCTGTTAGAACATAGTCATAATACTTATAGAGTGTGCCTCAAGTGCTCCAAGGCTTTAATGATAACTTTATTCTGTATGTATATTGACAATTTTAGATCATTGTCATACTAGGGCTTTTTATATAATTTATAAAGTCATCCGAAATTCCTGATTACTTCTAAAAGTTCTTCATGTGCAAGCAAAGCTTTAGCGTTATATAACCCTAAGTGCATTCACCGTTGTTAATAGTGTCATACTAGCTCTGAATTTTAGTTTTGTTTAAAGATTTATAGATGTGTTATGACCTAATTAATTGTACATCGTTATTGGTCATTAGAACATTATAATACTAGGGCTGGATTCCAAATTGTTGCCTATTATTATTGATGTGTTTTGCCCTTATTGCTACATATACGTTGATTCTTTTAGAACATTGTCATAATCTGGCTGCATGATTCCATTTTTTATACATTTATAGATGTGTTATATATTTTTTATGTGACAGAGTTAACCCAAGTCATACATATCTGGGTGGAATTTTGTACCAAACAATGTTTTGAAGAAACGCATAAATACTTATGTGCTCTAATATATCGAACGTATACACAATAAGTTGAAGGCATTAATAATTGTCTTACATGTATCAACTTGAATTTCTCTTTTTAAACGCGATGCTTGACCTCGTTATCTTCGTCACTGATATATTTAACGTATAATGAAATGTTTCAATATTGTGTATTTAGCTTTCTATTTATAGTTTGATTGTAGAAATTGGTCGTCATTGCTAGGCAATAAATATGTTAATTGGACAATCGAAAATATTTGTGCTTTTGTTGTGAAATACATTATGCATAATTTTCATCACCCGGAATCATAGGAAGAAAATATAATTTTTTGATAATTGGGGTAATTTTATCTTGCATTATCCATAGACTTAACACTATGTTATCTTCGACATTAAAAATGCTTTGGTTTATCTAGGTTTGTTGTAAACTATTTAATTGTTGATTCATTGTTATATTATATTATCAAAATAATCATGTTATGACACGGAGGTCAACACGTTTACATTTTGAAGCCAAATTTACAACATTTTATTTTTTAGCCATAAGCGTACGCACATTTAATGTTGACATTTTTGAAAATAAAATATCTTCAACAACAATTAAGAATTCATATTATCATTAAGTAAAATTAAATATTGAACTACATAAATGTATTTTGCAATTTGCATTCACGGGCACATTTTTTTTATACTGTAGTATGCTGTATGTGTTTGTATGTTTAAATAGTATATATACGAGTACATATATTATCATCGTGTACGTGTTGTATAGATGACAATGCATTTCGACTATGCAAATTTAGTTTTTTTTATAAGTACCCATTAGACAGAGTTAAAATATAAACACTTTATCCGGATTTCTTCTAATAAAATCTTAGGCATTTTCAAACATGCTATCTAGCCCTAAATGTGAATAATTACTGCCTTTGCTCAATGTATTCAGTCAAAATTATGACACAGGAATATTTTATTCTTTGTTACATTTTGCCACAAGATGAAACTGTATATAATATTATCAAGAGTTTTCACACTATATAATCCGATTTCCCTCATTATTTATTTTAAATATTTTTCATAATTATTTTAATACTATTTAATAGTATACAAGCGACATACATCTTAATATCGAGCAAAAATACAATCATCATGTACTCGTTATAAACTTTTCTATTGAATCACCTTAAAACTATCACGTGATTAACTACACCTTTTTGTGGTATTATATGCCTTCAGTTGGTTTACTTTCATGAACAAAACTAAATTTTAAAATATGAGACTATGTTTTTTGTTCTATTAAGTATTATGTATTTTATACTATTAGTTTTATATAATTGATATGGATGGACGAGTAAAATCACGTTGCCAAAGTGCGCAATATGTTGCATTGGTGTTATACATGTGATGTCGTACCTTTCTTAGAATTGCGACATCAACTTACTGTAAATAGGAAGTACATTGGCCAATCACAATCTACTTTAATCGTCCATCCTGATATATAATTGTTTTTAATCCGTATTCTACATTGAAATGCAAAACGACATGTCAAAATCATTATGTGTTTGTTGTTTCTTTAGTGCTTTGTCTATTTTGATCTATGTGTTTATGTATGATTTAGTGCCTACTGTTTCAAACCATGAAAATTGTTAAACATTAAAAGCGTATTACGTATCTAAAAACTTTTTATTAATGGAACATATAGATTTTATCTCTAACATTTAAATTATTATGTGCAAAATATTGATTTCAATATTTTGAATGTTGTTTTCAGCTTTCAAAATTTAAAAACAATGTTCTTTATAAATTTCACAGGTAGCTTAAAAAAAAAGTCAAATAAATGGGGCACCATAATCTTCAGATATTCAGATAAACAAAATAAAAAAAAAGAATGTTTGTGTGTACATTGTAAGTTAACTGGATTTGTGTATCATCCTGTGCATGTATTGGGGTTTTCATTTATTATATTGTTATGTGATAAAACATTAAATTTGATCAAATTAACTCGTGTTTCCATCGGGTTTTGCATTTGTTGCGTCCAGCGCTCAAACTGCAGAAAGCACACATACGAGCTACATGTGATGCAAACGAAATCGGAAAAAAATGATTTTAATCAAGTCTCCTTCTGTCAACAAATTTGTTAATGAACTATTTAACACTGTAGTCGTCATGTAATCTGTGAAATGTTGTCGCTTTACAATCAGAAGACACAATATAGTGTGTTATTTGCAGGTATATATGGCATAGAACCATGTTATTAAACAAATGACATAGTGTTATTCTTATTACTTTACCACTTTTGATATTTTCAAAATGCACATTTAAACACGAGGAATGTTTGAAGGTTGCATGCATGAATTGTCCTGTTAATAATGTCGAAAATCCAAAAACATTTACACATCGTTCGTGTGAAGTATAGCAGAACAAGAAACAAAAACGACAAATAGGTTAAATGATTTTTTGTTCATTTTACCTCGTACATGTGTGACAAATTAAAATACCCTAAGACTCGACATACATGTTACCATTATTGCTTTAATAACTGTTAGCAAATCATTTTAGTCTGTTGAAAGAACAGCTTCAACAAAACAGAAAAGCAGAATATATTGCACTTGATAATATTCTGTTTCAAAAGATAAAAACATGACAAACATTTTGCTCGTTTATCATTTACATTTACGTATAATTACATATAGTGAATGTGTAACATTGGTACAAAAGTTGAAAAATGAGTTGCTTGCTGACCTTAAAAGAAATCCGCGTCAAATGGACGCGTTATCGGCAAAATTCGAAATTACTTTCGGTTTATAATGTAATTTATCTATACAATAACAAGATGACAATAACGTATGGTGGTCACATAGTTTATTTTCTATTCAAATCCTACTAAAGATACAGGTAACAGAGATAGAAACCAAACCACTAGGGATATGAGCCATGTGCGCAGATCAGGCTGACAACTTGGCTCAGGATTTGGTTCAGCTGATTAGGGTCATTAAGATGAAATTCGTGCTGGCGGTCGGTGCTCAGACTCGAGTAGTTAACTGTGCCAATCTCGATAACAATCACATTGTGACTCTTCGCGTGCAGCTGATTTTCAAGATCGATCAGCTCCGTTTTGTTGCGTGTGCCGTCGTTTGTAATAATGATGACGACGTTGTCGGCATCCGGTCGGTCGCCGCCGGCGGGGGTCAGCGCGTGGTCGATTGCATAATGGAGGCCGGCGTTCATTTCTGCGAGACGCCCGCCGTTCAAGGTAATGGCGTCCACGGCAGCCAGTGCCGACTGCATGGTCGTGTGCTCGCTGAGATCAAAATGGGTCTGCGCGGTATAGCTGAACGTGCCGACGGCGACGTGGACGCCGTTGTCGCTCACCGGAAGTCGGATAACGACGTTGTGCATGAAATGAACGATAGCTGACTCCCGGAGTGACATGGCGCGTGATTCATCTACTACGAACACAAGGTCAACGTGACACGAGGGGCCTGCAAGTAAAGAAAATAACAAATTTATAATCTTTTTTCATGGTTCCATCATTATCAAAGGGTTTTCACTCCATACATGTAGTAAGAAAATAATAAGTAATGCGAAGCCAACGCAGTCAAACATTAAAGTAAGGATTGGTATACCTTGATGATTGGCTGTCGTCGTCGGCGGTGGCATCGTGGTTGTCGTCTGTGGTTGTGGGTAGTTGCAGAGGTCCGTGTCGCAGCAGGAGACCGACAGATCCCTGGATTCCACGTCACGCCGACCGAACCCGAACGCCAGACCGGTTCCGTCGCAGACCTTCGGAAAATATAGATACGGACTAAATGGTTATCTGCTAATTCAGTACATGGTACTGATAGTTTGAAGCCTAGACTAAAAGATCAAACACCTTCAGGCTGAAAAAGAATCTTTCAAAAAATCGGGATCTTAGTTTTAGGTTGATCGAGTAGAAAGGGTAGCAATAAATAGGGTTTTCATAATCATTATGTAAGAATAAAATGCATATCACCGACGTGTACACATACGTAGCATTCGAATCTGATATGCGGCTAGGAAGCACTCTTAAATATCCCGCAATGTCATACAGATATTACAGAGAAAATAAACACTCCTCCGTATCATTGTAGTAGATTAAGAACTACAATATTAAATTTTTGATGCTAAACAAATATTGGTCATGACCGCTCGTGTTTTTGTTTGGGTCATGACATATTAAAATCGGTATTTACCTATCGTATTTTTGATCCGTTCGTGACATACAACTATTGGCCTAAACGCTCGTAATTTTTGTTCTGGATCATGACATACAACTATTGGTCATAACCGACTGGTTCAGGATGTATAAATATTGTCAATAACCAGTCGATGTTAAGCTATTGGTCTAACAAATCGTATTTCTGACTGGTTCGTACTTCTTTCTCCTGACAAGTCATCTCGAATTCGTGGTGCCCGTCAAAGTAGGAGCTCAGTTCCTTTCGCATGCACACCTGTTACCATGGAAACAAACATTATATTTTTTAATTAAATAGAGAATTATATTTCCAGAAGACATTAATAAGTGTTTTCAAGTTGTTTATTAATTAAAACTAAAACTAGTTGTTTAATAATTAAAACTACATTTTTACACAAGATCTACATGTGTATAATAATGATCGTGATCATTATATTAAATATCAGTATTCCCTGCATTGCAAATATACGTGTTTCAAAGTTTTATATCAAAATTAAACTGATATTTATCCCGTGGTAATGTGTAGTGTTTTTATACTGTTTACCTGCCCTTTAGGACACTGCATGGTCTGGTTGCACTGGTGATAGTCCATGACCGTGGCGTTACAGTGGTAGCATTCCAGTGCTGAAAGAACGATGTCATAGACACATTTGACGGAAAACCATATTGGTTTGAGTAAGTCGAGAGGAAGAGTTTGGGGCTGTATAGACCGTGGCACGCACTGATACTCAGCTTTCAAAAATACCGGGTAAAGCTAGTGACGGCTTTAAAAGTATCTCCATGCCAACTGGGTTATACAAAAGGTTACATACTAGCGTCACACCTTGAAGTGTGGGTAGGCTTAGTGACTACATACGGGATATTAGATATTCAGAGCATACATTGAAAAACATAGGGTAGGCATAGCCAAAAATATCAGAAGACTGATTTAATTAGCAGTCATACGGAAGGAGGTCCACACACGGGATACTCACGGCAAAGCTTGCAGAACCTCGGACAGGCCGAGGGGCCGATGTTCGGGTCCGTGCAGATGTTGGGGTTCGCCGCTATCATCAGCTTACAGGCGCCGGTGTTAATGTCGTCACACGCGCCAGACACACTTTCGGGCACCAGAGCCGCACAGACTGCTGCTGAAGAGAACGGGAACGCAATGTTCTTATAATTAATTACTGTAGCTTGGTTTTATATCTTTAAAATCTTGTTGCACTTGTGGTTATGCCTGATCGTTGCGTTAATGGTACATTGTGGCATACGCCATATGTTCATTTACTGAGCAAACAGTTGTCAAAATCGATTGTTGCACTTGTGGTTATGCCTGATCGTTGTGTTAATAGTACATTGTGGCATACGCCATATGTTCATTTACTGAGCAAACAGTTGTCAAAATCGATAGATGACCTGTATGATCTGAAAATTCTATTCGGCAAAAAAAAAAAAAAAAAAAAATTTCATTTAGCACAGTTACTTAAAACATAATATAAAAATAATAAAGGACTCACCCAAAATAACAGTTATACGTAAGGCCATTTCTTAACATTTGGGTCGCAAACCTAGGTTAAACGTGTTTATGATTCCTTATCATATAGTACACGTGATAAGACATAGGTATTAGGTCATAAGATAAATAATAATACAACAATATTTTATGAATGATTTATATGTGACTTTAATGCAGCATAAATATGTGTTCTGTAACACACAACACTATTGTAAAAAGTTATACATTTCTCTAAATATTTTCAATTCAATGCAGTGAAGGTAACCCATTTTCAACCTCGTACATCGTGGTCTCACAGTTCAGAATTATCGCAACGTACCAAACGTTCGTGAAGTTTTGTTTCTCCCATTACTCGTGTCCGACTCGATTCAGATGTTCCAATTACACGGCGTATGTGGTCACCGTATACTGATGAAATACAACTACGTTACTTTTATAATGAATGGATGGGCACCGCATACTTATGGACAAAAAAAAACAACAGTGCAGGGCAAGAAAATGTTAATTTCTCCGGGTTTCCATCATTATATGACACTAAATTTAGTTATACGGAACACAGTGGATATCGCTACTAAATATTCTTACAACATATTTTCCTGAAATTCGTCCCTCGTCATAGACGAAGTGAAAAAACGTCCACGTCTTTTATTCATGAAGTGAATTTTCAGATATATATTCAGATTTCTCTTCCATTTTGGCTATAATTCGAATGATAGAAGCTCATTATAGTTTCTATGATCTTATAACTGTGTTTTTGGTGAAAAAATACCTTTGGAACTATAAACTTTACATTAAAACTTCAGATTTAAATGCGAATTATGCATATCATTCAATACAGGTACTTGTTTTTGACCGAGATCTTCACCATGCTAGCACTATTTTACTAAAATTGAACCTTTATGTGTGGCTTAAATCATAATTTGTTCCGTGCAACTTGTGGTTTTATCATAGAGTATATGGATTGTTAAATATTTGAATTTACATACACATATAACGACTTTTTCCACGAAGTATACTTTGCATTCCAATTTTAATTTCAGCAGTATGCGGTGACCATATGCACCGTGAATTACGTGATTGTTAAGATCACTTGGACAATATTTGGTACAAAGACGTGTATCGCGCTAAACAAATTATATAAATACGATTTATTTAAACTATAAAAGGAAACCTCATAACGAATAGTGATGCTAATACCGACAACCTCATATCAAAATGATGTGTTTGATAAAGTGATTTAAAACATAAGTGAACACCATATATGTGGACACCTGGATGGAACCGAATAAGTCTTGAAAGTTGACAACAATTTCGTACGCAATTGAAAACAGAGCGAACCGGGACACCGACGAAATTGAAAACTGAGATAACGAGAACACCTTCGAAATTAAAAACTGAGATAATGAGAACACATTCGAAATTAAAACTGAGATAATGAGTATACATTCGAAATTAAAAACTGAGATAATAAAAACAAAATCGAAATTGAAAACTGATATAATGAGAACAAATTCGAAATAGAAAACTGAGATAATGAAAAGACCAGCGAAACAAAAAACCGAGCTAATCTTAACCCCTTCAAAATTGAAAACTGAGCTAATCTAAACACCTTCACATTTGAGAACTGAGCTAATCTAAACACCTTCATATTTGAAAACTGAGCTAATCTAAACACCTTCAAAATTGAAAACTGAGCTAATCTAAACACCTTCAAAATTGAAAACTGGGCTACGGTAATCGAAACACCTTCAAAATTGAAAACTGAGCTTATCTAAACACCTTCAAATTTGAAAACTGAGCTAATCTAAACACCTTCAAAATTGAAAACTAAGCTAATCTAAACACCTTCAAAATTGAAAAATGGGCTAATCTAAACACCTTCAAAATTGAAAACTGGGCTAATCTAAACACCTTCAAAATTTAAAACTGAGCTAATCTAAACACCTTCGAAAATAAAAACTGAGCTAATCAGAACACCTTCAAAATTGTAAACTGAGCTAAGCTCAATTTCTATAGTTGAGAACTGAACTAACATGAATGTCTGCAATTGAAAACCAGATTAACATAAATGTTTGGAATTGAAACTGAGCTCAGCTGAATGTATGAAATAGAAAACTTCAGCTTTTAAACCCGAATGTTTGCAATTGATAACTTAAATATCTGCAATAAAGAAAATAATTATATACATTTAACTTAAATGGCTGCAAATGAAAAAGGCGCTAACATGATGTTTGCAAATTTTAAAAATTAGCTAACCTAAATATTTAAAATTTAAACACTTATCTGAACTGAACGTTTACAGTTTAAACACTGAGCTTATTTGAAGGGATTGAAACGAAGTTAACCTGAATGTCTGCAATTGAAACTCTACTAACCCGTATGTCTGAAATTAGAAACGGAGCTAACCCAAATGTCTGAAATTAAAACGGAGCTAACCTAAATGTCTGAAATGGAAACGGAGCTCACCTGAATGTCTGCAATTGAAAAATGAGTTAACCTCAATGTCTGAAATTGAAACGGAGCTAACCTCAATGTCTGAAATTTAAACGGACCTAACATGAATGTCTGAAATGAAACGGAGATAACCTGAATGTCTGAAATTCAAACTGAGCTAAAACTGAGCTAACCAGCATGTCTGCAATTAGCTGTGCTATTCCGAATGTTTAAAATTGAAACTGAGCTAACCTGAATGTCTGCAACTAAAGCTGAGCTAACCTGAATGTCTGCAACTGAAACTGAGCTAACCTGAATGTCTGCAATTAAAACTGTGCTAACCTGAATGTCTGCAACCGAAATTGAGCTAACCTGAATGTCTGTAATTGAAACTGAGCTAACCTGAATGTCTGCAACTGAAACTGAGCTAACCTGAATGTCTGCAACTGAAACTGAGCTAACCTGAATGTCTGCAACTGAAACTGAGCTAACCTGATTGTCTGCAACTGAAACTGAGCTAACCTGAATGTCTGAAACTGAAACTGATCTAACCCAAATGAATGCAATCGAAAATGAGCTAACCCAAATGTCTGCAATTTAAAACTGAGCTAAACTGAATGTCTGCAATTGAAACTGAGCTAACCCACATGTCTGCAATTGAAAATAAGCGAACCCGAATGTCTGCAATTGCAAAGTGAGCTAACATGAATGTCTGCAATGGAACTGAGCTAACCTGACCGTCCGAAATTACAACTGAGCTAACCCGAATGTCTACGATTGAAAACAGAGCTAACCTGAAAGTCTTAAATTGTTACCTAGCGAACCCAAAAGTCTGGAATTGAAACTGAGCTAACGCGAATATCTGAACTTAAAACTGAGCTAATCCGAATGTTTGCCATTTAAATCTGAGCTAACTGGAATGTCTAAAATTGAAACGGAGCTAACCTCGATGTCTAAAAGTGAAACGGAGCTAAGCTAACCTGAGTGTCTGAAATAGAAACAGAGCTAACCTGAATGTCTGAAATTGAAAACTGACCTAACCATAATGTCTGAAATTGAAAACTGAGCTATCCCGAATGTCTGAAATTGAAAAATGAGCTAATCTGAATGTCTGAAATTGAAAACTGAGCTAACCTGAATGTCTGAAATTAAAACTGAGCTAAAACTGAGCTAACCAGCATGTCTTCGGGTAGTTTGTACTGTAGCGGTCCCCGGGAATTCTAAATGTAAACAACGTTTTGCGCATGCGTTGACGTTGCTATAGAATGACTTGTCTTGTTCCAGTCAGCCGCCATTTTTTTCTCGATTCGTAATCAAAACAGGATGAACATATGAGCCACTCGGCGTTGAGTGATAATAAGAGGGGGTGTGGGGGCGGCAGCCCCCCCCCACACCAAATCAGTCATTCTGCTAATTGATAGTTCAAATTTCTTCGTGGTTTACTGCTACAAGACTACTGCTTTCAGTTGAGACGTGTAAACTTGCAACTAATGAAGCACAGAAGGCCGTATTGAACATTTCTTTATATTGCTATTATGTTGTATGTTAATGTTTTTGTTGTTTTGTTATTTGTGGTTTTAAGAGTATAAATCGCTTTATTCCATTTGCAAATTGTGCTTAACGAGTTAAATCGTTAAGCATTACAACGTCGATAACCATTTTCAAAATGGCCGACCTTTTTGTAGAAGGTGGGTTAATCGCAAAGATATGCGATTTTGAATTAATATTTCGTGAAATATTTCACAAAATATTAATTAAACTTTGCAAAAAAATCAAGATTTGGGGGTAATGTTTTATTTTTACGACCGATTTTTTAAAATCGCCACGCTAGCGCGCGGCTCACAATATTTACGCGCACCTAGTCCTTAGTTACCTAGAATATATATAGTATTTCCGGGGACCGCTAAAGTAAAGGTGTTCCCATGTCTTCTATTGAAAACTAGGCTAACCCAAATGTTTAAAGTTGAAACTGAGCTAACCTGAATCTTTGCAATTGAAACTAAGCTAACCTGGATGTCTGCAATCGAAAACTGAGCTAACCTAAATATTTGCAACTGAACTGATCTAACCTGTGTGTCTACAATTAAAAATTTGAGCTAACCCGAATGTCTGCAATCAAAACTGAGCTAACCTCAATGTCTGCAATTAAAATTGAGCTAACCTCAATGTCTGCAATTGAAACTGAGCTAATCTGAATGCCTGCAATTAAAACTGAGCTAACCTCAATGTCTGCAATTGAAACTGAACTTACCTGAGTGTCTTCAATTGAAACTGAGCTAACCCGAATGTCTGCAATTAAAACTGAGCTAACCTGAATGTATGCAATTGAAACTGAGCTAACCTGAATGTCTGCAATTAAAACTGAGTTAACCTAAATTTCTGCAATTGAAACTGAACTTACCTGAATGTCTGAATTTGAAACTGAACTAACCTGAATGTCTTCAAATGAAACTGAACATACCTGAGTGTCTGCAATTAAAACTGAGATAACCCGAACGTCTGCGGTTGAAAACTAAGCTAACCTGAAAGTCTGAAATTAAAACTGAGCTAACCTGAATGTCTGCAATTGAAACTGAGTTAACGCGATTGTCTGAACTTGGAACTGAGCTGCCCTGAATATCTGCAATTTGAAACTGAGCTAACCTGAATGTCTCAAATTAAAACGGAGCTAACCTGAATGTCTAAAACTGAAACTGAGCTAACATGAATGCATGCAATTGAAACTAAGCTAACCTGAATGTCTAAAATTGAAAACTGAGCTAACATGAATGTCTCAAAATGAAAGGAAGCTAACCTCAATGTCTGAAATTTAAAACTGAGCTAACCTGAATTATGAAAATGAAACCGAACTAACTTGAATGTCTGAAAATGAAAACTGTGCTCACCCGTCTGAAATTGAACGCAGCTTACCTGAATGTCGACAATTGAAATTGAGCTAACCTGAATTATGCAATTGAAAATGAGGTAACCCGAATGTTTGCAATTGAACATTGAGCTAACCTGAATGTATGCAATTGAAACCGAGCTAACTCGAATGTCTGAAATTGAAACTGAGCTAACCACCAGGTATGAAATTCAAACCTTCTGAAAGTGAAATCTGAGTTTATCTGTATGCCTCAAGTTGAAAACAACATGACTGTTGTTGACCACAGCGATAAAGTTTTACACAAACAAGCAAACTGCGGACGAAATATACAGTGCACGTGTTTTTGCTTTTTGGACTTGGAAAAGAACATTTGTCCATTAATATAATGAATTAAAATTGAACTTGTAAATGTATTTGCAAATGTAACTATTGTTTTATGATGACAACAGTTTATAGCATTGCATCGTAATTTCTCAAATTATACTACATACACACATCTAGTATATGTGTACGCAAAAATTGTAAGGTTTGCCGATAGTGTAGGCATGTTATCTTCTGGATCGCTATAAATAAATGCAAACAGATAAATACAGCTGGCCTACAAATGGTCAGTTTTAGAACATGTTCTAATAGACTTGACTGTTCGCAAATGCATATCAAGACATGTCGACAGAAAATAGAACATGTAACGTTTGTGTTATGAATAGCGAAAGCATAATTTGAAACATTATGTATTTTACATTAAAAACGTAAAAGGAGCCGAAAATGTGTTTCCTTTTGTGACAAATGAAAAAAAACAACCTAAGACATATTGTCACATGGTCCACATACACGTTTTAAATGACCTCAAGTTAAAACTTTAGTGCTTGACATTTAAACTCTGGATCTACATCGTATAATCAACATAGTTTTGAAATGTTCTTGCTCAACTAAATAAATTGTTGTCTTCCATAGTTTTTGGACTTTTAAGATTAAAATACAACATGTGCTTATAAACAGCAGCGTCTCATTCATATTATAGATGTTTACAAAATTATCATTTGCTTTACAATTCTTGAAAAAGAAAAAACATCATTACGAGTACATGTAATAACCAATCTGATTAAAATCATATCCTTAAATACGCTACATATTAGGGGGGGCCGTGCACTTAGTCAGCTAGATTGATATATTCTAACAAGGTACTCGCTAAGTTTTATATAAAAAGTAAAAACTATCGTTGTTAAACTACCCCCATGAACAACGCAAAAAGAAGTTCCGATTCTGAGCAGAGCATAGTAAAAAGTAGTTCCAATTACAATTGCATGAAATATATGTCAAATCATGTTAAAATCGAAATAATTTTCTCGCATTCTCGTTCTTTATCGGCCATTAAACAACTCTTTGTCGTTCTGATGCGTGGCTATTAAACAACGCGGGCTTAAGCCCTCGTGGTTTAATTCCTACGCATCAGAACTCCAAATCGTTGTTTATTGGCCGATAAACAACGATAAATAGAAAATTATTTCTTAAATAACATGTCCAAGTGGAAAATGTTAAAAAAAAATTACATTGCCAAAGGTTTTACAAGTTTAATTCACTAATAAATATTAAAAACCAGATAAATACGACAATCATTTTAACAATATTTAACAAAAAGACATATTTCTTCACACGAATAGTAGCTTAATGTCTAGGTGTGGTACGAATGTCACGCACAGATCAGACCGGAAACCTGGTTCAAGATCTGATGAAGCTGTCTGGGGTCGCTCAGTCGGAACTCGTGTCGTCTGTCGGAACTCAAGGAGTGCAGGGAGACCGCGCCCAGTTCGATCGCGATGACGTTCCGGCTCTTGGCGTGCAACTGCGACTGGAGGCGGTTCAGTTCTGCCGCGTTATCCCCATCGTCGTCGGTGATGATCACCACGACGTTGTCGGCGTCCGGACGGTCGCCTCCCGATGGCGACAACGCTTTTTCTAAAACGTAATGCAGACCGGCGTTGAGGTCACCGTACACAACCCCTCCGCGAAGTCTGATAGCGTCGATTGCCGACAGAAGCGACGACATGGTCAAATGATCGTCCAACGAAAATTGCTCGTGGGCGGTCGTTGTAAAGGTGCCGACGGCTACATGCACGCCATTCTGGCCAACCGGAAGTGGGCTGACTAGGCTGTGAACGAAGCTCAGTATGTCCCTCTCGAGGCGCGACATGGAGTTCGCCTCGTCAATCAGGAAGACAAGATCCACCTGGCAAGACGGCACTGTCGAATAAAATCACATAGCAATAAACGCCGTTTTGATTGGTTTCTCGATATCCTGGTTTACGTTTATTACTAGTAATGAAGCAAATAAACTAACTACATAAAACTTGTTTAATAACCTTAGACTTTTAAATGCTCACTGTTCATTTCAAAATCGGACCAGACGAGAAATAAACACGTGCTTTAATCGGACGCTAGAGCCATATGAAACCTACCGTTTGTAGTGATGAACTGTGTCGTTGTTTCTGTCGTTGGTGGGGTTGTCGTCGTCGTCGTTGTCGTCTGCTGAGGGTAGTTGCAGAGATCCGTTTCACAGCAGGAGACCGTCACGTCTCTGGGGTCAACGTGCCGCCGCCCGAACCCAAACGTGATACCCGAGCCGTCACACGCCTACAATAAACTCTGACATGAGGTAAGCCTATAAACTAATGCCGGAACAGTCTGATCTGCATGTTTAGTTGGCCTACTATTGCGATTTTCAACTGTGCTTATTACATTGGAATGTTTGTATTCAATAATAATTATCTGAGATTTTTTCAAGCAACGGACTATTTCTCAGGTTATATATGAATGGCTATCACAGACATGCATGCGCTCACTTGCTTGATGTCACTTTCATTGGATTGATACCTCAGAACAAGTATATGAACGTTATCATACGCATGCTGGTACAAACTTGTCAAAATACTTAAAAGTCGTGTGCCTACGACAGTGGCTTACCTAGACCCAAATTGTAGTATGCAACGGCAACTATTTCAGTTTTAATAACACTCAATACCTTCAGATAAATAAATGCAATACATGTACATTAATTGTCTAACCAGCGTTAACTCTCAAGTTTAACGCATTTTTTCATCGTGTTATGGTTTTCCCATATCCACGTTTAATAGTGTTGCTATTCATACGCACGTGCGTATAGGAGTATGCATAGTTACGCCTGGAATAATTGACACGATTACACAAGCGGAGTAACGTAGTTAATGTACTACTTTCTATGTTTATCTGGTAAACAAAGTAAATGTTTAACTTACGGCTTTCTGCTGACACCTCATCTCGTACTCGTGATGGCCGTCCAGGAAGGACTTCAACTCTTTCTTCATGCACACCTGCAACACCAGGGCAACGGTTACAGAACTGTATAATGTGGAACTTGATAAAACTAGGGATTGTACCACTGGCGAATATATCCAAAATAAAATGGGACACGTGACGATTTATAGTCATTGAAATCTCTTTTTGTTTCTTACAACGTCCATCAAAACAGGGTCTATTGAAAATGAATCACATTAAGTCAATAACTAACGTCCATACAATGTACATTAAGTGTATGTACTCATTTTGGTACATATATATTTGATTTTATGCTTAATTATCGCTTAAAATGAAATTATATGACATAAATGTGTGCTTAAAAAGTCTTCAGATGAAAATTTCTGTTAATTAAAATATATTTAAGTTGATGAAGTGAACTTGAAAAATGTGTACGTCAACAATATATAACGTCACACACTGCAAATGACTTCATACCTCTCCAGCATCACACAACATAATCTGGTTACACAGGTGATAGTCGGTCACCGTGGCGTCACAATGGTAACAGAGCAGTGCTATAAAGGTGAACGAGGGCGTGTAAAATTCGAACGCAACATCGACAACAGTTTTTGTGTTAGTGTTACCGAAGCTAAAATAACAAATTGCTGCTTATTATTTTGAAAGTGATTTAAACGGAGGCATATGTTCCCATTTTGTGGGAAAATATTTCAAAATGACAGTTATTATTGCAAAATTAAATTCATTGACTAATCATTTTCATTTCTTAACACTAACCTAGTTACAGCAAAAGCTTTCAAACATTTGGGTAGTCATTGATTGCACCCCCAAAAGACCATACGACGAGATTTGGTTGAAAGTGTGTTTTAAAGTGAAAGTTTTGTCATTTATTCAAAAACAAAAACACATTATAAATAAACATGCGAAATAACACTACTGGCAAAGAGATATACTGGAAATATAGTGTAAAAAACGTCAATTGAAATGGATAAAATTATAAAGCGTTTGTAACGCTTTTTATCAGTATGTTGTGCAACACGTGCATCACTTACATAGCGTTAAAATTCATTGCCATAATCGTTAGTCAGAGTGGCCTAGCGGTTAAAGCGACATATTTTTTATCCTGGCAGTCGTAGGTTCGAGTTCTGGCGAAGGAAAATCATTGAATTATTTTTCCCTTTGTCTAATATTTGTTTTCGGTTAGTCCAACTTCTTTAGTTTTTGCAGTTTAGACATCAAAGGACATTTTTCCAAAATTCGAAAATCTGTGGAAAAAGTCCCTTTACAAATTCAAAAAGCTAGGACTTGTTTAACGGTCCTATAAATCATTTGTATATTGTCAATGGTGTTTGTCAAAGACTGACCTTAGAACGCGTGGTTAAAAATCCTACAGCGTATGGTAAATTGACATTAGGTCAGACAGCGGTGTCTGACCTAAAGTCAATTTACCATACGCTGTAGTTTGTACGTACGGCACAGCTTGCAGTATCTGGGGCAGGCCATGTGACCGATGCTGGGGTCCGTGCAGATCTCGGGGTTGCGAGAGTACATCAGCTCGCAGGCGGAGCTATCGATGTCGTTGCACGCCGAAGACGCTCTTCCAGTCAGCAGCCCCAAGACCGCAACTAGAACATATTACCATCTTCCACCTTGATCATAAATCTATGACAATGTCAGTTTCAATAAACTTAAGTTGTCTGCGTTATATTTGAATTCAAAGCCTCGGCATATCCGATGTGTTGCAAACCCTATTCAAACGCAAGGCAACCTGACAGATATACAAATAGTTTTGTGCACCCAATAAAAATAGTATTATCGTTTGTACACGTTACTACAGCAATTCACTGTTAACCAACTATTTTCCAAATGATGCTCAACGTTTCTTCAGATATACTTTGATACAGTTATGAACGTCAAATAAAGCTACGATCCGCCTCCTTGGATGCTATTTGAGTGTTAACCTTTGGCTCATTGGGTCAGGGTGATTATTTAGTTTATGTCATGTGTTTTGGTCCGGTTTCCTTGTCCAACACTGCCCGTCCTGTCCATAGCGCGAATAACAAACCATGATATCAAGTACCAAAAGCTTTCTACCTACGTGTGCCTATATACATGCACTGTTGTAGTTAATTCGAATTAAAGTCATAAGGTCGACAACATACAAAGTGATGTTATAGTTGCGATGAAAATTACGTTTACGCGCGGATGTATAGTGCAAGTAAAAAAGCTTGTCAGTGCTTTGATTAAGAGTTAACGTCATTATTTTATCTTTCGCCAGAAAAAATTCATATGTTTTACCATGTTCTTACTTTAGGGTAACTCCAATACACGTTTTAATACGACATTAGATTACCCTAATACACCATCGGTTAAAAGGTCTAAATAAATTCAATAAAAAGTCTTACCCAAAATTACTTGTTTTCTGAAAGCCATGATATTTCAACGTTTAGACCTTGTGATTTCAATATAATGAATAAACTGTATTAACTTTGTTTGCGAATAAAAACGAATTTATTTTGTACTTAATGTACATAATATGGAACAACAGACGTTGTATCATCGGGCATCAGTCGTGACATGAGTGACAGCGCATATCGTTAATAATGGTGAACCAGCCTGGCACAGAAGTTATCAGAACGTGTCCTGGGCAAACCTGTCCTATCTGGATTCAGATCATTTTATTTCAGTGGAACATTAGTGGGAATGCAAGAGTGTTTTGTTTACGAATCTGTCGTTGGTATCTTAAATTCATTTATAAATGTAAAACGTGATTATATCTAACTTAAGCTACTGCAAATCACCGAAATTCATGTTTTCATTGACGTCGTTGGACAACCGAGTGTGTGCGTTTAAATAAATAATATCTACTTAAACAAAGAAAAACGTTGAAAACGATTATTTGCAGAGTGAGTACAATGCCGGTGGACAGAAATGTGAATGAAATGTCTGGTACTAGCAAAGTGAATGCAATGTCCGGTAATATCAAACCGAGTTCAATGTCGGGTAACAGTAAAATGAATGCAGTGTCGGGGACCAGCATAGTGAATGCAATGTCCGGTACCAGCAAAGCGAATGCAATGTCGGGTACCAGCAACGTAAATGCAGTTTCGGGTGCCAGCGAAATGGGTGCGATGTCTGGTGTCATCAAACAGAATACAATGTCGGGTACCAGCAAAGTGACTGCGATGTCTGGTGCCATCAAAGAGAATGCAATGTCGGGTACCAGCAAAGTAAATGCAGTTTCGGGTGGCAGCAAAATGGGTGCAATGTCGGGTGCTATCAAAGAGAATACAACGTCAGGTACCAGCAAAGTGAATGCAGTTTTTGGTTCCAGCAAAATGAATGCAATGTCAGGTAACAGTAAAATGAATGAAGTGTCGGGTATAAGCAAAATGAATGCTATGTCGGGTACCAGCAAAGTGAATGCAGTTTTTGGTGCCAGAAAAATGAATGCAATGTCGGGTACCAATAAAATGAATGCAATGCCGGGTACCAGTAAAATTAATACAATGTCGGGTACCAATAACATGAATGCAATGTCGGGTACCATCAAAGTGGCTGCGATGTCTGGTGCCATCAAAGAGAATGCAATGTCGGGTACCAGCAACGTAAATGCAGTTTCGGATGCCAGCAAAATGAATGCAATGTCTGGTGCTATCAAAGAGAATACAATGTCTGGTACCAGTAAATTTAATGCAGTTTTTGGTTCCACCAAAGTGACTGCAATGTCGGGTATCAGTACAATGAATGCAAAATGTCGGGTACCAGCAAAATAAATGCAATGTCGGGTACCAGCAATGTGAATGCAGTTTCTGGTGCCAGCTAAATGAATGCAATGTCGGGTTCCAATAAAATGAATGCAATGTCGGTTACCAGTAAAATGAATGCAATGTCGGGAACCAGCAAAATGAATGCAATGTCGGGTGCTGTGAAAGTTAATACAATGTCGGGTATCATCAAAGTGAATGCAGTTTTTGATGCCAGTAAAATAAATGCGATGTCGGGTACCAGTAAAATGAAGGCAATGTCGGGTTCCAGCAGATTTGATACAATGTTGGGTACCAGTAATGTGAATACGAATTCGGGTACCAGCAAAGTGAATACAATGTCGGGAATTTACAAAGTGAAGGCAGAGAATTGGCAAAGAGAATACAACGTCGGGTACCAGCTAAGCGAATACAATGTCAGGTACCAGCACGGTGTAAACATTGCCAGAGAATTCAGTACAATAACAGATAGCAGCAAAATGACTATAATGAATACTTTGAGAATCGATAACAGGTTCTGTATCAGAAAATTAAATAACGTGTATTGTCTAAAAACTGCGTCGGACCAAAAAATGAATACAGTTTCGGGTAAACATTTACTGAATACAATTCCGTAGGAAGCATTTTGAACGCAACAACTGGTAACTACATGCCTTTAACATTGCACATGTATAATACCCACAAAAGGAATGGAATCCACCTCAATATTAACCCTGTTTCGCTGAATCACCGACCGTACCATGCATATATGAACTGCATTGATTCTTTAAAAGACCACTATAGCTGCTTTTGTAAATAATGCTTACATTGATGTTGCAGTCAGGTACTCCATGTATTCAATCTTATAATGTGTTATTCTCTTTTTTCTTCGTTGTTACTTTTGTTAATATTGCAGACCTGAACATTAATAAATTATTTATTTGATCTTGCATTTTGTGTATGGACTTGATGATTCAGTTGTTTGTTAGCATGTTTTAACTAACACGTTTTAGAAGTATTGTATTAAGTTATAATACTTAGTTTCGAGTTCTTTATATATCCTTAACATTTCCCTATGAAACGAACATGCACTATTACAAAGTGCAGTTATCAGGCGCGGCTACACAGGATTCGGAGTTAAGGAGTGGAAACCATTTGGTTCCGACCAACATTTACACGCATAAATCAAATATTGTGTAAAACAATCACAATGAAATTGCACTATATCATAGTTTAGGTGTTTGAAAAGACTCCAGACGCAAACTACATGAACTATGCTTCTGTGCAACATAACATGATGGGAAAGCTGATAAACATATATAAGGCGTGTCGTGGAAAAACCGGACTTAATGCGTCGTCCCCAATCAGTCTGTGTAGTCAGTTTATCTCCGGTTGTTAAACTATATTGAAAAGAGATTGTCAGAGGGTAAACTTATAATTACTAGAAAGCACTCGGAGTGCGCCGACATCCAACTTTAAATTTATAGAATACATTTACAGATGTACAAAACACATGAATATGCCAGTGATAGTATACCTCCCTTGCCCTATATCCCCTAAAAATTAAGAATCTGATTATTGGACCATCCTGTTGATTTACCAAAATATTATTTTTTTTAATTACTGCATGTCCTTACATTTTTCATATCGTTGCAAACAGACAGACAAACACACCAACGATAACAAATATATAACCAGCTGTGCGGTGTTATATCGAGTTATTAACCCTCTGGACTTTGGTTAGAAAGCTTTGCCCTATCACGCAGCTCAGCATAAAAATCGTTGCTGGTATAAATATAACTCTAAAACCATTTTGTAAAAGGAATGCAAATAATTATGCAAAAGCATTAATGTGCGAGGTAGGTGCTTTTTTAAATAAATATCTAAGAATGAAAAGTATGAAATATATGCATACATAACATCTGTGTGTCTAAAACACGATAGGCGTAAATATAACACTATGTTTCTACGTTAAAAACTTCTTCAAATATGTATTTGATAACAGCACGTGTACATGTTTAGATGCAATAAGTACCCCTTTATATACATGTATAAACTTATTACTGGTAGTATTGAAAAATTCAATGGTAGTTAAAGCATGTGACATTAAATCAATGAAATTGTGTAAGTGTAGTTCATTTAAGAATATCAATCTTTACTCTCGGTTTTTCTTTCTTTTCAATTTCTTAGGCTTTGTTACATTAGCATCATTCTCTGTTTGACCCAATGTATCTGTATTTCCATCACCTGCATGCTCAATTACAATATCATGCTCATTTTCACAACTTTTGTCATTCTTCGTTTTCTTTCGTTTTCTCTTATTCCCTTCCCCGGCATATGTATCATCATTACATAGATCCCCTTCTGTGCCAACTCTGTTTTCACCATTTGACAAGTTATTGTGTATAGCGACATCTTCAATTATCACTCCAGTGTTACTATCAACAATTTCGTTTGTTTCATAATGCTCTGTCTCTGCATCAGTAACATCTGATCCTCTTTCGTCCTTTTGGTCTTTCACTTTCTTCTTTGACTTCTTCCTCTTCTTAGATTTCTTTTTCATTTCCTCCTCACAATGTTCATACTCAGTTTCTGCTTTTGTCTCAGATTCTTCATTTCCCTTTTCAGTTCTTGCACTATCTGCTTCAGTTGTCTCTATAGCAACTGAGTCTTTCACCATTTCAGTTGTACCTTTCATAGTCTTGCTACATTTCTTCTTAATGCTATTTTCATTAGCATTCAGGTCTGATTTCACTTTGGCAAGTCTCTCTTGCTCCTCAATTCTCTGCAGTTTTCCATTCAGCTTGAGGCCATGTCTTGCTCCCCTGAAAAAGAAGTTATCAGAAGGCAAAATTAGTATTATTCGTGAAATAATTGACAACAAATTATGTTTGGAAGATTCTTTTGCAAGATAATACTGATTGTTAAGAACTTTCTTTTAGGTTACAATATACTAATTCCAATCCTTATGTAATTAAATGTAAAAGCGATAACTTTAACCAAAAATAAATGCAACATTTTGCACATAGGGACCCTCATAACCATACATTTTCTTAAAGAGCATTTTAAGCTGAATTGATTTAAGCAATAAAAAGGGTATTTCATGTATCATGTAAGAAAGAACTAGACACTAAACAAAGTTGACTGTTTTATCACCATCTTTTTAGCGGCAACTTTCTAGTTGAATGTAACCCGCCTCAGCGCAAGTGTCATACTGTAGTCTCCAATCTTAAAACATATCAGTGATTTATTTGTGCATACCAATGCTTACCCTACCAACATCTCCAAAAAAGAATATCAAAGCAAGTGTCTAAACCTAAAAACATGTCTTCGAGTTAAACTTGTTGATTTATTTAGAGAGTACAGCCCTACATGACTTATTTATTCAGTGTATTGTGACCTTAAACAATTATGTTCAGTCATAAAACAAATTTAGAAGATGGGTAACAATAACTTAAACTATAAATATACAATTGTATTTATTTTCTGGTTTATAATCAAATACCGGTCTCCTTTTAAACACCACAAATTAAAATAATCTACTGATATACCTATAACTGTTATTTTTTTACCTAACTAAACAAAGGAATGATGCCAGCATCAATGTAAAGGGTGAAAACATGCTTCTTCATTGTTTTCTTTGCTCATAATATCTTTATAAATGTAAGAAAAACTAAAATGTCAACTAGACTTACTTGTGGGCTGTACGACCACCACACATTCTGAAAACTTCCTCCTCGTTGTCGGGCCTGAATCGAGAACATGCATGAATTATAAGCAACCTTGAACAGTTGCTTGAAAAACAAACAAAAGAGCCATGACAGCCCAAAGCGCTCACCTGAGTACCGGCAAAGATGAAGACCATACTGATGTAACAGGTTTGAAATCAAAAAGGTATCTGAAGTAAACACATGTATGGGCAGAGGTTGTTTGGATCAGTTGATTTTATGCATCAGGCAGTTCAATTGGCTATATTGCATGCTCAGGTGCGCTAAAAATACTCAAGAAGAAATTAGCAGCCTTCTCAGTTACTTACTCTCTCAATAAAAATCTGATAAATTTTAAGCATCATACTAACATGATACTCGCTAATTTTTCTATAGACAAAGAACAAAATTATCACTGCTTAACTACCCAATAAACAACGCAGAAAAAAATCCCACTTCTAAGCGGAGCATAGTTAAATCATGTTAGAATCACCCAATAAACAACGCAGAAAGAAATCCCACTTCTGAGCGGAGCATAGTAAAAAGTAGTTCCAATTACAATTGCAAAAATATATGTCAAATCATGTTAGAATCATAATTTTCGCATTATCATTCTTTATCAGTGCATAAACAACTCTTTGTCGTTCTGATGCATGGCTATTAAACAGCGATCAAACGAAAATTATTTCTTAATTCAAGTATAATACTCTATCACTACAAACCTGATAAAAGCATCCAGGCGTGATTATGTTTAAATCTGATAACTCTCATTTAAAATCTGAGACATGAACAGCATTCAGGCATGTTAATGTTCAAATGTTATAAAATATATCAGGCCAATAAAGATTTTTGACAATGTTAAGAAGTAAGCAGTACCCAAGAAACATTCATTGTTAACTAACAGTGCACAGACAGTGCATCAAAGTTGAACTGAATTTACGAATTGCTGTGCAAAAATTTAAAAAAAACCTGTATGTAAAATATAAAGAACAAGAGCTGTTTGTAAGGTATGTCCATCTAGGTCCAGAGCAATCTTCACCGGTACACAAAATTGTAAAAAGTAATTCAAGAACTGTAGCTCCTAAGTTCCTGGGGCGATTAGCGGGTTATCAAAGTTGGTTCCGGTATAGCCACAAATAGTTTCATCAGCTTTGGCGAAGGTCGAATAAGAACTGTTGGAGAGCACACACGGCTAAAAAGGCAGATTACAGAAAATTCAAGGTCACCTAGGGTCATGTGGCTAATTATCAAACCTGGCAGCAGCAGATATATTAAGCCAACAAACATTTTCATTAAGTTTGGTGAAGATTGGATGAAAGATTATTGGATTTAAAGAGCGGAAAAGAATGTAGTCTTCTGACTGAATGATAGACCAAATGAACAACAGACCTACTGACCGAATTTGCAAACCAATATAACCCAACATCTTCAATGGGGGGACATGATAAACTCAGTTTGGCATCTAGCTATTGATCTTTCATTGTTATATTTTAATATTCAGTGCTATTGGCATCTAGCTATTGATCTTTCATGGTTATATTTTAATACTCAGTACTATTGAGCCGAGACTTACACCAGGCAGGGCTGGTGCTTCTCCTCCTCACCCTCACTGCTCTCGGACACGTGGCCCTCTGGCTTGTTCTCTCTGCCATCACTCAGGGTGGCACCCTGAGACACACAAAGTAGGACACATGAGTACTGGTATATATCGTGTATATTAAACCAAATAGCTACCTGCTACTTCTCTTCATGTACAAAGGGGTTATATATTGGAAACACACACCAGTTTTGTAGCATGGAAGTTGAGATACATATACACAAATGTAGTCTTTTCTGAGGAGATTTTGAAAATTAAAAGGTTATGAAAATTAAACATTTCCATGTCCTTATTTGGTGATATAAAACCGGTACAACTATTCTGACAACAAATATATCTATGAGGCATGTTGTGGGAAACCTGTGCTTAAGGCATCTGCGTAAAGTCATCCCGGATAAGCCTGTGCAGTCCGCACAGCTGTGCGGCTAATCAGGGACAACACTTTCCGCTTTTATGGTATTTTCTGTTTTAAGGAAGTCTCTTCTAAAAAAAAACCCACTTTAGTCCGAAAGTGTTCTCCCGGATTAGCCAGTGCAGACATCACAGGCTGATCAGGGACGACACTTTACGCACATTCATTCAGCCCGGTTTTCCCACACCATGGCTCATATCTATTATTTCAAATAACAACTTCACAACTTCATTCTATTTATTATATTCAAGCCAGACAGGAGCCTCCAATAAGAGCAAACTAACAGAGCTACTACCTTGGTCAACTTAATTTTCACTAAAAATGGCAATGACTGCTCAATACACCAAAAACATATGGCTTCACAATTTTATGAATGTTACCTTCACAAACTGGCCATACAACATGGACCTGTCAGCAAATGGCTTCCCTTTGGCCTGGGTACCTGCGGTGTTGCTATTCTTGATTTCTACACCATCCTGAAGAATTAAACATGAAGTCAGTGCGGAGAAAGACCAAATGTTAGAAATGAACACAAGATGGAAGTTCTATTCTAAGAATCATACCAAAATAGGTTATGTATGTCAATTGACCAGAAACACAGAATATTCCTAAGATCATTATTTAGTTTAGAATCTATGACAAAAGATAACTTTATTCATTAGCTAGTACCAGTAAACTGCTGTCGTAACGTCAAATCTAAATATTTAATCTAGAGAGAGACACTTTAATTCTGACTTTATGAAATATAACAGTTCTACACATATACATATACACATATACACAATATTACATAGCAGCTAGGTAAGACTGTTCACAATTAGAGACAAATAAATGCTGTATTAAAATAATAATAACAACAAGAGGGCCATGATGGTCCAAAGGGCTCACCTGAGTACTGGCAAAGATGAAAGCCTTACTGATGTGAAAGGCTTGCGGGAATTTACGCCATATTGTCCTTAAATAATTTGTCTAGCTGATTTACTCTCATACATAAAACAAGAAAGGACCTGGATATATTTTCTCTACCCTGGTATCCAACTTTTCGCAGGCAATTTCGGAGGAATAGTGTTAATGCTGCAGTTCTGAAAGATAATGCAACCGCTGCACAAAGGTCATGTCATGCTTGCCGGCTTTTTTTAAAGAGTAGAGTGTATTACCATTTACCCGTCCTATATTGACATTCGCTTAAGATTTTGTGGTCATAGACAAATTGTGCAAGTTTGGTCCAGACTTTTTGAAAATGAAGTCCCTGTCTTGCAACAAATTCATTTTTGCATTAATTTTCACAACTGAGTGGATATCACTGATGTGGCCTGTCTCATTTGCTGCTTGTGTTGAGATCTTATGGCCATACAAAACATGTGGAAGTTTATCAAGATTTAATATAAAATGAAATCTCGATGCACGAAAAAGGCAATTTTTGCAAATTTTTTTAGTAACAAAGGGGCCATAACTCTGATGTTTGTAGCCCAATCTGACCCATTGTTGGCTTCTGCTGCAGTTGTATGATCACATACAAACTGTGGAAGTTAAGTCAAGATTGGAAGAAAAATAAAATCTCTATGAACAAAAAAGGCAATTTTTGCATTTTTTTCCACATACATGGGGCCATAACTCCGGTGTCTGTGGTCTAACCTTAACCATTTTTGGCTCTTGCTGAAATCTTTTGGTCACACGCAAACTGTGGAAGTTTGGTCAAGATTGGAAGAAAAATGAAGTCTTAAGCAAGTTAAATGGCATTTTTTGCCTATTTTTCAACACAAAAAGGGGGCATAACTCTGGTGTTTGTGGCCCAATCCGGCCCAATGTTAACTTCTACTATGATCTTTTCATAATATACAAACCGTGGAAGTTTGGTCAAGATTTTTAGAAAAGTCTCTATGAACGAAAACGGCATTTTTTGCATTTTTTCCCACAAACAAGGGGCCATAACTCTAAGGTTTCTGGTCCGATTTGGCCCATTATCAATACCAACCAAGATCTTATGGTCATACACAAACTGTGCAAATTAGGTCAAGATTGAATAAAAAATGTAGTCTTTATCGCGATAACAGGCCAAATTGTTGACAGCAGACGGACGCCGCCGGAGAGGACCCCTATACCAATAGCTCACCGAGCACTATAAGTCTAAGAAGTAACACAAAATTCTGACCTGGGACTCCTGTATCTGTATGTTGCCTGCTGCCTTGTTAAACACGTGGTCCCACCAATGGTAGGTGAACTCTCGACCTGAATCATGTCCAACCTGACCAGAGAAAAGATTTCCATTCAGGTATATACAATATTAACATTAGCATTAACAATCTAGCTAGGTGAAACATGGTATACATGAATCATTAAACCAGTTATCTTCTGAACATAATCTCAGTGTATGCCAGAATTCTGGTAAGCAGAAATGTTGACACAATGTGTTTCATTACAGATAGTGTTTTCATTCAGTATTTTTTTTACTTTTAAATATATATAGTAATATGTATCATAATATATAAATATCAACCGTATTAAAATTATGTTAACAGGAGATAGAATTTTTTTTTCAAATATAAAATTAATATAAACAATTTACCCCTCTGTTGTCATTTTTTATTTTCACTTTGATGGCTTCTTTAATTCCAGTTTTTTGCTTTCCTAGACCATCACCTAGAATAAATCACCTCAATGTAGATTTTGGTAGTTCACCACATCAAAATAATATATGGATATACAATATATACAGTTGTTAAAATTGTTTAGTTAAAATCTAGTTGTTTTAACTTGATCTGTCAACGGCCAGAGGCTTACTGAAGCACTTTCAAGTCTGTTTGTTTGTTTGTTTGGATTTTTCGCAGTTTTTAACAGTATTTCAGTCATATCACGGCGGTCAGTTAACCTACTCACACTTTTCCTGGGCAATCTTAGCCGATCAAAGCGGTTTACCAGTACTAAGTGCACATACTTATGCCAGTAACTGACAACTGCCCTACTTGAATCAAAGGTAGGGGGAGAATGGCCATGCCAGCATAATTTTCGCATGCTTTTTTTCAGAACAAAAGATTTTCACTAAGTACAAAATGTATACGTGCATTTTAACTCTATATAGAATTTGTATTTACGTCACATGAACAGTAAAATTCTGACAGGCGTTTTGGATTCGACTTTATTATATGCGTCAATTAGGGAAAGATCTAGTATCACAAAAGGTATAGGGTGCTGCTAAAAAGGAGCAGGGTGGAAATCCAGAACAGTCTGTTGACATTTTCTAATAATTTGCTAAATTTAGGGTATTTATTAGTCTAATGCTTGTAATTAAGGTTTTTAAGCATTGTCTATTCATTTGTGATTGAATATTTGCAGAAATACATTTCAAAAGATATTGAACATTTCTGTGTTGACCAGCCCAGAGGGGCAGCAGGGGGGAACCAAAAAGGAGCAGGGTGCAGCACCCTGCTATTTTGCTCTAGATCTTTCCCTAGCGTCAATCATTACAACATAATTGGAAATTTATTTAACCTGTCACGTTTCCTTCTACTGTAAACTTAACATCTTTGTGTGTATTATTCACACCTCCTTGATAACTATACAACATTAAACAATTACCACAGAAAATAATCCTCTGTACAGAAGGGCTTTACCATTTGATGGAAAATTTCCTGCCGTTTTTGCAAGAACAAAGGCTAAGTATATATACTATACGTTTTTAAATCAAGATTTTTATACTTCATTAATTATCCAATCAGTAATACGAGTTCAACAGCGCTATACATGTATTATGTACATGAATGATATGACAAGTAATATTGCGATGGCGATCCACAGACCCTGCGACAAAATAACAATATTAAGGTGTCCCGCTAAAATGTCAAATGTCCTGCTGATTTTTTGTCAATCATCACAGTCCCGTTTTGGCCTGAAAAAATTATGGCATGTATGGGCTTATGCAAGGACACTAAATTGTATACATGACTGTATGTAGTCTAATTCATGAGACGTGATGCAAATTTAGTGTTACTTTTTATATAGGGCTAAATTCGCTGAATGTCTCATCGCCGAAAGACCATTTATGTGTTGGAAACCTAAAAGTTTAAATTTTCATAAATTTCCATTATTTGCGACAATAAAGTTATAAATCAACATATTTTACCTAAACAACACCAACATGTGCCGAATTTACCTAGAACATGCGTTTAATTCTGATTTAAACTTGCGTTTAATTCCGATTTAAACTTGTGAATAAATCTACATCCATGTACAGTCCACCATGTTTACCTTGCCTTGTTTAACCCTTCAAATATGCTTCAACCAATTGGATGATGAATGATAGAATTAAATGAGCAATCGAAATGACGCAATCGTTTCCCTGTAGCAGAATATCGATTAAAGTTTACACAGAGGAGGAGAAAGAGATGTGTTGAAAATGCAATAGTGTGTAGGTTTAAATTGGTGTTGCATCCAAAATGGAAGTGCTATCGTACAAATATTTATGAAACATTATTGAGGAATAAATTCTCTTTGCAGGTATGTAAATTTTATTAAGAAATATTAATGCTAACCATGCCATTTCAGCTCGTGAAAGTAGCGATGAAAATCCTGTCGCTACTCTATAGACATATAGGGAGAATTTTCCACCACAGAATTGGTCTTTCCACGGATAGGCCCCGCCAATATTGCCCATATAAAAAATAGATCAATATTGGGACAGGGCCTAACATGTTATGCTAACATGTATGATAATTGAAATATCTCACAACTTATCTGAATCTGTTTACATTTCTAGATAAAAATAAACATAAGAAACATTTACCGGCTTGCCAACCGTGTTTTTGAAGCTGCCTTTCAGCGAAATCCATGTTCAGTCAAACCACGTTTTCGTGTCGATCATGACAGGTGCTTTTCACGAGCGCCTCCTGACGCAGATTGCTAAGGGAGACAACCTTTATTTGACGACAGGAAAAAGCGGATCCGGAGTGGCACATTTTTTGATTCACTGGTCCAGGACTTGCTTGTTATTTGAAAATTCAAAATACAGATTACAAAAACAATGACAAGGTTTGTTACCGTTTACGTGCTGGTCAATAAATAATAAGAATTCTAAGGCAGCAATGCGATTTAAAATTATCGATTGTGGTATAAATTTCGGACAGCAAGATTCGGAAAAATATATATACATCTAGGTTGTACGTCAATTCAGTCAGCGTTGACTATTACTTGACTGAGATTTTATGTGATCTTAGTAAATATAAGCAACTATGTTCAGTTATTTGGTATGTGAGAAAACCAGTTTTATTTAGAGTTATGAAAATTGGAAAATAACTATTATTGTGTTTTTTAAGACACGCACTTTTTTATGTTTACTTTTTAATTTTTATACATATAAATTTCAACATGCATGAAGCATTTCTCTTACCTACCTGATGACTAAAGAAACCTGTTTATAAAAGATTTACACAAAAGTTAGAGTTACATTCAGCTAGAGTTCCCAAGCTGAACTAGACTGCAACGAATGCCAACATAGTTATTACCATATGGCATTAACCCACCAAGTATACATTATTTTGTCACAATCAGCCAAGATTGCTTTAACCCGTATATAAAGTAGCTGAAAATTTAACTAGTGCCTTACTTAGATTGTTAAAACAAATATTGACCATAACAGAACAATTTAATCAATAATTTAAAGAACATTTGAATTAATATTTGCTTCTTAAGTTTCCAAAATCTTTTGCAGAATATGTGCTTTGTTAAACTTATAATTTCATTGAATTTTAATAGTGTAATAAATACCAGAATAAAAAAAGGTAGTCACTGTTCATTGATATAACCCAAATCTGATGTTCCAACTTTTCCAGGGGCGGCCGAACAGAGCTAGGGGACATTACTCCTCACAATATAAAGCAGTTAAAAAAACTTAACCAGGTTGTGTTCCCAGTTACTTATAATGACAAGTTCTACAAAGATGTCTTGGAAGTGGGTGAACTAGCAAGATTAGGTTGGTACCAGTACCTCTATAAGTGACCTGAAAGTTTTTGAATAGAAATAAAAATATTAAAGAAGTACCTTTGCTGAAGTTTTAGTTATGTAATGCAGCTATTTTCCTAGTGTTTAACAGCATAATATTAAATAGTAAATAAGATTGATAGTTTCTGCACTCAGTGACCGAAAAGTAGCTTATCATTTAGTTTCCTTTTTATGGTTGTTCATGTAGTAACATGCATGCAAAGTATTGCAAACAAACTTTGTCCGAATGTGGCAGAACTACTGGTACTTGGGTTTGTATTTTAAAATATTGTGATTTAAGTGCCAAGGTAGATGATTTTCAGGAAGTGAACTATTTGTTATTTTTAAAGTTTTTAAGGTTCACAAAGCGCATAATGAAGAAAAGTTATTCCATGCACGTGGTTCTTGAAATATTTCAGCATACTACAATGACATCGTAGTGGGAGCAGTGTGCTGTAGAGTAGATACTTCTGAAAACCAGCGCAGACTTTACATCATGACCTTAGGAGCACTAGCGCCTTATCGAAGACTTGGAATAGGTTTGAATCTACTCTTAGAAAGAGTCTTCACGGTCACTCCAAGAACTTAAAAGTTGAATTTTATTAGCCAATTTATTAAAACTGATAAATTATTTGTAGAATATCGTGCAGCCTGTTGAATGTTAACGTTGAATCGTCTGATTTAATCCGCATCACCACGAAATTCAGCAGTAAATAAAACCTGTGTTTGTAAACAGTTTTACTTGGAGTATCGGTGTTTTGTCACTAAACAGTATCAATGAAACCAAATGTTTGTGACGTATGTGATATAGTTAATGTAAACAATTGCTAAGACAGACAATAAGATAACCATTTTTTTGAAGAGTCAGAATTTGGCCATGTTCACCTTTTGTGCGGCTTTAAATTTACACAAATGCTTATAACCTGTTCTTTACAGACAACTTGAATAGGCTAAAGGCAGATTTGTCCTTTAAGACACATTATTTATTAAATTACATCTATATATAGACATGATTTTGGTAGTTATAAGTGTACATTTTTGCTTCCCATTGTATTCCAGGAACAGTGATGTTGGAACATGTGCTGAGCATTTGTGAGAAAGATGGCAACTATGACAATGTTTTCCTGTACGTATTGTCAGTGAATAGTTTTCTGTCTGCCGTTTATTTGAAACTGTTAAGGTGTTCTACAACCTGTACAAATGTTTATGAGCAGTACTCCTAAGCCAAATGTACCCCCAATATGTTGAAATCCTACTCATTGTGTGTATCTGATTGTATCGAATGAAGAAAATCTTTTAGCCTAAAATAATATTATTTAGCCAAAAGTTCAAAATTGTAGCCATTGGCTAATTTGGCGAACAGAAGGGCGAGCCCTCATAAGCATCTTATTAGCCTTGTTTAGCTCTTGTTTCAGTGTTAACTTTGTGTCTCAGTAATTGGTTGATCAGTACTGGTTGATCAATTGTCAATTCATGCAGACTTATGCATACTTTATTTTTTATGTGAATGCAGTACTGGTTGATCAATTGTCAATTCATGCAGACTTACGCATACTTTATTTTTTATGTGAATGCAATATTTTTTATGTGAATGCAGTACTGGTTGATCAATTGTCAATTCATGCAGACTTATGCATACTTTATTTGTTATGTGAATGCAGTACTGGTTGATCAATTGTCAATTCATGCAGACTAATGCATACTTGTTTTTTTATGTGAATGCAATCACATCATTTATCATATATTGAGGCAAGAACTTTTCAAAACAGGTTTTCTGTTATATATACAATTAACTCCGCTTGTAGCGATATTGAGCGGTTCGTAGAATGTATATTGCTAAATCCGTAAATAGGCAATCAAGTATATGGGCATACAAGTATATAAGAGAGACGCAACTTCGATCATTTTACATACATACATTTAATGTAGAACTACGTATTATGAAACAACATTAAGAAATGCGATCAAGTTATGACGATTTAATACATATTCAAGATATTATCAAAGGTCACTGCAATGTTTTCTTTTTCATAATGTGCACGGCATGTGTTCATGTATATAACGTTCTAATTATCATATTGAGTGTGCGTGACGAGACTAACTGCTTCCAAAAGCAACTAATGGTCTTTCTATATATTTCATACTTTATTCACAACTTACCTCCGTGTTTTAACGAGCCAAATTTAGAATAGTCTCACCCAACGCCAATTTTAATTGATTACCACTGCACTTATTATTTCATCAAACCAACCGTATAACTGTTTACCCTGATCAATGATTTTTCATACGTGGTGCAGAATCGAAATATCGTAACAGAAGGGTAATATTTGCAACTGGGCCATGAAAACAACATCGTTATTCCCGAAAATTCATTACATTCGATATTGTTACAACAGATATTTTATCAATTGAAAAATATAGGGATCCGGCTGGGACCTTGGGCTCCGCATCATTATGTGTGATTTATTGCTATAAGCGACATCGTTACAAGTGGAGTTTGCTGCATAGTGAAATTTCATGTGTTTTCCAAATACTTTGGAAAAAACCCTGAATATATATATATATATTTTTATAAATCAACAAGTGTTTATGCATGCAACCAACTGCAAACATTACAGCATTCTTAACTAGAGGTTATTGATATTAATGCACTTGTAGGCTAGCCATAATCTTTAATGCTGAATGAATGTTGTTGTTGTAGGTACGAAGTAAAGTTATCTAATTAAGTATCTTTCTTCATGTACAGGCATGTGCAGGTGAATAATGAAGGAGCAATCAAGTTTTATGAGAAGCATGGATTCGAAATTGTAGAAGAAAAGAAGAACTACTACAAACGCATTGAGCCAGCGGATGCCTATGTTCTGCAGAAGACTTTTAGACAAAAACCTGCGGAGACGAAAGCTTCATGAAAAACACTTCTGTTACAATAGTATAGGTCATTGCTTTGAACAGTCATGCATTCTTAGTTCTTGTTTGTCTTCATTATTAAATATTTGTAGATATTTACAATGTGATTTGGAATATGGATTTGTGTTATCACAGAAATTCATTGATCTTATGCAGTGGATATTCTTGTTTATCAAAATTTGATTTGTGTTGGTTAGATAATAAAGTTGCAGTGAACGTTCGTTCATTGAAAAAATATATGTATGTTTACTTTAGACTTTAGAAAGACTGCATTATATTGGATATTCAACAGAATATAAAAATAATTATCAATTAAAAGAACATGAACTTCAATAACAATCATGACACTCACTGTTTATTTACGTATTGACCATTACATTACAATTTTATTATTTCATAATAACATGTCCATAAACTTTCTTTCAAAATTACCATTTTAATAATAAATAAAGCAGAATTAGTTTTTTTCTTAAATCTATAACTATGTACTAAACAACAACACACAACTGTCTATTGGTGAGGCAAAGAGCTAATAAAGGGTTGTAAAACTGTGTAAGATTGCCATTTTCAGTTTTATGCTAAGGATATCCATAGTTTTATAAGAAGTGAAATTAGTTGTATATTTCCATTGCAAACGTTCACATTTTGTAGACTGTCTATTACCGGATTCTAAAGTCAGAATTCACACCTACCATACTTAAATTGTTTTATTTTATATTTATAGTAGTTAGCAGAGGCTGACTGTAGTTGATGTGGTGAAGTAATACATGTTTGTTTGTTATTGTTTGTTGGGATTTTTCGCCGTTTTTAACAGTATTTCAGTCATATCACGGCTGTCAGTTAACCTACTCACACTTTTCCTGGGCAAGCTTAGCCGATCTAAGCGGTTTACCAGTACTAAGTGCACATACTTATGCCAGTAACTGACAACTGCCCTACTTGAATCAGAGGCAGGTGGAGAGTAATACATGTAAATGTCCCGTGAAACTTGAAATACTTCGTTACTATCAATGTCTTCACTTGAATATACAGGCCTACGATTACTGTCCCTTATTATGCTCAATTAAAGGGACAATTATATGGTATTTATTTCAATTTTACATTATGTATTGAACAAAAACAAATGATTTTAAATAAAGAACAAAAATGTGATATGATTCTGTTTGTAAAATGATCCACCACAAATGTAACTTTTTATTAAAGATGACAGACACTTGGCTATTTAAAATCGTATTATTGTCTCTAAAACGTTTTTCTGTTTTGGTTGAAGTCAGTAAACAAGATGACAATTTTAAATGGCATTGTGAATTAGACCAGCGAATAAGGATTGAATTGCAAATACCGAGGTTTGTGACTTAGGTTTGTGAACTATATGTAGGCATATGAGGCTTGTGAACCGAATGTAGGCTTACGACTAGCTTGTGAACCACATGTAGGGTTACGACTGGCTTGTGAACCACATGTAGGCTTACGACTGGCTTGTGAACCACATGTATGCTTATGATTTAGGCTTGTATACTACATGTAGGCTTATGACCCAGGCTTATGAACTACATGTAGGTTACAACTCTGGCTTGTGAACCACATGTAGGCTTGTGACTTAGGTTTGTGAACTACATCAAGACTTATGAATTAGGTTTGTGAACTGCTTGTGGGCTTATAACTTAGGTTTGTGAACTACATGTAGGCTTATGACTTAGGTTTGTGAACTGCTTGTGGGCTTATGAATTAGGTTTGTGAACTGCTTGTGGGCTTGTGACTTCGGTTTGTGAACTACGTGTAGGCTTATGAATTAGGCTTGTGAACTACATGCAGGCTTATGACTTAGGTTTGTGAACAACATGTAGGCTTATGAATTAGGCTTGTGAACTTCATGTAGGCATATGATTTAGGCTTGTGAACTACATGTAGGCTTATGACTTAGGTATGTGAACTACATGTAGGCTTATGACTTAGGTTTGTGAACTACATGTAGGCTTATGAATTAGGCTTGTGAACTACATGTAGGCTTATGATTTAGGCTTGTGAACTACATGTAGGCTTGCCTTTTATTGCCATATAAAGGGGACCTTCAGTATGAAAATTGGATCTGATTAGCGGGTAATATGTAGAAGCGTCAACTAGAAATGGTTTAAATGAAACTTGGGTTTATAACTATACAATACCAGCCTCGATCCTATGTGAAGTATATGATGTAGAATTTGAAACTGACGTTGACGTTAGCTCCGGAACTAATTTGACGTCTAATGAGTATTTATCTAAGAAAAACCATAAAATATAGAATCAAGAAGACATGTCTAATTATTGTCATTACATTGACGTCGGCAAAGCTAAAGTTCAAATGCGCTTCAAGTAATAAAGAAATGCACATAGGGCAGAGCAGTAAAACATGGGTTAAAGGGCTAATAGAATTATACTACGGAAATAAATTGCTACCCGGGTAGTAGGTTTAACGTGTACTCGAGAACTCGTCTCAGCGCTAGAATCGTGTACTCGAGAACTCGTCTCGGCGCTAGAATCGTGTTCAGATGTCCTTTATCAGAGATAATCAATTGGCTGTCATCGAAATGATACTGTTTGTTTTTTGTTGAGCCCGCTTGCGGTCAGCTCGACTTAGTTGTTACAGTGGCGGTTCGGTGTATGTGCGTCTGTGAGTCCGTGCGATCTTGTCCGGACTGTTAATTCATCATTCGTCAACATTTTCATGGTGAGCTTTTGTGATCGCCCGTTGTCCGTCGTGTGTGCGTGCGTCGTCAACTTTTCATTCAAACAACATCTCCTCCTAAACCGCTTGGCAGATTTTCACCAAATTTCACAGGAATGATCCTTGGGTAGACCTCTTTCAAAGTTGTTCAAATCTTTCCGGTCCGCCTAATATGTAGGTCACCAGAGCTAAAAATAGATTTAAAAAGTGAATACTTTAAAAAATCTATGAAACCGCAAGGCTCAGACCTTTCATATTTGATATGTGACATCCTCTAGAGGTCCTCTACAAAGATTGTTCAAATTATCCCCCTGGGGTCAAAACGGGCCACGCCCCGGGGGTCACATGGTTTATATAGAATATATAGCAAAATGACTTTAAAAATCTTCTCCTCTGAAACCACAAGGCCCAGAGGTTTCATATTTGGTATGTAACATCCTATAGTGGTCCTCTACAAAGATTGTTCAAATGATGGCCCTGGGGTCAAAACGGGCCACGCCCCGGGGGTCTCATGGTTTATATAGAATATATAGCAAAATGACTTTAAAAATCTCTTCTGAAACCGCAAGGCCCAGAGGTTTCATATTTGGTATGTAACATCCTTTAGTGGTCCTATACAAAGTTTGTTCAAATTATGCCCTGGAGTCAAAATGGGCCACTCCCCGGGGGTCACATGGTTTATATAGAATATATAGCAAAATGACTTTAAAACTCTTCTCCTCTGAAACCACAAGGCCCAGAGGTTTCATATTTGGTATGTAACATCCTATAGTGGTCCTCTACAAAGATTGTTCAAATGATGCCCCTGGGGTCAAAACTGGCCACGCCCCGGGGGTCTCATAGTTTTAAAATCGTTTCCTCTGAAATTGCAAGGCCCAGAGGTTTCATATTTGGTATGTAACATCCTTTAGTGGTCCTTTACAAAGTTTGTTCAAATTATGCCCCTGGGGTCAAAACTGGCCACACCCCGGGGGCCACATGGTTTATATAGAATATATAGCAAAATGACTTTAAAAATATCCTCCTCTGAAACCACAAGGCCCAGAGGTTTCATATTTGGTATGTAACATCCTATAGTGGTCCTCTACAAAGATTGTTCAAATTATGCCCCTGGGTTCAAAACTGGCCACGCCCCGGCGGGTCACATGGTTTATATAAACTTATATAGCAAGATGTCTTAAAATCTTCTTCTCTGAAACCGCAATGCCCAGAGGTTTTGTATTTGGTATTTAACATCCTTTAGTGGTACTCTACAAAGATTGTTCAAATTATGCCCCATGGGTCAAAACAGACCACACCCCATTGGTCACATGGTTTTAATATAGACTTAAATAGCAAAATGACATTAAAATTCTTCTCCTCTGAAACTGCAAGGCCTAGAGGTTTCATATTTGGTATGTAAATTGTATAGTAGTCCTCTACAAAGATTGTTCAAATTATGCCCCTGGGGTCAAAACTGGTCACGCCCGGGGGGGGGGTCAAATGGTTTATATAGACTTAAATAGCAAAATGGCTTTAAAAATCTTCTTCTCTGAAACGACAAGGCCCACAGCTTTCCTATATTTGTAACGTAACATTGCATAGTGGTCCTCTCCAAAGATTGTTCAAATTATGCCCCTGGGGTCAAATCTGGCCACTCCCCGAGGGGTCACATGGTTTATATAGACTTAAATAGCAAAATGACTAAAAAAAACTTTACCTGAAACCGCAAAGCCCACAGCTTTCCTATATTTGGTATGTAACATTGCATAGTGGTCCTCTCCAAAGATTGTTCAAATTATGCCCCTGGGGTCAAATCTGGCCACCCCCCGAGGGGTCACATGGTTTATATAGACTTAAATAGCAACATGACTTAAAAAAATCTTTACCTGAAACCGCAAGGCCCAGAGGTTTGTTCAAGGTTGTTCAACTTATGCCCCTGGGATAAAAATAAGCCACGCCTCGGGGATGCAAATTCCAATTGGGTTACAAGGTCTCAGGTGAGCGTCCTAGAGCCCTCAGGGCCCTCTTGTTTAAAATAACTATCCACAAATGTTCACCATGAGGAGACAGCTTGTGGCACGCAAGACCTGTGTACCTAGCTCAAAGGTCATGGTCACACTTAGAGGTCAAAGGTCAGATATGGGAATCTTGTACGGAGTCCTAATTCATCATTAATCAGGGAATTTTAAAATAACTTGTCACAAATGTTCACCATGTGGAGACGCCGTGTCGCACGCAAGACCTGTGTCCCTAGCTCAAAGGTCAAGGTAACACTTAGGTCAAATGTAGGCAGCATACAGCTTGTCCGGACCAGATATTCTTCATTTGTGATTGGAATTTAACAAAGGTTTGCACATATGTTCACCCTTTTATTGACAACGGGCTCGACATTTTGTCAACTGGCATCTATTTTAAAATAAACCGTCCAAACGAATAGACCAAATTAACGCGAAGTATAATGAGCCATGTTAATGTCACGTGAAAATTAACCGTATGGCATTTTTGTTCACAAAGGTCATTGGTTAAAAAGGTATCATTGTAAAAGTTGTTGCAGAACGAGCAGGCAATTCTTGTACGTAACATCAGTTTAATGTGACTTGTTGTACGCTGTCTGCAGATACGAACGAAACGGGCGTCATGATTTGATTTGAATGAGATGGCGACTTTCTTTACCAAAAAAAGCAAATAAACTGGTATTATGAGCATTATCCGCGCGGTTTGGAGCCGGTCGTGTCGAAATCGGGCACTAAGCGCTCCGGTACGCGGGACCAACGTCGACGTCGATTATTACCGTAAGGGCGGGAGCGGCGGGGCCGGGTTGCACACTGCCAACCATCGGTGAAAACCAGTGAAGTTTCACGACTCTAGCCCTCGTGGTTTTCTTACGTTAACGTTATTGTGACGTCAACGTTGACGTCATTTTTAACGTAACGCCGGAAGCTGGAAGGCCGGGATTGTGCAGGCGTGCGACGACCTTTTTCGCTATTTTGTTCGCTCTCTATCTCATAAATACCGCCACACTTACGTGTTACTGGTTGTGAGTAATCGCCGACACGGCTAGGTCACTTGGTAGAGCGCTGTTCCGGGGATCGTGAGTTCGAACCCCAGCCCGGCCACATAACTTGTGTGGGGATTGTTCATGAAATTATTTCTACGGCAATTCTCTCCCTACCTCTGATTCGAGTAGGGCAGTTGTCAGTTATTGGCATTAGTATGTGCACTTAGTGCTGGTAAACCGCTTAGATCGGCTAAGTTTGCCCAGGAACAAGAGCTGTCAGAGCACAGCGCGCTTGACTATTCGAAGTATTTCAGTTGGTACATATTTTGGATAGTGAAAGGGGCATACATTTTGTCAAAATACAATACTTTTAAGTGAAGCCTTGTATAGTTTATAAATTTTTGGAACAAAAAGTTTAATCACAAAGTCTGTGTAAAAAGTGGGCTAACTCTGTCAAAATACAAAACAGAGTTATGGGTAATGTTGCCCTTGATACTAGAGTTGATGACAAAGGTTAGTTCCAAGTTTCAAGAGAATAACTTATGTAGTTTTGAAGTAACAAAACTTTTGAATATAAACTTAAACCAGAAAATCCAAGTGAAAAAGGGGCATGAATCTGTCAAAATACAAAACATAGTTATGGGTAATGTTGCCCCTGATACTAGAGTTGATGACAAAGGTTAGTTCCAAGTTTCAAGTGAATAACTTATGTAGTTTTGAAGTTACCAAACTGTTGAATATAAACTTTAAACATAAAATCTAAGTGAAAAGGGGGCATAACTCGGTCAAAATACGAAACATAGTTATGGGTAATGTTGCCCCTGGTACTAGAGTTGATGATATAGGTTAGTTCCAAGTTTCAAGTGAATAATTTATGTAGTTTTGAAGTTACAAAACGTTTGAATATAAATTTTAAACGGAAAATCTATGTGAAAAAGGGACATAACTCTATCAAAATACAAAATAGAGTTATGGGGAATGTTCACCCTGATACTGGAGTTGATGACAAAGGAATATTCCAAGTTTCAAGTGAATAGCTTTTGTAGTATTGAAGGTACAAAACTTTTTAATATTAACTTTAACCAGAAAATCTATGTGAAAAAGGGCATAACTCTCTCAAATACAAAACAGAGTTATGGGGAATGTTGCCCTTATACTGGAGTTGATGACCAAAGTTAGTTCCAAGTTTCAAGTGAATAACTTATGTAGTTTTGAAGTAACAAAACTTTTGAATATAAACTTTAACCAGAAAATTTAAGTGAAAAAGGGGCATTACTCTGTCAAAATACAAAACATAGTTATGGGTAATGTTGCCCCTGATACTAGAGTTGATGACAAATGTTAGTTACAAGTTTCAAGTGAATAACTTGTGTAGTGTTGAAGTTACAAAACTTTGGAATATAAACTTTAATCAAAAAATCTAAGTGAAAAAGGGGCATAACTCTGTCAAAATACGAAGCAGAGTTATGGGGAATGTTGCCCCTGACACTGGAGTTGATGACAAAGGTATATTCCAAGTTTCAAGTGAATAACTTATGTAGTTTTGAAGTTACAATATTTTTTCATAAAAACTTTAACCAAATTCAGACGTGGACGCGTACGCCGACGCCGGCGGTAGTAGGAAAGCTCATCTATTCTTCGAATAGTCGAGCTAAAAATGTGAGTAGGTTAACTGACCGCCGTGATATGACTGATATATTGTTAAAAACGGCGACAAATCCAAAACAAACAAACAAAAAGTAATCACCGACACTTGTTTGTCCGCAAAGGGGAGGAAATACGCAAAAGCTTTTCAAGATCTGCATGTTAGAGTTACCTGTAATTACCAAACTGTTGTATGGGTAGTGGTGTCGGGGTTGGGGATAAAAATCTACTGTTATACAAGCGTGGAAAGTGTGAGGTTGAAACAGTTCGTTGGAAACAAACAACATTAAATAAAACAAATAAAAGTTTTGCATTGAGGTCAGCTTCAATTTAATTTTTAAAATGCTCCAGTCGTTGTTGTGCTTTAATCGTTTTTACTGTAAGTGCATTTCAAATAGAGTTCATATAAATCGCATATTTAAGCGTTGCTGTTTTTTTGCATTTGATATGCATGAGTTTTTGGCCGTTGATATGCATGAGTTTTTGGCCTTGATATGCAATTAGTTTTTGGCCTTTGATATGCATGAGTTGTTGGCCTTTGATATGCATGAGTTTTAGGCCTTTGATATGCATTCGTTTTTGGCCATTGATATGCATGAGATATTGGCTTTTGATATGCATGACTTTTTGGCCTTTGATATGCATGAGTTTTTGGCCTTTGATATGCATGAAAATTGATTTTTTTTCCTGGATTAAAACTTTTGGGAGGCGGATCCGTTAAACAGTTAAAAAAATAAAATAAAAATATGAAAACACAATTTTGCACTGATCCAACGATATCTTAAATAATGCTTGATTAAGGAAAATGTATTCGTACAAATAAGCCTAGTTCAAGAGCCGACTGCAATCAAACGCGGGAGGTGTGTGGAAGTGACAGTCACTTATTTTCCACCAGATCAAACCATCCTACTTTCACTTGAAGATAAGCCTAAGTGGATAACTTAGTGAGAATGTAGTTAAATTGCGCTAATTTGTGGCCACTATCGACATAATTATATGCAACTTAGTAACTATTATCCTAAAGCTTATGATTTTTCCTTTGTTAGATGTCTTCCAGCGGTAACACTATCTTACGATCATCTTAACTCGTAAACAAAGTGGTATTTTAACACCCAGACGAACAAAAAGGTCAAGATTTGTTTCTGTCTTCAATGTTAATCGACAGTTTTAAATAATCTGTAAAGAATCAATGCAGGCACTTGTCAATACTGCACTTGCCAAAATCAATTAGTTCATGTTATTAATCAAGTTTTAGTCATTGTTTGTTTAGTGCGTATATGTAACATTTGTTCATATCAACTAGTTTTTATATATTCATGCTAAACCGGCACCATTACTTGAAACCAGCGAAGTAATTGAAATATTGAACTGTTTAGTAAAATTATACGATGCATGTCATGGGAAAACCGGACTTAATGCACATGCGTAAAGTGTCATCCCGCATCAGCCTGTGCAGTCCGCACAGGCTAATCCAGGACGGCACTTTCCGCCTACAATGGGTTTATGTTTAGAAGAGACTTCCTTGAAACAAAAAAATACCAGAAAAGCGGAAAGTGCCGTCCTGGATTAGCCTGTGCGGACTGCACAGGCCCATCCGGGACGACACTTTACGCACATGCATTAGCCCGGGTTTTCCACGACACGCCTAAATTATACCTTTTTCGTGTTTGTGTTTTGTAGCCTTCCACTCTTGTTGAGTTTGCTCATATACATGTTTTATAATTTTACTATAAACATTAAATTTATTATAGGATTGTACTTTATAAACCTCGAGTAAGTACCCTTTCACACCAGATGTCCTCCGAAAACTTTCTTCCACGGCGAACCAAATAACTATGTGATGCTTTAAAACTGTATAGAGTATATGCACCAATAGAACGGTGACGAAGTTATACTGCCCTTAAAAGTTGTAACTGATTTGCACATTTTAAAATTAACAAACATTAAGTACCAGAGAAACATGAATTCCGCCAAACAAAAACAAAAGTATCAATTATTAAATTCACGTATTTTCGCCAATTTCATAAATATTGGAATAATTTAGCGTGCGCTGGTTAGAATCCGGGATACATTTCGACAGAGACAGTTTATTCTACACAATTCTATACATGTTTTTCTATAACATTTAACGTGACAAAATCTGCCTGTCAGGTAATAAATTACGAAAACTGTGTTCGATACAATAAAGATTTTAGCAATCTTTCTAAACATCAGTGTAACATATCGCAAGAGGAGCTTTATCATTCATCACCGGCATTGTGGACGCATACCCCTGTAATTACCGCCACTTTCTCAATTACCCGCCTTTGTACAGCGATCGTTTATAATTACACATACGAAGGCCTCCTTTCAGAATTTATTGTCGCACCATTTTGTTGATTTTTCGCTATTCAACTGGCAGTTGGTAAATTTTTGCGGTTTGTTTGCATGCAATCGGGGCATTAATAATGCCCTCGTCATGTGGCGGATCCGTAGTCTAATGGTAACGCACTGGCTTCACAACCCAGGGGTCGAAGGTTCGAGCCCCCGCTACACCTACTTACTCGTTTGTCGCACGAGAAGTTAAACCGAGGTGCAGCGTGCTAGGTGATTCACACCGGGTACTAAAAGAACCCGGGTCGCCCCTGTATCCTGCACTATACCCCGTAACCCATCTAAGTCTTCTGGGGGGCGATGGCCATATGGGAGAGAATCCCGGTGCGCTCGATAAAAATTCACTACACACACTTCATCAGTTTGCTGGAATTGAATAGACCTACAATATTCATCTCGGATTTATTATAGGCCAAAACAAACAGGCCAAAACGTAACGGGCCAACAGCATGTTCAACATACCTGAGTATTTATCTCGAACATTTTACAGTCATCCGTATGTTCTGACTCCTTAGAACTACGTGTAATTGGTTTAGAAACAAGAAACAAGTACAATACAAATTACACAAAGGTCTACCAAGTTTTTATTGACAAAATATTGTACAAAATAAAGATCTACAAAACAAAATGTATGTGCTTTACTCACCATTCAAGTATAAGTAAAAGTATGTATATAATGATACTGGTAGGAACAGTCAAAATGAACATAAGAATGCTAACAAAATGCATATATAATAAGTCAGCTTGGTCTCATGCAAATACTGGTAAAAACAAATCAATATGATGACGATGCAATATTTTTATACTGCAATTGAACTTTAATGTACATGGCACATTTTCGGTTAATCCGAATGGTCAGTCTCATTACCGCTTTGTGACACACTTCAGAGATTAAGTACAGAACATATATTTACACAAAAACATGCGCACATAACCGGTTTTAATTCCATGCACTCTTCATCTCATTTTATTGGTCTCTTACTGATGTCCCCTTGTGCTATTATAATGTTGTTGTTTTTGTTTTCAGGTTGTAATTCAAATGGTTCATGGTTCAAACACACAGATTTATCTTATCAATATCAAACAATTACTAGTAAATGTTGCGTTCTAACATGCGACCACATCGTACTCAACAGGTCATTTATAATGGTCCTTAGACAGTTTCATGATTCCCAAATACATGATGTATGTTCCTTTTTGATGGATCATTTCATAAATGACAAAATATATTGAAACTAAATACAAATTATTCCATAAAGATGTAACCAGAACAATTTTGTTACACTGCAAGCCAGATTGTACTACCACCATATTTCATTAAGGGAGTTGAATTAAAACACAATACAGTTATTCAACAGACTTAAGTTAATTACATGCTGATGCAATACTGCAAAATAGTGAACAACTTGCAAACACAATGGTGTGGAACACAACCATATTGCTAAATAAGGGTAAAGCGCATTTACCAGTACCATGCCTCAATAATCATAGCATTACAGTAAGCTTTCTGAAACTTTTTCAAATTACTTACTCAAACACAAAATGTTAATTGCATGAAACCCCATAAAGTCTCAGCTTTACAAACCGCTTCTTATTTATTGATTGGTATTTTTTGGTGTTCTTAAAAATATGTACATATTCATGTTTAAACGATGCATTTTTACCAAAAAGATTACCAAAATCTTACTTAGTGTATTCTAAACATTAAGTTACCACTTATACGAAACACTGACATTGGGGTGTTTTAACATACAAAATCAACATAAGATACATGTACTCTTAGAAGATTGTAAAACATTTAATACTTGGTTATAAACAACCTACATAGTACATAAATAATATTGTGATAACTCATACAAAAAACAGCTGTTTTACTGAGAACAACATTTTAAAGCACCATCAACACAAAATTAAATACATGTACATGCACATTCACAACATTTGAAACAAAGTTAATACAAGAAGTTTGTTTTTTCAATATATGGCATAATACAGTAAATTCCAAATAAAATGATCAAACATAAGTCTAGATCTGGTGTTTGCATAAGCAACATATAGGGAAAGATCTAGGTTCAAGAAAGGTACAGGGTGCTGCTACAAAGGACCAGGAAGGGAAACCTGACCAATTCATCGACATCATCTAATATTTCGCTAAATCCGGCTTTTTAATGAGTCTCATGTTTCTAATTAAGGTTTTTTAAACATACATGTAGTTTGTTAATTTGTAATTGAATAACTGCAAAAATATATGGAATTTCAAACGATATTTAACATTTGTGTGTTGACCAGCCCAACGTGGCAGCAGAGGGGTGCCAAACAAGGAGCCGGGTGCAGCACCCTGTATTTCGCTCTAGATCTTAGAAAAACTTAGAAAATAAAGCCAATGAAGGCTTTGGCAAAATTAACAGTATAATATTGCTATGTTCTGAACATTGGTTAGACGAGACAAATTGTTCCCTGAAAAAAATGCTCATGTCAAGTAAAAGTTGGCAGACAATACGATGCACAATGACACAATTAAATACAATTTTACGACACCGAATGTTTATAACTACGAACACTGCATGAACTTAATTTAACGAGAGTGTGAATAATCGATCACTAAACTTGCAGAAAGAATAACGCCGTGACAGCATCTTGAAAATTAAATTCCCTTCATCAACACGAGTGAAAACCTGTCAATAACTGAGTATCAAAATAATAATTTGTTTTATGGAAATTGGGACGATGTTAAGAAGTTTGTGAAAACAGAAAAATGCTACATTATAACGACGACTCTTATTTGTTCCTGCTGTTATCTGTAAACTCTTAAAATGTTTTTAAGACATTGCTCCAGAGAGATTAACAAGGCCAACACTAATGGTGTACCAGGTATTTCTCTTCCTTCCGATGACAAAAATGACAAATCTACAGCAAAAATCGCAAAAACATTGCTTTATATTTAAGCTGAAAAGTGAAAGGGTAATTTGAATACTACTGAATGTTTATTCTATACCACTACACCTTTATCCCTGCTAATCCTCATGTTGTTTGTATGACAGTGCTTTTACATTAAGGATAATTTTGTATAATGTATTATGTTTACAACCACATTGGAATGAAGATTTATTTTATTTGTTATTTTAATACATTTGTGGCACGTCGTGAGAAAACCGGTCTTAATGCATGTGCGTTAAGTGTCGTCCCGGATTAGCCTGTGCAGTCCGCACAGGCTAATCCGGGATGGCACTCTCCGCCTACAGTGTATTTATGTTTAGAAGAGACTTCCTTGAAACAGAAAATACCATAAAAGCGGAAAGTGCCGTCCCGACACTTTACGCACGTGCATTAAGACCGGTTTTCTCACGACGCGCCACATTTCATTTATAAACATAGATCATTTAGACAGTCCAGCAATTAGGCCAAAATAACTTATTTCTTTTGAGTTTATTGGAAGTACATATAGACAGTATCTACATGTATGTGTACATAGTATTTGATGTATTACATGTACTCCTGCAATTCATGATTTTGTAGGGTTCAAAAATAAAACTCAAGTGTTTTCCTACAGCTTTATGGCTCAGTTAGCGGTCGAATACATGACAAAAAATGGTTAAAAGCTGAAGTTCTCCGTTACCTGACAAATGGAAAAGTTGTATTCACGTATTGTATATAAGATTACATCCCCACCCAGGGCAATATTCCACTATCTATCAGATGGGTTAACAAACCAATACAGGTAATCCTTTCTCTACCCAGTTTATTTACATTTAAAATTCATAAACAATTTATGATCAATTCACACTGTGTCCTTTTGTGCCAATATATTTTTAAGGAAGAAAGGCTCTATATGTTAAGGGAAGAAAATTTCTGATAATTTGGCAATTTAAAATGCATTAATGACCACAATACAAATATTCCTACAATGGTTTCTTTTCAAGAATATAGATATTCCTAATTTTGAGTATTATATTTAATGGAAGTTTTATTCCGTAGTACACCGCAAATCAAGAATATGGAAGTTATAACGCAAAATGTACCCACGAAAAACGATTTTAAACATAATTGGATATATTATACATGTAAAAGTACTGTACATGTAAATTAGCAAAAGGCAGTACGTAACTTAAAAGAGTGAAAGCTGCAAATTCAAGACAGATTTTATAGCTCAAACAGAGCACTGCAAATGGATTTAATAATAATATGACAAATGCAAAGAAGCCAATATTGGACAGGAAAGAAGTTCCTTTTAAAACATGCAAACAACTCTATCTCAGGCAATAAATCAGCCATCATGTGAATAAAAGGATATCTGTACAATATCATCACACAGAATCTTGTGAATACTCATTTTGCTTCTCTTGTTATTCTGTAAAAAGTATTAAAGACTTCAAGAACAATATTTCTTATGAGCACACTGTCACATTCAAAGTACAGGGTTTCACATGTATTCCCTCATATCTAAATGTAGGCACTCACTGCACAGAAACGCTATGCTGCCCTTAATGATTACCATCCTTGTTAAAGAAGATATTCATCTTGCAAGAGAAAATTTGAGGCGTGTCGTGGGAAAACTGGGCATAATGCATTTTCATGAAGTGTCATCTCGGATTAGCCAGTGCAGTCCGACACTTTCCGCCTACAGTGGATTTATGTTCAGAAGAGACTTCCTTGAAATGGAAAAGACCATAAAAGCCAAAAGTGCCGTCCTGGATTAGCCTGTGCACAGGCTAATCCGGGATGACACTCTATACACACATGCATTAAGCCCCGTTTTCCCACGACACGCCTCATTTAAAGATCAAAATGCATCATCACTGGGCAATACATGTACAGTGTTCTGCCGTAGATGCGGCCTTGTGCCATTGGCGCAAAAATTAATGATTTGTCCCCACCAAATTTTCATAAGCGGGTCCGCGGGCGCACACAATTTACAAATAAATCATTCGGCGTATTTAGTAAAATTTATATTGATCGTGACGTCAATTTATAACCAATTTTTTCACTAGAACACTAATTCATTAACGTTCTATCGGTAGCGCTTGAACAGTTCAGATACAGTAGTATCAATCGATAATTGTACATGCGGTCCACATGCTACATTTCGGCAGAAAGACTTTTAAGTCGAATTACCGACACCGTTGCTATGAGTGGTCCTAACGGCTTGCAGCTAACTGATGATGTAACACTGTTACACTTTGTACTTTTAACAGGTTTCATTATTAACGCTTGTGTTTATAACGGATTTTATTGTTTGTTCAAATTAAAATTCATAATGCAAGGTTATAAGGTATTTAAGAATGAAGTGTAACATTTATCAACAGAACGTTATGAATTAATTAAGAACACAGTATTGTGTATTAATCCTTTTTTGAACAGAAAATAAAAAAAAAACATGAATGAAAACAAACTAGTACGTACTTTTCAAAACAAAATCTGCTTTGGAAATATTCATAAGAACAACTACTTTTTTTGTCTGTGTCCCTACATTTTTGTAATTTGTCCCCACTTTTTCAAGCCTAGAGGGGCCTTGTCCCCAATAGTCCAAATTCACGGCAGAACACTGCATGTATCATTACCAACTATAGGCAGTCCAGTTATAATTCTGACAGCTAAATCACAAAAGTATGCACAAATATCATTACATGAAAATACTACACTTACACGAATATTCACATACTTATCTTTGGCCAGGTACAATTGGCTACTCTAGAAGTTATAGACAAATAGTTATGAAACAATTATTCACTGTTTTCACTTAGTTCAAAGTTAAAAGCAATGAAAATGAACCAACATGTAAATTATATCAAACATCAAACTGTACACAACCATACTACACAATGTATTATGCTCACTATTCTATATCACTATACAGATGTTTCTGAACTCAATTTGAGAACGAATTTGTTTGACTTTGGATCGATCACCTCCTCTGTTAGGTTAAAGTGAGGCAACTTTCTTACAGAACACAGCAACGACACGTCATTCTGCCTCAACTGGAACACGAAATTATGCTCAATCTCCCTCGTAAGCAACTGGTCACAGACAAGTATCCAGTTCTGAGTATCTTTGTAATCCTTTGCGTTCATTATGACGACTCCCTGATACAGATATCTCTCAACGAAGGACTTTGCACTCATGTCGTGGCTGATGCACGTGGCGAGGTGCTGTAACACTGATTCCATTGTATAGCGCGGCTGTTGCCGGGTGACGCGGAGGTATTTCTGGAGGGGTCGAGCCATCGAAGGGAACACGGCCTGCGCAGCTTCCTGTGGGTCCATGGGAACTGCTGGACCTAAAATAAACACAACATTACATTACATTCTTCAAAATAACCCACTTGCCCGGAGCCTGGTACAAGTAAAACTCTATTCCAAAGGCTTCCATTAAGGGAAGTTTGGGAGTAATTTACTCCCAGTTTTTGTCACAGGACTTCCAAAATTGCAGCCATGGAAGTTGCAGAACTTCCAAAATTTCAGCCATAGAAGTTCCATCGTGTAAGGTTGAACAAGTTAGAAGAATTAAGTAATTTATCTAAATGTTAACCTCTTTCACTGAATAAATTGGCATATAAACACTTGATGAAAAAGAACTGGCCTTAAAAACACCTTTAATTTTATACATTACTTAATTTCATTTCTGAAATACTCAGGACTTATGTAGCGCAATACTGTCAAAACTTTTAAATATTATGAGCAAAACTTCCAAAATCAGTGGCCAGGAAGTTCAAACTTCCAGTTTTCAAAAGTTAATGAAAGCCCTGTTATCCGGTCAAGTTAAAAATATTACACAAGTACAAGACGAAATCATCAAAACATGCATTCATCAGAAAATATGTTCAGGATATCTGCAGAAATTTGTCTCCAAATATATCATAATCACATTGTTTTCTTTCTATAATATGACTACATTAACAAAATAACTATCATTTACACTGACCAGGTAATCTCTTAATGTTTTGGTCATTATTTCTGGCAAATTCATAGTGGGTTTGGGCAGGTTTAAATTTTATGGCTGAAGCCAGATTGGTGCATACACCTTACACACGGAATGCTAAAAATAAATAATTAATGCCATGATGCTCTAAGGTTTGCACTTACAGTGAAATGAAATTGTATTGCCCATTTTTTTTAATGTTGTAAAAATGTTAAAATACGTCTCATTTTCAAAAAACTTAATAAATTTTAGTAGTCATTGGTTGTAATTTTGGTGGCACTCACGTAATTTATACGAATGTGAATCTTGGCAAATCAGAGGTCATGATTGGAAATATTTCCTGACTGGCTTCTCAACCGATAACACAATAAAATTCTGACAGGGTTTAACAAATCATCTCGAGGGGTTTAACAAATCATCTCCAGGCAAGATCTGGTATTAAGATACAAATGAAACATCATTTGCAAATGTCTAAGTAGAAATGATCTCATCATACCCTATCATAAAGTGGAAAACACCGGTGAGCAGGTTAGATAGTTTGATTTACTTCTTGTTTGCAAGCCGTACACTTATGGGGTTTAGTCTGATTCTGGTATATACCGGTATAATGAAATACCAAATACTTCATACCGGTAATTCATGCAGGTATTCTACTAAATGGTAAATATGTCAGTAGTAGTGTTTGTGCTTGCTTTTCCAGTCTGAACATGCAATCAAGACCACCATCAAATGATAATCATTTAAATAAGAGGAAGAGAAGAAAAACTTTAATCTTACATGTAAGAAAATTACATTTTTTTCTGCAACAGTCACTCAATTCAAGAAACAAATGCATGGAATAAGAAAACCGAACAATGTTTCAAGAGTAATCCAAGGCAATTTTCAAACAAGAAATTGTTCCTGTTTGCTTTTAGATCCAATGCCTAGCATTCTTTACCCTGGAAGATGAAGGTAACTTATCTTCACAAACAACAAAATAAAAAGCAAACATTCTAAAACAAATTGTTCCTTAAGGAATATTCATACTGAAAAATTTGATACTACAAGTACCGGTACATGTACACACACACACATAGCTTTGAAATAAGTTTATATCAGGATGCATTCAAAAACTTTTAGTATGATAAAATGAATAATATTTTTAATAAATAACATACGTTTGTTAAATTAGATATGATACACAAGTGTATGATTTTTTTAATCAGCTGAGTTCTTTTTCAAGTGTTTAATTTCAGATTTATTTGCACACGTAACGTTAAGGCATCTTAATTTACCAGATAAGAAATGTAAATAGCAGAAACCTATGCATACCTTTCCCCATTGACAAAAATGTTTAAATTGAAGGCCATTTTATATACTGGTACATGTACACATCCATGTTATATTAGATTTGTGAGTCAGGGGTGAAGGGGGACCCTAGTGTAGGTAGACTGGCTGCATATTAAAATGTCCGATTTTTTATTGGACTATCACCAATTTTATTGAAGGCCCAACAAGTAATAGATCTACAGAAGAAAATTATTGTGTTTTAAAACCACATACATATATTTTATAAACATAGCTAATAGAAGAATTTGTATTTTGGAAGAATTTGTATTTAGTTTGGAGACGTTTGTGGGGATGTTTGGTGATTTATTCACGGAAAATAGTAACACATCATGATAGTAGGTAGATGTTCCACATTATGACCTATTCTACAGTGCCATTGCCATTGTCGATACCTATATAATACATGCTTACGTTCATTTTGTAATTAAGTAGATCGATCTAAATTCCATTACTAAATTTGTCATTGTTTTAAATATGGCAAATCTGTAAGTATAAAACTATTTTCTTTAAATTGAGTACACATGATTATCACAAAATGGGTCTTTAAAGCACAAACATTCACGAAACTTATTCAATTAAAATTACAAACATCAGTATTGGTGTTATTTATATCCAAAAATCAAACAAGGGCAGATTTATATAAATGTTAACACTGCAGCTTCATGTTTGGCATGATGATTCTTTCTCAGTTCTGTTGAACATAACAGTGAGTCAGCCCAAAGAAAGCAGGAGAGGCGCAAATAATGGAAAATCCATGGGGAGCCCATTGCAGCTAATGACTTGCTGGAAATTACCAGTCAGACAACTCAACTATCTCTCATGCAACATACAGGCAACCTATAAATTAGTGCTGAGCCTGTTCATAATGTAATGGATGTTTCAAATTAAAAAACATCAATAAAACTGTGTATATATATATAAATACCTTGGTAAGAAAATGTGTTGGATATTGTAATTTACTAGATGTTAAGCAATCATTTTCGAGAAGGAATGTTATAAATGGAAGCATGTACAATATGAATGTCTTCTTTTTAGTGGTTTAGAACTGGCCTAGGCTCTAGGTTTTGGGGGAACATTTGGTAAAGAGGAACACAAAATTCAGGTGTTAATCAGTTTTTAGGGGAAAGAAAGCAATTAATTTGTATGACTTTAAAGTATTGCTTGGGGATGACATGTTCATGTAAAAATATAAGGTACAAAAGCCCTTGAATGAGTATAATTATGGCTAGAGTACATTACATCACTGGCTGTACAGCTACCAGTATTATCTTACTACTGTCATATATTCTGTTACATACATTGCATTTTTAACTGCATTTTAATATGCAATTTCACCTAGCCTTGCATAAATGAAATTTAGAGATAAGCCTTTAGACAATATTACAGATTTTTCTTTCATTTTTTTACCTTACATTTAGAACTTTTATAAATGTTTGATACTTGTACAACATTTGAGAAGTTGTCAGTATTGTAATTTTGCTATATGTCAACGATAAATTATTCACCGTAATAATGCAAGATAAGTGTAGTACTCTAGTAAAAGACTTCTTTATGTTGCTCTGATGTGTTAATATTGATCCTTTTAGAAAATATATGAGGTGTGTCGTGATAAAACAGGGCTTAATGCATGTGCGTAAAGTGTTGTCCCGGATTAGCCTGTGCAGTCCGCACAGGCTAATTCAGGACGGCACTTTCTGCCTAAAGCGGATTAATGTTTAGAAGAGACTTCCTTGAAACAGAAAATACCACAAAAGCGGAAAGTGCCATCCCGGATTAGCCTGTGCTTTACGCACATGCATTAAGCCCAGTTTTCCCACGACACGCCTCATATGTAAATGAATACCATCCTGGCATGCTAAATATCTTTAAGATTCTAGACTGATCTGCCTGTGAATACGAAATCTGTCCGCTAAGTCTTGAGTCTCTGAGACAATTTCATCTCTCTATGACAAAATTTCACTTTTCACAATGTATTCAAACGAATGTAGGAAAATCACAAACATCTCTCTGTGTCACACTAGCATCATCAAGAAACATGCTCCACTTTGGAACTTTGATGTTGGGTGTATTTAGAAATGCAATAGGGCACTTTTTTCAAAGGTATCTTCTCACATAAACATTCTTTTTAAATCACACACTTTTCCCCAAAAGTTGACATTTGCACAGCCAGTTCCTTATTTTTGAGCTCCCCTAAATGCCAAAGCTATTATGAAAACGTCTCCCCAATTGTAAGATCTGGAACCTTTCCCCAGCTCTGTATAAAAAGCCTTGTTAAAGACTTTTAACAATCTATAATGCAATGAAAGATCATGACTGTTGTAATTGCATTCCATTTCAACAAAGGCTTCATCATTATATTTTCTGTACTTAAAACACAAGCTAAAATTGTTTTTACAATGAATCGATCAAACCTTTTTGATCCCTTTGTGAAAACATTTGTTGGCTTGTTCGATGTGATAAAATTCTGTCTCAACTTTCTTCTTTCTTCAAACCTGGATTAATTTGGAGGGAAATGCTCCTTACATTCATTGAATTGTCACCAAAGAAAACATTTAAGAAACACTTGAAATATTTCTACTTGCAATAAAATACAGTGTCAGTGTCAAATCAAACAGAAATTGATTTTAAATTGGTCTTCAATTACCTCTGCAATTAAATGGCGTAGTTTGACTTGGCTATAAAACTGAAAGACATGGTGAAATTTGAAATCAATTATGTTTATAAATAAATGAAGACACACAACTGTACTGGTACTTTGTTGAAGTTCAAAATGATTGAAAAATAATAATTTCAAACAAAGAAGTGACCTTTAATGATGGTCAACCCTTAAGAAAATCACAATATCACAAAATGTAATTATCATAAAAACGAGCAACGTATTTATGACGTAGATCATACTTAAGACATAACAACCTTTCTGTGTTTAGTATAGCCTGTATTACATAAATATCAAATTTAACATAAACAAGAGATGTTTGTAAAACATGTATTCCCCCCCGACTTGCAGCCAAGTTGTGAATATGTGCAATTGTTAAGAAACTTTTTCAATATGCAATCCCAAGCGAGGTCTCGATATATGGTATCTATGTATAAAGTTTCATTAAAATATCTCGATGCGTTCTTAAGTTATTAAGCGGAAACCGTTTTTCTATTTTAAGCAACGGTGACCTTGACCTTTGACCTGTTGACCTCAAAATTTATACGCGTCTTCCTTTCCTCCCAAGTGTCCAGCGTACTTACTTTCATGATCGTAGGTCAAAGCGTTCTCTAGATATCGCGCGAAAACAAAATGGTCTACGGACAGACTGAGCATCCGACCGACCGAAAGGTGCAAAGCAAGATACCCCCACTTCTTCGATGGGGGGCATAATAATAAATAAGTTAATACATTTCTTGATGGGCGTAAGGCGTAAAAAAAATGTTTGTTTCAGGTAACATACCCCCCCCAAAATAGGGTAGGTCGGTGGGGATTTTTTTTTTTTTTTTTTGGTATATTTTCAACTTGAAGATTCTAAAACTGAATAAATATTCAAAACATATCATTAATATCCTTGTTGATAAGTGGATACCATCAAAACAAAACACTTATTAATCCAAAACACATTTAATTATTGAAAAAGGTAAATAAAACAAAAATCAATCTGACAAACCCACTAAAATGTTCTAGGGTCGGGTCATTTTTTTTGTGTACGATACAAAACACCACTGATAACATTCAATGTATGCAAACAAATTTCATTCCATTACATGTAACTAACTGTGTACCGATAACTGTACATTGCTTGTTATAAAATAGGACAAAATTTATTCATTGAATTCAATGTATTAATTACCAGTATGTGGACATTTTAACTGGTTAAATAGGATATACACATACAACAATGTTAAGTACTGTATGTAATACAAACATTTGCACAGATTAACCTAAATATTCCAAATAGAATAATAGTGTTTATTGAACAGGTACCCAAGCCGATTGTAGTCAAGTTTGAATCAATTTCCTTTCCGGCACATTAACTTTTCAATCATCCATTGAAAAAGTAATGAACAGTCAGCAACGCAGAAAGGCTTGCATTTTAATGACAGACTGACCCCACAATAAAAATTGTAAATAAACAGACATAAAATCTTTACAAATGGTGGGATAAAAGGAATGGAATCCATAAATGTTTTAGAATAGCTGCTGTCATTGAATGTGATTTTCATATCGTTCAGCGCCAAACACAATCAGTTAGGATCCTATTACCCTTTATCATTTTAGCATGAATTTACATCAGACATGAATTACATTTAAATGTACAACTACCAGTGGCGGTATTATGTACCAAATGTTATTTTAAAATTGAAATTTCATGTAAATGTGTGTAGACAACGTAAAGTGCACCTCAATAGGTAAAATTAGCACAAAACTTTATTAATTCAACAATTTCTAAATATTGACAGTTCAACTATGTCTTAACTGAATAGCCTTGTAATATCCATGAAAAAGCCAACTACATTTCTGGCATTATAACAGAATAAACAAGTGCAGGAATTTGCAATTCAATACAGAGCACAATGTTTTTTAAAGCCTACACTTTCAAGAGCACTTTTATTACAAAGAATCCTATATTTGTATCCTATATCCTATCATTGTAAGATAATGCAACAAGCACTTCCAATCATTGGCTGCATGATTAAATTACACAATCTCAAAACATGGCTAACGTATTTTAGACACTAAAGTGCACTAAGCATTTACATTTACAGTCAAGATTATCCCACTATTCAAGCCAGGGGGTACAGTCAAGATTATCCCACTATTCGAGCCTGGGGGTACATTTTGAACACCCTCTTGAAATAAAAATATGCAGCAAGTACAGGCTTCTATTAATGCTATCAAGTATCTAGTGGGCAGTCTAAATCTTGAATTCAGAAACATTTATTTCTAATTAAATGTTCATTATGGCGTGCAGGTGGATGTATCATACACATTGCACTGTGCATCCAAAGAGGGGAATGAATCATACAACCAGACAACTCCTTGGGTCATTAAACATAATAATTAATAGAATAGATTGTGACATGTACGTGCACAGATTAAAAACTTATTCATATTACCAGTACTTCCATTAAGTTATATAAATCCATACAAAATGCTATTGTGACTGTCCAAGAAATAAATTATTAATATACCAATATTTCAATATACAGCTGTACAACAATGATCCACTGTTTTTGAGAAGCCAACACACACCTGATCTTTCAATCCATAACTCAACTTCTTTGAAACATGAAACCAATAACGGTCCTATTTCTACCTAAAACAATATCTTGACAGGTGCAAAATTGAATTCGAATACGAAATGAGTCATGGAAGTACTAAACAAAAATCAAACAACTCTGTACTCTCATCATAATTATACATGTAGCAGGTGAGCCCATTAGTGAATAAATTGACTTTAATGACTCTATATCCAGTCAAATTATGACGCTTCACAAACTGAAAGGTTATCATCCCTTCAGACCATCCATTCAGACCATCCATTCAGTATACAGACTAGAGAGCATCCATAGAATGTTAAAAACAAATAGATATCTGTTCACACGAAGGACAGGTTTTTGATGGTAGACTTGCAGGACCTAAAGAGAATACCAGGGGTGTGATTTTGGAAACACCTCAGGGGAGGAAAATACCCTACCACCCCTTCCTGGGTTCACCTAAACTATTCACTTTTAATTAGATCCAATAAAGTTCAGAACATTTGTAAAACAATCTTGGCATTCAAAAGGAGAAAATCAGCTGAAAGGAGGAGAAATCACACCCCTGTAATACTAATTGAATATGATAAATGTATTTCAAATGCCTAAACAGACACTATTCTACTGATATTGTAATGACCAAAAAACATTTCTGTTTTCAAGAGTGCAGTTTATAACAGAAAACATGCAAAATATAACCCTGTAAAATGCTCATACATATTCATATAGATGCACACATTACTGTGTTTTGCCAATACAAGACTGGCATTTATAGTTCTATTCTTATTAGATACCAATACCACTAAGATACCACTGACAGTGACTCACTGAAGCACTGCTACATGTATATGAACACTATGCCACAGTTTCATGTCATTTCATGCACAAAATCCAAATACATGTATGAAGTCAGTTTTCGTGGAAATAAGCATGATTTTAAGGAACCAGGGCTTTTTTACACCATTTTGGGAATATGACCTATACCCGCGAAATTGGGAATTTAGCGTCTATTTGCCTAAAATTGGGAAAAAATAATGTTGAAATTGTATGTTTTAATGTTAAATTTGAATAATTATTGACAGACTGCAACTTTCACACACGTTTATTGAGTTTGGATAGACAAAATTTGATCTTTATATGTCATTCACCACTATCGGTTTAATGCACAGTCACTTTATAATGGATAATCAGTAATGGCCACTGACACAGTTTCTGCGTCCGACTCTAAATCACTTTCAGAACTAGAGCTTACGTGGTCTCAGTAGCAATTTCAATTTATGTCAAAGTCGGTGGTTGCTCACTGCAAGTTGTACTCGTAGGTCGCTGCTCAATTGCTGTTTAACAAAACATTGATCTTTTTACAATTGGTGTTTTTTTTCTGTAATACTTGCTGTTGTGCGACATCTTACCATGCCAAAAGTGTCTCAGTCACAAGACGCTTACGTTGGGACATTAAAGTCCAAGAGTATTCCACATTAGTAATATCCGGTTTACTGTAGTTCGTACTCAATATGATTCAGCCGATTACGTCATACAAAGGTCGCATTATGGACAAAGATATGTTAACAATTAACCGATTTCCAAAAAATAAATTTCAGTTTGATTGGGAATTTTTGTATTTGAATTGGGAATATGACTGATATGACCGAATAACAGCTATAAAATCGGCCACATCAAAATGTATATGCACAGAATGATAATAAAAGATTTTTATTCAAATAACATTATAACAGATGTTACATAATGTACCAGTTACTGTGAGTACCTTATTTAGGTTGGCAGCAAGCTGAGAAAATTTGTACATGTAGCCAGATTATTCAGTTTTGTAAAAATACCTGTCATTTTTGAATATTTTGCCAAAAAAAATGAAAATAAGACTAACAGAAAAATAATTGTAAACATTTCAGCTACATGTAAAATAGCCTTGTAAATATTAAGCTAGATTAAACTCCCTCAACCTTGAAAGATTGCCAAAGACGGTGAGATAATGAGAAAACATTTCATGATTTCTCACCTGTCTCTTCCTGCATACGCTTGATGTGCGTGAATGCCTCCTCTGCTGCCGTCAGAAGTCGAGCTCTACGCTTCCTCACCCTTCTATCATACTCTTCCTCCTCGTAAAACCTGTCGTTATGGCTGGCATCTCGCCGTCGAGCTGCAGCAGCAAACATGGCACGGGATCGTGCGTTGTTGTTCGTTTGCTGGCCACCATCGACATCGTAAAATTTCAGACCACTCATTTTCATAGTTTTCTTCATCACATTTTCCAAGTATGGGTTGTACACCTGAAAATCTTTGTAGTACTGTTCCAGGATCCACACTGCCGCGCGCTGGATGCTAAGGTTACCTAAGGTGTACGTGTGACTCTCGCCGTCCGGAGATCGTACCACGTGGATCACATACTGAGGTTGTAACTGGCGAATGATAAGAAGAATGATAGCGATGTAATGGATGAACAGCAGGGCGTCCACATGGTGGACTGCAAACTGTACTATACTATAGTAGTTTTCCTCTTGCTCTTGCATGATCTTCACGCCATAGAACAACCAGAAAGCGAATGTAAGTATAAACACAAGAAAGAGGACTACCACTCTAAACACGAACACCCGGGGCATGGTGGCCCTAGGACGGTGAAAAAACAAGGCCACGGTCCCAATGAGAAGAATCAGAAGTTTGAAGGCCATACTGATAAGCAGCCCCTCGCATTCTACACCGCACATTCTTGTGGACCATCCACTAATTTTCAACTTTGGTAACACCACCATAGCCACTGGCGAAAAGAATGCCAGTAAACTTATAAGTCCTGCAAATCCCGTTGTTATATACCTACAGCAGTCAATACCGCTGGACGAATCATCATCAAAAGATTCCTTTGCAAACCTCCGCATATCGTCCATAGAGAACCCTGTTTCGCTCGTGTTCCCAGTATATGCAGTGGTATTGTCACCCCAATTATCATCCTGGGGAAGAATCTGCACTTCAATCTTTTCACTTTCCGCTATGCGACTTTCAACATCAGAACCATTCCCTGGTGGCTGTATGGTGACAGACCTGTCGTCTCGTATCCGCTCCCCACTGTGTCCCCGGTGACTGTGGTTTGAGGATCCGTGCGGACGATGCCGGTGATGACGACTGTGTTGGCTGCCATGGCTACGGTGGGAGCGTTCCGAGCGGTCACTGCGACCCGATCTTACTGACTCTGCGCCGTCCATTGTCTAATGTTGATAAATCCAAGCTGGCGGGTCTGATCTGTAAACAGAAACAAAGCAATGTAAGAAATTGTACAGGAGTTATCAATTTGTAATAATGTAATTACTTGCTAACATGACTGATTTTATTGCATCGATTTATTTGACAAAGACAACCTCAGAATTCTAATGTTTCCATACTAAGTGGTCCCTTAATCTGACAATAGCAACATTTAAAAAATTCATCAGAACTCTAGTGAAAAATTGATAATCAAAACTTTTGTAGGAAGAAATTTGTAATTGCCCTTAAATCAGTTGTTGTACAGTTTTTTTAAAATATAAAACAACATAAAATTGTGAAGAAAATGATAAAATGTACACTTTCAAAATTTCCATTCCAGCTTTGAAACTCAACAAATATTTTGAAATTGCTTCTATTGTTCTTAATGTTATTACTATTATAGTGTCAGACGCGAAATGCCCCACAAAATGCTCCATTCATAATTCATAATTTTTTTATGTGAAACCTATTATCATGTACAAGCTACCTTATACCATATACATTAGGCCCCCCACAAAAAAATAGTCCCGTTTCCGGTCTCCCGACCAACACTTTACTTTTGCTGCCAACCCTACATATTTTTAGTCCAAAACAACACAAACCATTCTCACATCATAAAAAAATAAAAAAAAAATAAATAAAAAAAAATTCACTACCTACCGACCCTTATTTTTGGGGGCAGGAGACCAGAAACAAAATTTTTTTTGGGGGGCCTTAAAAATATACACATCAAGCTTGTGGCATTATCAGAATCACCATTAATGCGAAAACAACACTAAAACAATGAAAATAGCTGTAAACTTCTGAGAGCATTCCATCTCCTTGCTATACAAATTGAGAACATCTGAAATAAGCTCCCTGCAATGAAAAGACATCAAAGGAAGAATGCCTAGCATGTAATTTGCTATTAGATTTGACTCTACACTTGCTTGCTAATCTAGTGTAACCCTTTTAAAGCCCCATCCACTGATACGCTAATTTCCTAAATTATTGCACTGCTTTTATCTATGATTCTGTTCTCATGATTTGTACCTGGATGGTGCATTTTCTGACTATCATTAAGAACAACAAGGGACGGTAGCCAAGAATATCAACATGTACAAAGCACTTAAGCAGTTGATGGTTTTATATATATATTTATGTTTTATCATACAAAAATGCTACATGTATACCTGAGCCGGTGCTCCTGATATCAAAGAGCAGGAGTTGTGTAAACACACCTTAATATTTGAAAAAATAGCCTTTATTTTTTCTGGGAACCAGTCAACATTGAGAATCTTGACAAAAAAAACATGCATTGTTTAAGTACAAATATATTTTTTTGATCAGAGACAAAATGGTCACTTATCGGTTATCCGTTAGATTGGTACAACAAAAATGCCGTAAATAATCTACAATTGAACTAAATTATAGTAAATAGCAATGATTTCTCCAATATCTACCCATCTTTTAATTTTTAAAGACATACTGCATTTTAATAATTAGGAGCTACCAGTACTATTTAGCTGACAACTTCTCTACAGCTCAGATACCCATTTTTCTAAATTGATGATAATGAATAAAAAAAATACTTGTAAATTTGTTACATTTTTATGGAATGCACTACATGCACATACCACATCAAAGCAAGCTGGAATTTGCCAGAGGCCATTACAATTAAAACGCCTAATAAATAAACATTTGAAGACAAATGTTAACACCTCAGTCAATTAAAGGATCTAGTGTAATTAACACTTTCACTAAAAATATTTTAATTGTTGGCATACTTGGCGCATACTTTGAAGCATGTGAAAGTTCAACTGACAAAAGACAAAAATTAGTGTGTGTACAGTACATGTGTGCACAATGCTAACAGAGCCACTTTGGCTGTTTTAATCAATAATAGCATCATTTCAATGTACAAAAAATGTGTACAGTACATCAGGGCTTGCATTAGGGAAGTTCAGGAGTAATTTACTCCCAGTTTTTGTCACAGAACTTCCAAAATTGCAGCCATGGAAGTTTCAGGACTTCCAAAATTGCAGCCATGAAAGTTTCAGGACTTCCAAAATTGCAGCCATGGAAGTTTCAGGACTTCCAAAATTGCAGCCATGGAAGTTTCAGGACTTCCAAAATTGCAGCCATGAAAGTTTCAGGACTTCCAAAATTGCAGCCATGGAAGTTTCAGAACTTCCAAAATTGCAGCCATGGAAGTTTCAGGACTTCCAAAATTGCAGCCATGGAAGTTTCATCATGCAAGGATTAGCAAGATGAAAAAGAAAACTTAGTGATTCAATTGAATAAATTGGCATATTATAAACACCTGTTGAAAAAGAAATGACCTTCAACAAACCTTGAATTTTATACCTAATTACATTTCTGAAATGCTCAGGACTTATGTCACACCATACTGATAAAATTTCCAAATATTATGAGCAACACGTCCAAAATCAAAGACTAGGAAGTTCAAACTTCCAGATTTAAAAGTTAATGAAAGCCCTGGTACATGTATTTATTTAGTGAAATTAATTAAGTTCTCATTTCTCCCTATATGTCATTTTTTTATCAAGTTTTATTAGTGCTTATTTGTATTAGTCCTTCTTTGATGGTTAACATGAAACAAATATATTTCGTGATTCATGGAGTTTGGGTTGATCAAGTCAGAGGCGACTGGATGTGAAGAAGACACAAAATTGTACTGTCGTTACTCCATGCCACTCTGTCAGTCTCAGCATTAGTTGTATGCGTACTCAGATGAATCCACATCATTTCATGGCAGTCATCAGCTATCACTCCGCGTAAATTTATCCAGTAATTACTCACATCAAACATTCTTATTTCTAACTCCCCGATCGTGAGTAAAATATTTGTTTTGCTAACTGAGCTGTACTGTACATGTTTATTCTTTGTTCATGTTGAACATTCTCAATATCATAGTAAACGATTAAACTGCAATATTCCAGCAGCTGTTTTACCCATTAAATGAAAAAATGAACCTAGATAATTGAATAATTGTGTATCAAACATGCTTCAGCTACTTAGCTATAAATGTTAATTTGTTTTCAAAAACAAATTGAAAAAAAATCTTTGAATTGTGACAGTCATGACACAGATATATGCAAATTCGGTAACAATTTCTGTGTAAGTTATAACTAAAATATATTTTATTTTAATCAATAACACATAGTATTTAAATGTTAGCAATCAAGATACTTCACAGATAACAGGCGAAAGAAATACACACCTTTGTTGTCCAAGTTGGGGCTCCATTTTGAACGTACAACGTTAAATTGGCTGTTCTCTTTAGCAGTTTTACATCCTTAGATAAACACTGCGACTGTATTAATAGTAGATTCCAGCTAAATTATTTCATACCATTACATTATTATGTACTAAATAAAATTGAAACGCATGATCACTTTAAGAAAGTATGTCAAACGTGTATATTTTTAATTACTCTGTATATAGGGAGGTAAATAGAACAGCACCCAATCATCAAACGGTGTTGGCAAACTAATCGCATCGTCCACAAAAACATCACTCTGGGTACCCAGGCGATTCTAAAATCAATCGTACGGAATCCGGTTATGGCCATATGAAATATCGGGGTCAGTATAAAACGCAGCTTTTAGCGCAGCCTGCACTATGCACTATTATAATTATAATTATAAATATTATTATTATTATTATTATTATTACGTTAATTATGAACATAGGCAGAGTTAGCAATTAAAAATGTATACTTTTCATGGGTTTTCATATTTAACGTATCCTTATTGGACGTAATGATCTTAATTTCACGCAACAGTAATGTTATTATTTTACAACTTTACGACAGCTTTATTGTGCACACAAATGCAAGAGTACATTTTATTTTAAATCCGTAATTTTGTATTCGTATTATAATATAAAGGTCGTTATGATTGTTGCGGGCGCAATTGACATCCCAGAGTTGTCTCCTGTCGACATTGTTCGAGACATGCAGAGGCTGTGCGAAAAAGTTCACACTACAAACCCGAGGTAAGTCATATAAACGTGGGGAAGTTAATAAATAATAAAAATATAAATCAATACAGTTTATTGAAATATGTTTGGAATAAAACTGTTCATAAGCCCAGTAATAAACAGAAATAATAACGAAACCCGTTAATAAAATCATGCATGGTGTGTATTTTCAATAAACCATTAAATAGTTTCTTCCATGTGAAAAAACAAACTATTGTAAAGATCCCCAATAAAAACGAAAATCATTGTTAAAGAAACAAAACGTAACATACGTTACAATAAGATACGTTATGCAATATTCATACTTTGTTGATTTTATGTTACACATATACAACTATGACACGTTGAAGGTTTTTAAGTGGCTGATTTAGTAGATATGGTAATTTCTTCATAGTATATATTCACAAAACACATGCAGATAACATTAGGGACAAAACTAAAAAGCAATTTAACAAGTTAACGTGGAATGGACCATATAAGACAAATATATCTATCGATTTCTGCATTTATTATTATGTATGTTTGGCGCAAAGATCGTGCTGTGTGGAATACTTCAAAGAGGAAACAACACGTTCCCGCGTTCGAATGTACCACTGAGCGTTCTTGAGACGTTTCACAAGACTGCCACATCCGTCAACTGCATGCTGGCCAGACTTGCCGCCAAACTGCCATGGCTGGTCTTCGTTGAGGTGCCAGGCTTCCAGACCTTTAACGGTATGACAACACAATTACTTTCATTACAATGTACGTTAGAGGAAACAAAATCTTAAAAGTTATAATTGGGATTTTTATGTTTTTACTGTATATACTTACGTTTTATGTAATGACCTGTACGTCTTTGATCATCTTCAATATATTCAGTGTATTCGAAATAAAACTACATATTGTTTGTTTTTAATTAATTGTGCTTTCTTTTCTTTACCATTTCAAAATTATGATATAACATTTATTGCAGGTATTGTCAGGGACATGCTGAGTCGCGATGGACTCCACCATCACCGACAGCAACATCACCAGCAACTGCGACTGTGTATGCTATAGAAAGTAAAAAGAAATTTATTCTAAATACTGACCGATTGCCAATTACCGCAAATCGTCGTTGGAAAACAATTTTGGTAGGAGGGGGGGGGGGGTGGGGGAGAAATTCCATTTTTTTCAAAAACTGATAGATTTCTTACTTATAAAGAGGCCGTGGATATATTACTGCAAGAACATAATGACCGGTTAACAACTGAGGTACCTAAAATTACAGGTCACAATCCGGTATAGTTTATATATTTTCGGACGGGGGCCAAGCAGAGAAGAAAGAAGATTGGCGTTGTGATGGGTACACTGGGAGAACTTTTGGTAAAAAACTGTATCAAAGCGAAGGTTTTATTGTCGCTAAATATTCCTTTAGGATTTGAAATAACGGAGAAGTTAGCAATAAGTTTCAAAAACATGCGTTTCGATTCACTGAAAAATATAATGGTAAAACGCTACTAGTATATACCGGTGATAATGACATGTATGAAAATTTACCTCATGGAAATCGAAAGCGTAACAAAAGACCACACAAACGCGTTAAGCCATCGGTGATTGAGTCCATAGAGACGATGAAAGATGAAAACCCGCAGCATGTTTACAACTCTTTAAAATCTGAAAATATTACAAGGCACCTCAGTACCTAGGAACAATAGACAGGTTACAAATATTCAGGCCTATATTGGGAAGAAAACGCAATTGTCGTATGAATCTTTATATAGTTTAACTGAACATGACAAATATAAATTAGTGAACAATAAAAAACTTAGTTCTCATCACATGCAAGCAGTCAATATTTTACATCAGAAACAATTCCTCAATATTAACGGTTTTCAATTAACGGAAAAAGTTCCAGCTATCGCGGAGAAATCGATTCGGTGGGTTACCAATGTCCCAATGAAGCCAGTTACTGCACCTGCATGTCAGATCCATCACACACATAGAGATCATTGGGTTTCGACTATCCTTTTCAATAAGAAAATTCATTTTTTGGACAGCTTAGGTATCGATAGGTCCGACGATGCAATATTTCCCGATGGATTGAAAATTCAGTTATCTCATATTTATGGTCGCCACAAGAAACAAATTTGTATTGAAGTACCCGAAGTTATGCGGCAAAACAATAATAACGACTGTGGGCTATTTGCCATAGCATTCATTATTGATTTCTGTTTTCAAAAAGATATTTGTACTGACCTGATATTTGATACAACAAAAAAGCAAAGTCACCTACTTTATTGCTTAGATAACGAAACAATGGTAGAATTTCCTTTAACTAATAAAACAATTAGTGGAAGAAGACAAAAACAATATAAAACAATTATAATTAAAAACTATTGTGTTTGTAATTTACCAGAATGCGTGGACGACATGGTTCAGTGTGACCGGTGCAAAAAATGGTACCACAAAAGTTGCGTTTCTGCACCGGCAGATATTTCATTAGAAAGTTTGGATTTTACATCCAATAGGAGTTTAGTACACTTACGAGGAAATAAGATGAAATACGTGCGTGATTAAATGGGTGCTTTAAAATTATTTTGTTTCACCGATATAACCACCAAAAGCTCATCTTCATGTTGACTGTTTACATGTCTAGCCTCGTTATTTATAAATTTGCTATATAGCACATCTCCTTTTCACAGTCCCTGAAAAAAAGTTATTTCGCTACTATTGCATTCTAATTGTTGAATGTTTTTGTGTCTGTAATTTTAATCTAAATATTTAACTTTACTTCTCATACTGGCTACTATTATCGTAAGTTACTACACTATATGATAATAGAATTGCTATATACACTTTAAGTTATCGAGACTCACTGCAGTATCAAAGTAAGAATGTTAATATTTACAATGTGTTAGTATATACTGTATTGTGTTGTATGATTTTATCTCTGTTATTATATTTATTATTGTTGATGATGAAATATAAGAAATAAATCATTAGATATTTATTTGCATTTATTGTTTTATTTTCTAAAGTTGACTATAAATGCGTGTACACGCGTATGTGCGCACGTGTGTGTATAGTTGCACAATTATTCGTAATTAATAATTACAGCAAATTTAAAAAAGAGGTCTATTAACAAACAAAATGATAGGTCTTTGCTTAAAACCTCAAATTTTTACAATTAAAATTGCAGTTTTAACAAAGTTTTCAATATTTGCATCGAAATAATATGTATTATTCATAAATATCGTTATCTTCAAATACAATATTTCACTATTATTTAACGCAGTAATATGTCAAACATATGGTTTATAAATATAAATAATAATCCACCCGCTAATAAATAAGAGTTAATTTCAGAATGCTAACTACATTCAATTGTTTACAAATTGTTCCAAATTTACTAAATTCCATTTACAATTTTAAACTAAATATTTCAATCGTAAATGACAAGTACATTTTTCAAAACATTCTGCAATTTTCAATAACGCTTTTCCGAATTAATTCTCATTAACGAATGCAAAGTCACAACCCGGTCCGTTTTCCTTCTTTGTCTATATTGGCTGCGCTAAAAGCTGCGTTTTCCCTATATATCTATAGTGGCTGCGCTAAAAGCTGCGTTTTATACCCACCCGAAATATCGTGCCTCTTACGGCAAGGACGAGACACGAGAATTGCGCGAAACACGAAGCGAGACACGATATTCCCGCGAGACACGAAGCGAGGCACGATATTGTAACACGAGATCTCGCACTGTCGCAGTATCCCATACCACGATATCTCGCGGCAAATTATCGTGTCTCGCTTCGTGTTTCGCGCAATTCTCGTGGCTCGCGTTCATGGGTCGAGACACGATATTTCATATGGCAAAACCGGTTTCCGTACAATCGCGTATAGTGTATAGTAAAACATCTAATCTTACGGAGCATTCCGGAGATAGTCGATGTATCACGATTGCTAAAACATCTTAGAGGCGTAGGTGATCTGCTGTTTTGCTGTTTTTAATGCTTTGCTGTACAGAAAATACTCTTAAGTCCATATTGATAGTGTTTAATAAAACAAATTATACATGTGATGATTTATTTGTTGCATATTATAGTAATAAAATATATACGGTAGGCATTTTCGCCATACGAAAGATTCGTACCCTGCAGACTTCGTTCCAGGAAATTTAGTACCTCTGTAGAGTTACTTATATCGATAAAGTCTTCGTAAAGTCCTGTAACCTTTATACGTAGTAGGTCAATGGACCAGACACATTCAACGAGGAATCGCACAAGTATCAGTTATTTGTAAATATTCTTACACCATATAAACACCCTTGAATGTTGCCTGCCAATTGGGCAACACAAGGAACATATTTTTCCTTATTAACTCCCATTTCTTAGCTGTCCTCCGACCCCATTCCTGGTGAAGGACACTAAGCCAGTGATTGGCACTTATTACTTTCTTTTGTAGAGAAAATGCAATATTGAATCATATTGATTTAACAAGCAGTCTAATTCTGTTGATAAACAAGTCTCCAACACTCTGTTCCGGGAAAGGAAAGGAAAGGTTCTAGGCAGTCTGTTCATAATTCTAAAACAATAGTCTCTTGAACAGACAAAATATGCCCAAGGTGCACCGCTGTAGTAGTAGTGTAGTTTTAGTCAGCCTAGCAACATTTTGTACAAGTATATATCACATCAAGACATATTTCACAATAGAACAAATATTATCAGGGTTTTTTGATACATAAGCACAGATGATACACAATTGGATACATATTATGTTTTAATATAGCAGAAATGCAGCATAGTTACGTATAACCGTGAAGTTCTATTATAGTATACTTCTGAATCTGTGTATCTAGGTAATGACATACGAATGTTTTTTCTAGAGTAAAGTCATGTTTTGGAAATACGGTTATTTGTTAATTTGTGTTTTTATGTTGGTGTTTGTATTGACAGACTTGCCAATCACTGTTATCAGTCACCATGGAAATGCCTGCAGACTCTGCTCAAGAGTTCAGCCAGGGTGTGCCTGACTACAGCACAATACACAGACCTGTGGGAGACTTGTTCACACCTGTCACAGTAAGCACTGCAGTTCACATGAAAAATATTTCTTACACTTCATTTTAATTAAGATGAATAGATGAATAAATGGTGTAGAAGGGAAAGCAAAAAAGTGTTTTAATAATGTTTTAATTAATACAATTTCTACTGTATAATAAACTTACGCATTTTTTTTCTTAGCATAGTTGATAAATTCGAAGCTTGTTCTTTTCATTAAAGTTAAAAGACTTGTCAACAAATTTATTCAAACAATTTGTTTAGTCATAGGAAACCAACGTTATCACATTTCAAGTTTTGTTTGCATACACTACTTGGTGTATATAATACTATGTCCCATTTGAATCCTTTCCTACTCGACTCGACGTCGGCATCGGCGTCTGATCTTGGTTGAAGTTTATATTCAAAAGTCTTGTACATGTAACTTCAAAACTACATAAGTTATTCACTTGAAACATAGAATCTACTTTTGTCATAAACTCCAGCATCAGGTACAATATTCCCCATAACTCTGTTTTGTATTTTGACAGAGTTATGCTTCTTTTTCACATTGATTTTCAGGTTAAAGTTTATATTCAAAAGTCTTATAACTTGAAAACTACATAAGTTATTCACTTGAAACTTGGAGTGTACCTTTTTTATTAACTACAGCATCAGTTGCCACAATCCACATTTTCCTGTTTTGTATTTTGACAGAGGTATGCCCACTTTTCACATAGATTTTGGGGTTGAAGTTTTTGTTCCAAAGTCTTGTAATTTCTAAACTACATGTACATGAGGTATTCACTTAAAACTTGGAATGAATTGATGAAATAATTGCCATAACTCAGCTTCTTTATTTCAACAAATGTATGCCCGTTCCATTTAACAAAATATGTACCAACTGAAACACTTCGAATAGTTGAGCGCGCTGTCCAATGGCAGCTCTTCTTTTACTAGGAATGAGAAATGTTTTCCCACGTCACGCCTCCTATGTATTTGAAGGACAGCAAGGAATGGCATTCATACATGCTGAGCCAATCACAGATCGACCAGTTCCAGCAAGATGGGTTCTTGTTGAACATTCCTGTATTGACACCGGAACAGTGTGACAAAATACTGGCTGACTACAAATACTTTCTGGTATGTAGGAATTCAATAACCTGTCTTTCCGTTAAGTTGATAAAGTATCAACATATGGGTACTTGTATTCTTGGTAACAAACTTTAGTTACAGGTATTTAAAGCGGTAAAGTGTTGAAATTTTGATAAGTATTTTATATATAGCCATATAATTTGTCTATAGAAAGCCAAAAGGGCCTATCAGCCTTCTTTGCATATGCTGATAAGCCCTTTTGGCAATCAATGGACGAAATTTATTATAATATTGTCCACTACTTCATTGAAGGGTGAAGAAAAACACCCAGGCATGGAGATGTTGTATGAATACCATAGCAACCAGAGTGGTGACCCTGACAACGTCCTGATGCACGCTCTAGGTCACTGGAGGCTTACCAAACATTTCCATGACCTTGTGTTTCTGCCGCAAGTTGTGGTAAGATGTTTTTTGATACATAAATTCTCTAAATGGAATCTTGTGTGAAGCATTAAATCATTTTTTAGCTCGACTATTCGAAGAATAGGTGAGCTATCCTACTACCCCCTGTGTCGGCGTCTGCGTCTGAATTTGTGTAAGTTTTTGTTCAAAAGTCTTGTAACTTCAAAACTACATAGGTTATTCACTTGAAACTTGGAATATACCTTTGTCATCAACTCCAGTATCACGGGCAACATTCCCCATAACTCTGTTTTGTATTTGGACAGAGTTATGCCCCTTTTTCACTTAGATTTTCTGGTTAAAGTTTATATTCAAAAGTTTTGTTACTTCAAAACTACATAAGTTATTCACTTGAAACTTGGAACTTACCTTTGTGTCATCAACTCTTGTATCAGGGGCAACATTACCCATAACTCTGTTTTGTATTTTGACAGAGTTATGCACACTTTTTACATAGATTTTGTGGTTAAAGTTTTTGTTCCAAAACTGTATAAACTATAAAAGGCTTTTACTTAAAGGTTTTGTATTTTAACAAATTTATGCCCCTTCCACTATCCAAAATATGTACCAACTGAAGTACTTTGAATAGTCGAGCGCGCTGTCCTCTGACAGCTCTTGTTTCAACTACAGAAAATGTGAAATTTTTTCATAAATTATATGTTTGCTGTGTGTGCTATTAATGACAAAGGATTATGAAAATGTACCATATATTCCCTAATAAACTCCCTCGGGGGCCTAACATTTTCCCAAGGGGGCGTTTAAAATGAGTCCAGTTCTTGGCATTCTGTCATATAAACCAGTATTAAGAAACCATTATAATTTGACTGTGTAGCTCATTTTGCAAACATTTTTCAAAGATTTATAAAACAGATATGCATTTTGCGAAATGAGGGCATTAATCAGACAGGAAGGTTTTAGTATTATTAAAAATGGGGGGGGGGGGGCGTTACTTAGGATGGGGGCATTTATTAGGAAATATATGGGTAGTACACAATCACATAAGCTAGTGACTTGATGCATTATCACTGTATTTCTCCCATTCATCTACTTCACAACAACATTTAATTATATGAATAATGGGAATACAGATTTTGTGTATAATGAGTATTAGAAAAAAAATTTGTATAAGGATTTTGTATAAAATGAGTGTTAAGATTTTGTCTGTAATCTGTATGAAGATTCTGTGTATAATAAGTAAAAGGATTTTGTGTATAGAGTTAAAGAATTTTGTGTATAGTGGGTATAAAGATTTTTTATATTATATAATAAGTACTCGATGTAAGAATTTTCTGTATAATAAGTACATGAGTGTAAGGATTTTGTGTATAATGAGTATAAGGATATTGTGTATAATGAGTATAAGGATATTGTGTATAAAGAGTATAAAGATTTTGTATATTGTACGTTCTGGGTATGAGGATTTTGTGTATAATGAGTATAAGGATTTTGTTTATAAGAAGTGCTGGGTATGAGGTTATAGTGTATAATAAGTATAAGGATTTTGTTTATAAGAAGTACTGGATATGAGAATTTTGTGTATAATGAGTATAAGGATTTTGTTTTTAAGAAGTGCTGGGTATGAGGTTATAGTGTATAATGAATATAAGGATTTTGTTTGTAAGAAGTACTGGATATGAGAATTTTGTGTATAATGAGTATAAGGATTTTGTTTATAAGAAGTGCTGGGTATGAGGTTATAGTGTATAATGAATATAAAGAAACTGGATATAAGAAGTACTGGATATGAGGACTTTGTGTATAAAGAGTATAAGGACTTTGTTTATAATGAGTATAAGGATATTGTGTATTATGAGTTTATGGATTTTATCAAACCAGGTACCTGTGTCACAGCTTCTAGAGCCTGGGAAGATGTCCTCAGTGCGCTTCTGGCACGATCAACTGTTTGCCAAGCCACCATTCCACGGGGGCAATGTAGCGTGGTAGGCTATCATATGTATTAGATCTTAATGTTCACCTGTTGTGTATGCACAAAGTTGGAGGCATTAAGCATTGCACTTTTCCGTCCGTCCCTAAATTTTGTGTGCTAAACTCCTCTTTAACTGCTGATTTTGCTCAAACTTTCACAGCTGAAGAACCTTAATGTGCAGATGATCATAAAGGAAAGATTTTTGGCTGTGACCAAGTTTGGCAGAATTATGGCCCTTTCTTGTTTTTTCCACTATAGAATTTTGTGTGCTCAACTCCTCTTTAACTGCTGGACTGATTTTGCTCAAATTTTCACAGCTGAAGAACCTTAATGTGTAGATGAGCGTAAAGGAAGGAATTTTGCCTGGATCAATTTTGCAGAATTATGGCCCTTTGTTGTTTTTTGCACTATAGAATTTTATGTGCTCATCTACTCTTTAACCGCCTGGCCGATTTCACTAAAACTTTCACAGCTGAAGAACCTTAATGTGTAGAAGATCGCAAAGGAAGGAATTTTGGCTGCGACTAATTTTGGCAGAATTATGGCCCTTTGTTGTTTTTGACACTATAGAATTTTGTGGACTTTACTCCTCTTTAAACTGCTGGGCGGATTGTGCTCACACTTTCACAGCTGAAGAACCTTAATGTGTAGGTGATCGTAATGGAAGGAATCTTGGCTGCTACCAATTTTTGCAGAATAATTGCCCTTTCATTTTGTCCACTATAGAATATATACTTCCCAAAATGTTGTGGACTCGACTCCTCTTTAACTACTTGGCAGATTTTGCTCAAACTTTCACAGCTGAACAACCTTTACTTGTAGGTGATCGTAAAGAAAGGAAAATCAGCTGCAACCAATTTTGGCAGAATTATGGCACTTTGTCCTTTTTTTTCCACTATAGAATGTATATGAAAATAAATTTGTGAAGGCAAAAATTAGAGTTGGCAACGCGCCCTTTGTTTGTGTCAAAACAAGCGTCATGGGGGCATCTGTGCCTGTTACGCATCTAGTTTTTTTTTGTCTGATTTATATTTCAGTTGGTGAACTGTTGTTTGTCGTATACCTAGTAAAATAACAGCCACATTGCTTTTATGAACCTAGGACTTCCCATTTTAAAAACTGTTGCTCCAAAGATATTTGTTATTTTCAGTATTTATATCTAATGAGAATATCATATAATAAAATCATTTTGCACATATTAAGTAGTCAAAAAGCCATAAATTTGAAATTTTCATTTCAAACAAGGATTTAAATTAAATGAAGTTAAATGAAGTGTTGCAGTGATGTTACACTTATTGCTAGACATTACATGTTTTTCCTTTGCGAGTACCATACATACACAAAACATCTGACCTAGGGCTAATGTTTGCTAATTGCCTACAGGCATCAGGATTACTCTTACTGGACAAGGACGACACCAATGGCCCACCTTACTGTAAATGGTTTCTCTTTGTACCCTTGCATTCCAACCATTGTGTGTGTGTGTGTGTTATGCAGATTGCTTAACCCGGCTTGCTAGTATCTAGATTTAAGCAATATGTTCATAGTTTCTTTTTGTATGTCCTATACAGGTGGATTTTGAAAGAAATAGCATAGCTTCCTTTAGGCAATATAGGCATGTGCCTACACATTTTTTTCGAAAGATGAAAAATATGAAAATAGCTAAACTGCAATCAAAACAAGAGGGAGTAGTCTTTGCCGATTGTGTTGATACTTTATTTATCAACAATTACATAAATATTAAATACATTTCATAAATAAAAATTCACGCTTATTTTATTCAATTCTATTAAATGGGGTTTAGCTTCAATAAGTTATTGTCACGATAGATAAACACGCCTGTTATCAAATCCACTGTGCCTATTGTGCCTATACATTGTATTCGCAGCCTCTGGGAAGTTTAAATAAAAAAATATACAGGTTTGCAGAAGCCAGAAGTAGTTAGCAATAAAATGTGAATATGAAGTAAGAAACATAACTTGTATACAGTCTTCACGACACACCAGTGGACCATGTACCGAGGACACCCAATTATTGCTAGGTCCATCAAAATTTGTAAGCTTACTGGAGCGGCTGTTCATCAAGTTAAGGTCTCTTGCAATGCCAGGAGCAATGTGGTAGAAAATGGATGTCTAATTTAATGAGAGAAAAAACTCTAAATAACATTATTGTTTTTAGCTATTTATATAACAGATTGAATACAAAAGAGTGACCGAAAATTTCCAAACTATGGTCCACTTATTTGTGATCCGGTCCAGTCTTTTTAGCTGGCTTGGTGGACCGATGGTTTTCTGATTTATAATTGATTCGTGAAGACTGTGTATATTGTACTAATATATTAATGATATACAGCTACATAATATGACTGGAGAAATTTAAGAAAACTGGTCGGACCAATTGCTTGTCATTTCAATCGGTGTTTTTCAAACCCAGTTGGTCTCAGACTGGCAAAACCGAAAATAATATAATCCCTGCCTTCATTGTTTTACAAAACCTGATTATGACAGTATAAATACAACACATATTTCTACTTGGCAATATTTTGTAGCTGCATGTAGTAGTAGCATACTATGTTGGCACTACGGAAGTTTATTTGTTGAAAAAAAAAACAACAGTAACATTTAAGTTGCAGTACCTTCAGTTTTAATTATAAGCAATTCCTTTGAGCTCCATGACACATAAACCCCAAGAAATACATTTAAGAACCGATATATTTTGTTATGTATATTGAGCAACAATTCCACCAAATTTGACTGTAGGTCACTTCTGTTATTTGCAATGCATGTATTAATAATATAATTGACAGTGCAAACATTCTTATAAAGAAATAAAGTTGTACAGAATTTATGTTTTAGAGAGCTTTAATACTTCTATTGTTAGAAAGCGTGTGCACCCATTTATGTTCCTGCCACTAGTACACACTGGTTACAAGCATATATTTGCTGTCATACATTGTAGGTTCACATAGCCCTGGATGACCAGACAGAGGAGAATGGGGCCTTACAATACATACCTGGCTCACATAGGTAATGTAGGTCAGTTTTCTGTGTGTTCTCTAATGCATGCTAGATGTGGCGGATCCATGGTCTAGCGGTAACGCACTGGCTTCACAACCCAGGGGTCGCAGATTCGAGCCCCCGCTACACCCGAACCTACTTACTCGTCTTTCGCATGAGACGTTAAACGGAGGTGCAGTGTACTAGGTGCTTTACACCTACAAGACCCAGGGTCGCCTCAGGAACGGGACATCTTCAGTATCTTGCACTATCCCCCTTAACCCAACTAACAAGTCTTCTGGGGGAGATGGCCATATGGGAGAAAATTCCTGTGCACTCGATAAAAATGTACTACACACACACACACACGCATGCTAGATGTGTTTCTGTGACAATGGTGCAAGTATGTGTCAAGTGTGTGTCTCATAGTGCATGAGATTTTTGCAAAACAGTGCAGCAGTATGTGTAAATTTGGGAGTATGACACTAACTTCTTCCTTATTTAATTGAATTTAAATAAATTTAATTGTTTGGTTCTTTGTTCTAAATATGTAGGACAATATTGGCTAGTTGCTGATATATATTGTTAGATCACCTGAGCACAATGTGCTCATGTTGAGCTTTTGTGATCGCCTTTTGTCCGACGTGCGTCGTGAATTGTTCGTCATCAACATTTACCCTGTGAACACTCTAGAAGCTACATTTGTTGCCCAATCTTCATGAAACTTGCTCAGAACATATGTCCCAATTATATCTCGGACGAGTTCGAAACTGAGTCGTGTGGGGACAAAAACTAGGTCACTAGGTTAAAGTGAAGAAAAAGCTTGTGAACACTCTAGAAGTCACATTTTTTGCCCAATCAATATGAAACTTTCTCAGAACATTTGTTCTTATGACATCTCGGTTGAGTTTGAAAATGGTTCTATTCCATTGAAAAACATGGCCGCATGGGGGCGGGCAGTTTTCCTTATATGGCTATAGAAAAAGCGTGAACACTCTAGAAGTGAAATTTTTGGCCCTATCAACATGAAACATGCTAGGAACATTTTTTTTATGATATTTCAGCCTAGTTCGAAAATGGTTCCGCTCCGTTGAAAAACATGGCCGCCAGGGGGCGGGGCAATTGTTCTTATTTGGCTATAGAAAAAGCTTGTGAACACTAGGAGTCACATTTTTTGCCCAATCAACATGAAACTTGCTTAGAACATTTGTTCTTATGATATCTCAGCCAAGTTCAAAAATGGTCCTGATCCATTGAAAAACATGGCTGCCAAGGGGCGGAGCAGTTTTCCTTATGTGGCTATATTGAAAACTTTAAAAAGCTTGTGAACACTCAAGAGGCCACATTTATTGCTCACTCTTCATGAAACTTGCCCAGAACATTTGTTCTAATGATAGCTCGGATGAGTTCGAAACTGGGTCATGTGGGGTCAAAAACTAGGTCACTAGATCAAATGGAATAAAATGCTTGTGAACAGTCTTGAAGTCATATTTTTTTTAAAACTCACTCAGAACATTTGTTTCAATAGTACCTCGGATGATTGCGAAACGGGTCATGTGGGGTCAAAAACTAGGTCACCAGGCCAATTGAAGAAAAAGCTTGTGACCACTCTAGAGGCCAGATTTCTAGCCCAATCATCAAGAAACTTGCTCAGAACATTTGTCCCAATGATATCTCAGATGAATTCAAAACTGGATGATGTGGGGTCAAAACCTAGGTCACCAGGACAAATTGAAAAAAAACGCTTGTGAATACTCTAGATGCCACATTTATTGCCCAATCATCATGAAACTTGCTCAGAACATTTGTCCAAATGATATCTGGGACACATTCGAAACCAGGTCACATGGGGTCAAAAAATAGGTCACCAGGCTAAATTGAAGAAAAAAAGCTTGTGAACACTCTAGGGGCCACATTTTTAGCCGAATCTTCATGAAACTTGCTCAGAACAGTAGTTCCTTAGCCCCTCAGGTGAGCGATCTAGGGCTTTATGGCCCTCTTGTTATTATTCCCCCGAAGGGAGTTTTGGGCGCATGTAGTGATCGCATCGTCCATCCATTGAGAGGAAGTATAATGTACAAGAACATTTTTGGAGTTACTGCCCTTTAAAAGGGTTAATTTTCTTTTGCGAAGCATAACTCAATTAGTATTGGATGGATTTATAATAAAACCACATATATTGATAGAGGACGTTGAGTGGAGGTGCAGAGTACAAGGACCATAACTCATTCTTCAATATTTAGGGAGTTATTGCCCTTAGTTTAATTTTCTTGTGCAGAGCGACTCCATTTGTGTTGAAGGGATTTAAATAAAACCACATATATTGATAGAGGGCAGTGTTCATTCTTGGCTGAGTTTTAGACGGGCCAATGGCCCATCAGCCACAAAGTCATTGCGCCATTGAAGGATTTTCTCGGGGGCGACACATTTTTACCATAATTATTTTTCATGTTACTTTTATTATGTTTTTTACAAATGTCAAAAAACATCAAATTACTCTTTTCATCGTACAATAACCACAAAAATGTCTCTAACCAACCTTTCTGAAATTTGTGAACGTCAACGTTTTTGGAAGATTTGTTGGTTTTTTTTTTCAACTTGCAGATGAAGTATGGGTACAGCCGAATCAACGATGTTTCTTGCCCACATTTCAACGATGTTCTCATTTTGCCTAGAAAAATTCAAGAGTGTTTCCTTTGTTTCCTAAAATCAACTTAAACCGCATGTAAATTTCAGACAGCACTGTAATCAATTTGTGATGATGTAAGTGAGGTCAAATGGCGCGTGACCTCTGCCAATGAAATCGCTAGTTATAAAACAGTGCGCGCGCGGTAGCCTGGCAACGGTTAATTTCCACTAACAATCAGGCTATGCGATGTTTACAATTTGCAATACGATTAACGATGATTTTAATTTTAAAAAAATCGCCTGCAGATGGAATTTTCTATGCTCCTTTTATATTGGCGGACGGACAATATTTTTGTTGCGCCCATTTATTTTTCTTTTGCGGGAATGAACACTGTAGAGGGCTTTGAGAGGATGTGCAGATTCCAAGGACCATAACTCATTCTGCAGTATTTTTTATGGCTTATTTTTCTTGTGCAGGGCATAACAGTGGACTTCTCTTGTTTAGCGTTGCTCTGAAAATATTGTAGGGATTCAAATGATACTTCATATAATGAGAGAGCACTTTGAGCGGATGTGCAGAGTACAAGGACCATAACTCTTTCTTCAGTATTTACGGAGTTATTGCTCATGGCTCTTTTTTCTTGTGATGAGCATCACTACATAGTGGAATTTTTTGTGTGGAGCATAATATTGAAGGGATTCAAATGATACTTCATATAATGATAGAGGCCTTTGAGAGGAAGTGCAGAGTACCACGAGCATAACTCTTTCTTCAAGATTTACGGAGTTATTGCCCTTTAGTTAATTTTCTAGTTTATATATAAAACACATCATTGGGGGTATTTGTCACTTACAGTGGCAATGCTTGTTTTTGTTGTTGTTTTTAGCTCACCTGAGCACGAAGTGCTCGGTGAGCTATTGGTATAGGGGACCTCTCCGGCGGCGTCCGTATGCCGTCAACAACTGGGACCGTTGTCGCAATAAAGACTACATTTTTTTTATTCAATCTTGACCTTGCACAGTTTGTGTATGACCATAAAATCTTGATTGGTATTGATAATGGGCCAAATTGGACCAGAAACCTTAGAGTTATGGCCCCTTGTTTGTGGGATAAAATGTAAAAATTGCCGTTTTTGTTCATAGAGACTTCATTTTTTTAACAATCTTGACCAAACTTCCACAGTTTGTGTATTATCAAAAGATCACAGTAGAAGTCAACATTGGGCCAGATAGGGCCACAAACACCAGAGTTATGCCCCCTTTTTTGTTGAAAAAAAGGCAAAAATTGCCATTTTACCCTGATTAAGACTTCATTTTTTTCCAATCTTGACCAAACTTCCACACTTTGTGTATGACCAAAAGATTTCAGCAGGAGCCAAAAATAGATAAGGTTAGGCCGCAGACACCGGAGTTATGGCCCCTTGTATGTGGAACAAAAATGCAAAAATTGCCTTGTTTGTTCATTGAGACTTTATTTTTCTTCCAAGCTTGACCAAACTTCCACAGTTTTTATGTGATCATACGACTGCAACAGAAGCCAACAATCGGTCAGATTGGGCAACAAACATCAGAGTTATGGCCCCTTTGTTAGTGAAAAAAATGCAAAAATTGCCTTTTTCGTGCATCGAGATTTCATTTTTCATTCAATCTTGATAAAAATTCCACATATTTTGTATGGCCATAAGATCACAACACAAGCAGCAAATGAGACAGGCCACGAACACAGCAGTTATATCCCCTTAATTGTGAAAATTAATGCAAAAATGAATTTGTTGCAAGACGGAGACTTCATTTTCAACCAGTCTGGACCAAACTTCCACCATTTTTCGAGGACCATAAAATCTTAAGCAAATTTCAATATAGGATGGGTAAATGGCAATACACTCTATTCTTTGAAAGCAAGCATGACATGACCTTTGCAAAGCGGCCGCCATTATCTTTCAGAACTGCAGCATTAACACTATATGTCAGAAATTGCCTGCGAAAAGTTGGATACCAGGGTAGAGAAAATATATCCAGGTCCTTACTTGTTCTATGTATGAGAGTAAATCTGCTAGACAGATTATTTAAGGACATTATGGCGTACATTCCCACAAGCCTTTCACAACAGTAAGGCTTTCATCTTTGCCAGTACTCAGGTGAGCCCTTTGGGCCATCATGGCCCTCTTGTTTTTTGTTGTTGTTTTTTTATTTCAAAAGTTAGAAATTATATGATAATAGTCAAACTTGGTTTGAAACATAAATTCACAGTTTCCAGTAAATTTTAATTATGTGTCATTTACTCAGATTGTGTGGGAAGTTTTGATTACTCGTAGTTTTTGTGTTGCCTGTAAAGGCGTCATATACATGTAGGGGTTACATTTGGCGGTGGCGGCGTCCCCTTCAGTTTGCGCAGTCAATAACTTGCGAAGTTTTTGTGCTATTATTCTAAAACTTTATGGAAGTGTTTGTAGGCATAAAAGGAAGGTTAAGTTTAGTTTTTGGCATAATTCCTCTTATCATACTTGAGTTATGCCCCTTTTTTAAAATTGTTCAGATCAGGCTTGTGCAGACAATAACTTAAAGTCACTTCTTGTTTAATCTTTATTAAACTTAATGGAAGTGTTAGTTGGTATAAAAGGAAGGTAAAGTTTGGTTTTTGGCATAATTACTCATATTGTACTTCAGTTATGCCCCGTCAGGTGACACATCAGACTTGCGGAGTTCTAGTGTTAAACAAATATTGCTTTCCACTGTCTTCTTATTTCCAGATGGACACGCGATGGTGGAAAACCTTTGCCAGTGACTGATTTTAATTTCAAGGATATGGAATCTGTTAAGGTTAGTGCTTGATAGAAATCAGAAATCTGTCTTTAGTTATAATAATTATAATCCCTTATCTTTAAATTCTTACACATAAGTAAATGTTTTAACCAAATTTTTCAAAGAACAATTTTGGTTATTCGATTGGGGTATGTCGTTGGGCGGGCGGGAGGGGTGGTGTTGTCGGATTGAGATATTTTAATGAAACTTCATACATAGATACCTTATATCGAGACCTCACTTGGGATTGCATATGGGGTGGGTGGGGTCAATGTCAAGGTCACCATTTCTAAAAATAGAAAAACGGTTTCTGCTCAATAACTTGAGAACCCATCAAGATATTTTAATAAAACTTCATACATATATACCTTATATCGAAGCCTTGCTTGAGATTGCATAGGGGGTGGGTGTGGTCAAGGTCAAGGTGACAGTTTATTAAAATAGAAAATGGTTTCCACTTAATAACTTGAGAACTCATCAAGATATTTTAATGAAACTTCATACATAGATACCTTATATTGAGACCTCTCTTGGGATTGCATAAGCAGTGGGTTGGGTCAAGGTCACGGTTTTTGCTCAATAACTTGACAATGCATTAAGATATTTTAATGAAACTTCATACATGGATACCTTACATTGAGACCTTGCTTGGGATTGCATATAGGGTGGGTGGGGTCAAAGTCTCCATTACTAAAATAGAAAAATGGTTTCCGCTCACTTACTTTAGAATGCATCAAGATATTTGAATTAAACTTCATACATAGATACCTTGTAAATAGACCATGCTTGGGATTGCATATGGGGTGGGTGAGATCAACGTTACTACAAATAAAAAAAACGGTTTCTGCTCAATAATTTGAGAATGCGTTGCGATATTTTAATGAAATTTCATACAAAGATACCTTATAGCGAGACCTCGCTTAGGAATGCATATGGCACCCATATGAACTTTCTTTTATTTTTGTGCTGACTTTTATGAATTTCGTTCGAAAGATTTGGTTTTCGTGTAATTTCCACATTTCTTGTTATTTTCTTGTTGAAACTTCCACACTAGTTTCCCCCAAACTTTCTGCAATGTATTATCAATATGTTCAAGGTTTTATAGGCAAAATTTACAGCAGCAAATTTTTGTCAGACATGAGAAAAGGAAATTTAAGGATTAATAAAAAATAGAATTGTAGCTGTTCATATCAATATAAGTTGAACTTACTGGGCAGTTGATGTCCCCTAAACAAAATTTGAATTATAGTGTGTCTGTCTCTTGTACCTAGCAGTACCAGATGATGCGTTGTATATTACTGCTATACAAGTGAACTGACTAAGAAATTCTCTGTAATTATGTTTATTTAGTTTGCGTTTGGTTCCTTTTATTTCCAGACAATTCTTACAGAGGAGGAGAAGGCTGGTTTCCGGCCTGTGTGCAGCAATCTGAAAAAGGGGGAGGCTAGTTTTCATCATGCTCTTGCTGTCCATGGTTCCTATGGAAACAGGTCACATCAGATTAACTATTTATGCATCCTTTTCATTTGTTAATTTGTTAATATGTATGTGTTAAGGTTGAGCGTGAAACTGATTTATCTGCTTAATGTTTATACATCAGATACAATAGTTGCATGCTCAACCCTAGAACTTTATTATACCGTAAATACTCAGTCATAAGTCGAGATTTTTTGCTTTCAAAAATCGTTTTAAATTATTGCCTCGACTTATGAAGCGGTTCATAAAAAAAGGTTCAAGAAAGATCGATCCTCGCGGTAATCACAACGGTGTTTTGTTGTTGTTGTTGTCAAAATTTCTTTACGCATCTCTTGGAATAATAAACAAAAGATTTTTTATTAAATAATTATACGCAAGCTTACAAATTATTAAAATCGCAGTTGCAACAGTGGAGTGGATTACTGTGACCGAATTGTTTGATTGGAATTAAAAGTGTACTTTTTGAGTATAGTAGCCTGTGGAATATTACTAGTGTGGATTTAAGTGCAAAGTAATTTCTGGATTATTTAACTCGGATACAAATTACATTAAACAGGACATAGTGAAATTTGCAAAAATGCCTGGCAACGCAAACGCATTGTTTGACTGATTGGCTATAGTAAATATTTACACTTCCAACGATTTATCGATAACTGACACTCGGACGCCGAATTTCATGTTGCCTAAAAAATGTAAATTTCATACACAAATTTGTCAATTTTTTTACGATTTTTTACCCCCGACTTATGAGCGGATAGACTTATGACTGAGTATTTAAGGTAGGTTAATTATGCCCCCACCATCAATGATGGGGGGGCATATAGTGTTTACCCTGTCCGTGGGTACGTACATATGAACGTATGTATGTGTGTATGTATGTTCGGATTCTTGTTCGGACAATAACTTTGTCCAGCATTGGAGAATTTTTTAATAACTTGGCAGAAATGTTAAGCATAATGAGACGGTGTGTCGCGCGCAAGAACTAGGTCCAAGGTGAAGTTCACACTTTAAGGTCAAAGGTGAAATATAAGAATTTAAGCCATAGACCCTGTCCATAGCATACTTTTGTCCAGCATGGATGGAATTTCAAATAACATGGCACAAGTGTTAAACATGGTGGGACGGTGTGCCGCACGAAAGAACCAGGTACCTAGGTCCAAGGTCAAGATCACACTTTAAGGTCAAATATAAGAATTTAAGCCATACACCTGTCCGGAGCATAATTTGGTCCAGCGGGGAATGAATTTTAAATAACTTAGCAGAAGTGTTAAGCATGGTGAGATGCTGTGTCACGTGCAAGGACCATTTCCCTAGGTCCAAGGTCAAGGTCACACTTAAAGGTCAAACATAATATATAAGAATTTAAGTGATAGATACTGTCTGGAACATAATTTTGTCCAGCAGGGAAGGATTTTAAAATAACTTGGCAGAAATGCTAAGCATGGTGAGATGGTGTGTCTTGCGCAAGAACCAGGTCCCTTGGTCCAAGGTCAAGGTCACACTTAAAAGTCAAAGGTCAATATAAGAATTTAAGCCACAGATCCTGTCCGGAGCATAATGTTGTCCAGGTGGGAAGGATTTTCAAACAACTTGGCGTAAGTGATAAGCAATATGCAGTGATGTGTTGCATGCAAAAACCAGGGGCCTTGGTCCAAGGTCAAGGTCACACTTAAAGGTCAAAGATCAAGTCATGTATATATGTTAAGATTCTTGTCCAGGCAATAACTTTGTCCAGTATTGAATGATTTTCACATAACTTGGCAGAAGTGATAACTGTTATAAGACGGTGTGTCAGGCGCAAGTCCAAGGTCAAGGTCACACTGAAATGTCACAGGTCAAATATTCGAATTAATACCATGGACTCTGTCCGAAGCATAATTTTGTCCGTTATGGAAGAATTTTCAAATTACTTGGCAGAAGTGATAAGGATTATGAGACGGCATGTGGCATTCAAGAACCAGGTCTGTAGCTGAAAGGTCAAGGTCAAAGGTCAAATAATTGTCCAGAGCATAATATTGTCATGCATGCAGGGATTTTCAGATACAAACATACAAGAACCATAACTCATAATTGCCGAAAAGTTTTAATTGCTACCCTTTATTGATTTTTTTTGTCAGGACTAAAACTATTTCGTGATACCTGAACTTACCTCACAGAATAAGAGAACACATTAGCAGAAAGTACAATATAGAAGGACAATTCACCTTTTGCAAAATAATTTGTATGCATACAAACAAAGCGGCGCCATGTAGAAATAGGTGGGGTCATCCATGTCTGTGGACACATTTCTAGTTCTATATCATTATTGTTAATTGACCTCACATGTCTATTACACAGTAAATACAATGTACAACTGAACTTTGATATCTCGATTTCACTTAAGTCCAAGTTTCAGATGTGGAAAATAATTCCCGACTTTTTCCTTATTATATATATAAAAAATTAGAAATCGCAAACCTATTAATTACTCAGTTATGTCGAAGTGCTTTCGTACCCTGACTATTATTTTCACACTTATTTCTATCTGTTTATCTCAAAGTGATCTCACTGTGACAAGACATATCGGGCCACAGCCCAAGTTTGTAACACATTACAAACATCTCAACACTTTTTTTCACAGGTTTTATTGATTAAGTGAGTCGTTTAATTCAGTAACTGATTCTTGGTCTACAGTCCAGTATATAAATAAAAGAACACTATTTTATATTCAGATTTATCAATCGTTTGTACAGAAAAACTTATAATCGACTATGTGTAAAGAGTCTGTATTTGGATATGTCAAACTTAGTATACATGTCGAAATCGTTTTGAATTCCCTGCGACGTCAAGTTAAGGATGTTGAGCTGTATGTTATATCTGTAAGTTATAACTACTTTAAAATTAAGTAGTGGAATGAGGAAGCAGTTTCTTTTTTTAAACCTAAAATATGCCTTCATGGATAATATGCATTGTTTTTCTTGTGCTACAATTATGCAGAAATATTTTTTTCTTTTGCAGTGGAATGCTTTTATAATTCTTAATATATACCGGTACATATTGTATATCTTTCAACATTATAAACAGAAATTTTGTTGAACAAAAAGTCTAACAACAAATTAATAAAAGTTCACTTTTCCAATATCCCACAATCCTTATCTGTAGCTTAATTGTTCATTGAGGTTGCTTATCATTCCCAAATTATTTTTGTGATGTTTTTGAAATATGAAATTATTACATGTATAACTATAAACCTTCATTTTCTGTAATACACACAGGGTTCGTACAGATCTGGAAAAGTTATGGATAATAGGCGTTGTCTGGAGGAATCTTGATAATTTAGATTTTATCATGGACAAATCATGGAATGTTCACAATTTGTCATGGAAAGTTGAAAAATATCCTTGAATATGTCTGTAAGTGCATAAAAATGAGCAAATCCATTGAAATATATTCAATAAAAAAAAACACAAAAAAACAACAACAGTGTAATGATGGACAGACATGCATTGCAGCGCTTCAAGCAATTCTGTTCTATTCTACAAAGTGCGAATCAGCCTAGAAAAATGATTGTATTATGTAGATCATATAAAATGTGGATATCAGTGTTCTAGTTTGACTCTAGTATGTTTGAATTGTATGATGGAAAACTGATCAACGTAATGGAAAATTCATGGAAAATTCAGTTTGTATGAACCCTGTACCCACACAGTACAGGTAATTTGGTATGTGCTTGATGCAGGTCTGACAGACCGAGAAGGGCAGCTGTACTGAACTACTTCAAAGATGGCGTGTGTTCCAACACAGATGGAGAAATCCTCAAAGATATTCGAGTACCAAAGGTAAGCCAAATATGCATGTCCTATCAGGTAGTACATATGGTCATGTAGAAAACGTAAATATTATAATAACTGTCATGTAAACGGCAAATAATATCTCTTATGAGATTTAAATTGCACTATTTAGGCAAGCAATTGTGCACCATTTTTATATTTAAAAACTTTAGTATCCAAATCATTTCATAGTGATCTTTTAAGACAAATTAAGTTATCCATAACTATGACTTGCGACTTGGAATTAAATGCATATAAATGTAACTTTAAATGCCAGACAATATTTACACATGAAATGGAATAATATGGCAAAAGAAATTGCTTTTTTAATGTTCACAACATTTTTCTTCTTTTGTTACAGGGTTCAAAAATGGATGGCCAGTTCTTTCCTCTAGCGTTTGATCCGGAATGCTCAAAGATTTGTTGAAATGAATATTTTCTGTAAAACATTATTGGTTACAAATTATATGTCAGTGTGTATGTTTCTATATAAGAAATATGTATAAATTCGTTTTAAAATGTCATTATGCTGTTATTAGAATATGCATGTTTATGGTATATTCAGATGTAAGTGATGGAAAATACTATAATTATCTTTTGTGTCTTAATATATGTATCTATTTACTCCTAGTATATAAAAATGTACAATGAAGACATTGCTCCAAATCTTAATGTTTTATTGGTAATTTATTTTTCAATTCTTTCAATGGAGCTGTTTGTTATTTGTTTTAATTACTGAGAAAAATTGTTTAAGTCTGTTTTATCCATGATTATATGCCAGTATTAATATCTCTCATCCACTCACAAAAATGGACAAAGACGCACACGTGACGCAATCTGAATACGTCACAACAGTGATTACGTCATAAAAGTGTATCGATTTTAATCTCAGTCATTATGGTATAACTTTCATTGCCTCTTTAAACTTAGTCTGGTAACTTAAAGTAGTGGTTAAATACACTGGTAAAGTATTTATAATACAATTTAAATAACCGGCTGTTACTTAACCAGAGAAAATACCAGGGCTAAACATTCAACCAAACTAACAAATAGAATGTACACCACCAGTGTTAAACAATTTGGCTGGTGCTATTTTATTTAAGTCATTGATCAAACTACTTAAGCATTAGTCACTGATCCAAATGAATATCCATGAAAAGTTTACATAACAAAATGTCTATTGCATGATCAGTACATTGAGTGTAATAGTGATATGATAGAAATTTTATTATATTTTGTATCAAGATTTATATATTTTCTAAAGGAGTAGTAGAACTATTACCCCACTTGTCATTTGACTGTTGGAACTCTAATCAATTGTTAAACTTGTTATGTGCAACAGAACCATTTGATCAAATGGCAAAAAAGAGTTTTAATTATGTTTCCTACCAATTTGTCTTTTGTCTATATGCCATTAAAATTTCAATAGGCATAATGAGAAAATACAACAGTTTTAATATCTTATCATGTGTTGTATCTATATGCGGAAAAAAAAAAACGGTTTTGTGCAATACAACATTACACAATCAACTCGAGCGATACGAGCCACCGGAACACCACAGTCATGTAATATTCCCTATATATAGTTTGAATATAAAGGTAATTATATCTACATGAATCAGTTACATGGAGTGAATGGTCTTTAAAAAAAAATGAATAGAACTATTTTTTCACAAAAGTTAATCTTCATCATTTTATAACTGTTTAATAAAAAAATGCATTGATCAGCTTGCGTGGTTCAAACAATTTCAAATGATAACCTTACGGGTGCTGCAGTAAATAAAAAACCATTACACATATAACATCTTTATTATGCTTGTATAGTCTATTTCTGTTTGGTTTGCCCGACTTAGGCAGTGCCTAAATTCATATTATCTAAATTTAAGATATATTTTTTAAGAAATTGCCCCTTTGAGGCCCTTTTCAATGACATAGTCCCTTGAAATTAACGTAAGTGCCGTAAGTTCTCAAACATTAGTTTTTAGTTATGTACTTTGAATGTTGTCGAATGTTTATGTCTTGTAATCATTGCCCTTTGATATGAATCAAACACTAACAACTAACTTTTTGTATGTTCGACCTGTGTACGCTTGTTATTGGTTGTGTTTAACCTACGAATACATGTAGTGTGTAACCCATCCAACCGGATGTTGTCATAATTTCCAAGGGAATTTCTAAAATGATTTGAACTATCTTGACTAATTAACGAATTCATTGGTAGAAACCTTGTTATCAATAACTTTTCAAGGTAAAATGTTGTTTAAAAAATTCTGCAAGTACAACCATAGTTATTTGTTTTTTTTTTAAATAATTACAATAGACTTTCATATATTTTCGCGACATTTTACAGTTTAATGAGTTATGCGAAAAATTCACTGCATGTTTTCGCATTGTTTAATTTTTTTGATTAAATATGTAATTGTACGAAAATAAAGTTTCTTGTTTTAATTAAAAAGAAAGTAACTAAGTACTGTGCATCTTCCAAAAATATATCTGGTTTGTCTAAATACTGCTTAAAATTTAAATGCCCATTATTTTATCATGTATAAATAATAAACATTACAAAGTAGAAAATGTTGACTGTTCTTTCTGCATTACTACGATTTCTCTATTTAGTGCAGCTGTCAATATCTATTTAAAGACGTTCGCAACAAAAAGAAAATAATTGGGTGAATATCTCCTTTTGCTTCATTATTTCTTGACTGTATATCTAGGTTACAATATACTAATTTCAATCAATAAATATAAATCTGTGTAAGTCATTAAGTTCCAGTCAATGGTGGAAAGTTCATAAAGCATTATAATAATCAAAAACACACATATACAATGTATTGCCAAACAAATTAGTTTTAAAAAAAGATCCATAAAAATATATACATTCTATTTTTGGCAATTGTAAACACGAAACATGAAAAAGGCTACACAGGTACCCTATTTAAAGTCCAATATTTTCCAAACATGTTAGGTAACCCATCGTTTTTATTAATGTGTTGGTGTAAGTATACATTGGTGCATGTATGTGCGAAAATTTAAGAAAATCTGTCGTTTGGAACAAAATATATTTTTTTTATGCATAATAAATGACGTTTCAGAAGGTATTTGGAACAAAATATATTAATGCATAATAAATGACGTTTCAGAAGGTATTATTAGTACCCATTTGACCTACTTCAATGTCCAGTCAAATTTATTATGTTGACAGTAATTGTAGTTAAAGCGTTTTTATTACCAAAATACACTTGCATATTGCCAAGCAAGTCATGTGAAAACATCTCAGTTGAAACAACCATAACATTGTGTGAAAAAAGCTCTCCTATATACTTTAAACATTGATAAAAAATAGAAACTGAAAAAAGGGGCTTCGACAGGTACCGTATTGAAAACTCAATATTTCCGGAACATGGCCGGTGACCCCTATTTTTAGCTCATCTGAGCACAAAGTGTTCATGGTGAGCTTTTGTGATCCCCGTTGTCCGTCGTGTGTGCGTCGTCAACTTTTCATTCAAACAACATCTCCTAAACCGCTTGGCAGATTTTCACCAAACTTCATAGGAATGATCCTTGGGTGGACCTCTTTCAAAGTTGTTCAAATCTTTCTGGTCCGCTGCATATGTAGGTCACCAGAGCTAAAAATAGATTTAAAAAGTGAAAACTTTAAAAATCTTCTCCTATGAAACCGCAAGGCTGAGAGCTTTCATATTTGATATGTGACATCCTCTAGTAATCCTCTACTAAGATTGTTCAAATGATGCCCCTGGGGTCAAAACTGGCCACGCCCCAGGGGTCACATGGTTTATATAGACTTATATAGCATAATGACTTTAAAAATCTTCTCCTCTGAAACTGCAAGGCCTAGAGGTTTCATATTTGGTATGTAACATTGTACAGTGGTCCTCTACAAAGATTGTTCAAATGATGCCCCTGGGGTCAAAACTGGCCACACCCCAGGGGTCACATGGTTTATATAGACTTAAATAGCAGAATGACTTTAAAAATCTTCTCTGAAACCGCGAGGCCTAGAGGTTTCATATTTGGTATGTTACATTGTATAGTGGTCCTCTACAAAGAGTGTTCAAATGATGCACCTGGGGTCAAAACTGGCTACACTCCGGGGGTCACATGGTTTATACAGACTTAAATAGCCAAATGACTTTAAAAATCTTCTCTGAAACTGCAAGGCCTAGAGGTTTCATATTTGGTATGTTACATTGTATAGTGGTCACATTGTTTATACTGTAGCACTACAATTTCAATAAGCCTCTAACACTCAAAAATCAATACAGCAGACGACATTCCAGCCAGGTGTATACAGTGTGCTATTTTTAGATCTTATCAAACCAGCTAGCCAGTTACACAGTGTTGTGAGGGTGCATTAGAGAATCGTTGGAGATGACTATTGAAATGCATAGAAAATGTTACCCACCAGCATGGTCAATCATGTGTGTAAGTAAATTAGCTGGATGTAATGTTTAGGCAATGTGTAAGAACTGTAGTCAGTCTTAGTATATAAGACCGTCTTATATAATATTTTCACTTTAGATCTACTACATTGAATTTGTTTACAGGCGAAGTGTATATGTATAATTTAATAATGAAATGCCAACTATGAAATGATAGCATTAGATCTATATCTAGTCTAACTGAGGTGGAACTGCACAATGTTTTGTAAGACAAAATGATGCAGCAATTGAGTCTGTGGCTCTGACACTGCAGTCTGTTTCACCAGCATGTACAGAAACACGTAGCATAGAGCCTAAAGTCTAGTCATCTACTTTAAACCTTTCATTTGTACAGTTTAATTAAATGTGTGCAGCACACAAATAACTACACACAGGTCACGTCTCTCCAACAAAGTGCTTAATGCTTTGTTGGCAGCCTCCACCCAAGGACCTCTTCTCAGAAGAACAACTTTTTAGTACCAGATATTGGACATGAACACTAGGCCTCATCAACATGTGGATGGACATGTGGCACCAGCAGAAACCATGAAGGACAGCTTTCTAAATTTGTGTACAGGGCTTGCACTAAAATGAAATGTTTGTGTTGGATACAAGTGTTGGATAGTGGAAGACCTGAACATTTCAGACATGAAATGAAGTATAAAATAAAGCTTTGTTTAAAGTCATTTCTGATAATTTTGTGATACTATGCCAATACTTTAATGAAAGAGGTATACATTTAGGTAAACTGTGTCATTATATATTTCCAGGTTACATTACTTTTGCAACTTATGTTGTTGTGTTTCCTTGATAAATTTTATAGTGTGTGAATTTTATTATTATGTTATGTCATTGGGAAACAAAAGAGAGAAAAACTATATCAAAAAGGCTGTTTATTGTTGTGCTTCTGTTAGCTCTGAAGTACTGTAGATTTTGATTTAGTACACATAAAAAGTTTTTAAAAATCTAACGTCGAAGGGGGTTCCCCCCTCCCACCCCCAACCGCAGTTATTTGCCCCTGTGCCTTAGCAAAATCCTGGGGAAAGGCCTGGGTATGTAACATTGAATAGTGATCCTCTACAAAGATTGTTCAAATTATGCCTCTGGGGTCAAAACGGGCCACATCCCGAGGGTCACATGGTTTATATTGACTTAAATAGTAAAATGACTTTAAAATCTTCTCCTCTGAAACCGCAAGACCCAGTGGTTTCATATTTCGTATGTAACATTGTATAGTGGTCCTCTACAAAGATTGTTCAATTAATGCCCCTGGGGTCAAAACTGTCCACACCCCGGGGCTTACATGGTCAATATAAACGTAAATAGCAAAATGACTTTTAAAAAATTCTCCTTTGAAACCACAAGACCCAGAGGTTTCATATTTGGTTGGAAACATTGTATAGTGGTCCTCTATAAAGATTGTTCAAATGATGCCCCTGGGGTCCAAACTGGGCACACCCCGGGGGTCATATGGTTTATATAGACTTAAATAGCATAATGGCTTTAAAAATCTTCTCTGGAACTGCAAGGCCCAGAGGTTTCATATTTGGTATGTTACATTGTATAGTGGTCCTCTACAAAGACTGTTCAAATGATGCCACTAGGGTCAAAACTGGCCACACCCCAGGGCTCGCATGGTTGATATGGACTTAAATAGCAAGATGACTTTAAAAATCTTCTCCTCTGAAACTGAAAGGCCTAGAGGTTTCATATGTGGTATGTGACATTTTATAGTGGTCCTCTGCAAAGATTGTTCAAATGATGTCCCAGGGGTTAAAACTGGCCACGCCTTGGGGGTCACATTGTTTATATAGACTTAAATAGCCAAATGACTTTAAAATCTACTGAAACCGCAGTGTTTTCGTATTTGATATGTAACATTGTAAAGTGGTCCTCTACAAAGATTGTTCAAATTATGCCCCTGGGGTAAAAAGTGGCCATGACCCAGGGCGTCACATTATTTATTTAGACTTATATGGCAAGTAGGCCTTAAAAATCTTCCGTGTTGAAACCGTAAGGCCCAGAGGTTTTATATTTTGCGTGAAACATTTTGGAGTGGTCCTCTACAAAGATTCTCCAAATGCTGTCCCTGGGGTAAAAATTGGCCCCCCCTGGGGGTCACATGGTTTATATACATTTAAATAGCAAAATGACTTGAAAAATCTCTGAAACCGCAAGGCCCAGTGGAATCATATTGGGTATTTAACATTGAAAAGTGGTCCACTATAAAAATTGTTCAAATTATGCCCCTGGGGTACAAGGTGGCCATGCCCTATGGGTCACATGGTTTATATAGACTAAAAAAACATCTGAAACTACTCAGGTAAGGCGTTTAGTGCCATTTTTGCCTCTTGTTATTAGCCATTACGATGCCTTAAACTCAGGTGAGTTGTTTAAGACTGTTTTAGTTTCAGCATTCAATGACACATGTATATGGAATTTTTTAACAAAATCTGTCGTTTGGTACAAAAGATATTCGTGTATTTGATTATTTATTGATGTTTTCAAAGGCATATTAAATGCATAATTAACTTCATTAAGAGTCCATTAGAAGTCATTTTTTAAATCGTAACTATAGATAAAGCGCGTTTTATCATTAATCTGCACTTGTATATTGCCAAACGAAACATTAAACAAAGATGCATTTAAAAATCTCCGTCCTTGTTGGAACATGAACGTTTTATACAGATGAACACTGCTAGTCACACAATCTGAAAAAAGGCTTCGATAGGTACCGTATTTAAACCCCAATATTTCTGGAACAAGGCCGGTGACCCCTATTTTTTAAGACTGTTTTGTTTTAGGATACATTGACACATGTTTGTGCACATTTTAAAAAAAAATCTGTCGTTGGAAAAAATTGTTGCAAATGTCTTTAATAACATTTTACTTTAATTAAGAAAATCAGTCAAAAGTCATTTGTTAAATGATGCTTAAAATTATTTCTGTGTTATAAAAATGGTGATTACATAAGTTTAAAACAGTTTTCTTATAATAATTTACATATACATTATGATAATATAAACTAAAGGACTTGTTCACAGATTTTCGTATTTTTTAATACATTTGATGTCTTAACTGCAAAAACTAAAGCAGTTGGACTTACCAAAAAACCAATATTATATCAAGAAAGAAAAACGAAGATTTGTCGTTGCCGAGACTCAAATTACTGGGATAAAAAATCAGTCTCGGTATTAACCACTCAACCATTCTGACTGATAGTCATGGCAGTGAAGTTTTTACGCTATGTAAGTGCTACACATATTTTCCAAAATAAGATGGAAAGCGTTATAAACATTTTATAATTTTATCCATTTCAGTTGATTTTTCATAAATGACACTGTATTTCCAATATGTTTTCCTTTCAGTAGTGTTATTTCGCTTGTTTATTTTATAGTGTGTGTTTCTCGTTGGGATCTGTGACAAATTTTTTGAAAATTGTCAATTTGCCAATCTGTGAACAGGTCCCTTTGAAGCAACAACATTAACACAATCACCAACCTAAATCATGTCCATCCCGAGTGTCAGTAGAATTATATAAAGCTTCTGTGTCAAGCATGTCCAGTACTATCGCAAGTATAATGAGACATGGCAGTTTACATGGAATATTTTCCACTGAAATAAGCAAAATAATATTAACACAATTGTGTTATTAAATTTCTTTTCATATACAATACATCAGGAAGACAATGTGTTGATTAAAGAATAAATGCATTGATTTTTAAGGATACATAAAGATTTAAATTTACATCTTGTAAGATTTTTATGCTTTCCAAAAGAATTTCTGAAGTTATTAAGTTTCTCTTTCATGGTTACTTACTAGGGTCCAAGAAGTTTGACTGTCATAAAATTGTAATGCAACTGTGACAAATTGTAATTAAACTTCTGAATTGTTATGCAGCGATTCATTACTTGGGCAAATCATGTAATACCATCCAAACATGGCACCCTCCACAATATTTAATTCATTTTGGGCCTTTGATTTTAATTGAGGCGTGTCGTGGAAAAAATCGGGCTTAATGCATGTGCACTTTCCGCCTACAGTGGATTTATGTTTAGAAGAGACTTCCTTGAACCGAAAATACCATAAAATCGGAAAGTACTGTCCCGGATTAGCCTGTGCAGACTGCAAAGGCTTATCCGGGACGACACTTTACGCACATGCATTAAACCCGCTTTTCCCACGACACGCCTCAATTGTAATCATTCTGCATTCTACTGTTGATACCTCAGATGGGAAATGCTGCTGTAAAGAAAAAAGAAGCTGCTCCAAAGAATAGAACAAACAACAGTGGTGGTGAGAATTCAGCTGTACCTGAACATTTCGACGAGTTTAATGTTGACCTAAATGTACTGAGATGCCAAACGAAGCAGTTAGATGCGATTAAACTTCCAAAAGTTCCAGGTGCTGCAATTGTAGAAAAGCCCAAGCATGAAAAACCTAATGCAGCTGCTGCGGGTAAATTCTGTTAATCTTGATATTTTTGTTACGAGTGACGGTTGTGTTTTTGTAACCTAAAAGTTATAATATTCAGGAGTTTAATGGATCATCATCAACACAATCCTGTCAGTAGACTTTTAAGACTGATATGTAAGTAAATTTATTAGTGTTTAGGTTTTCAATACAACTTTTTATTACAAAAAACAACACAAGTGTACTCACTACTGACATGATAAAGATTGTTTTGAAGGTAGGGCTTCTTTTCGGAGACTGTGGATGAGGCCTAGTCCCTCGGTTTTTGGGAACATTATCGCAGGAAATTGCATGATTATAAAGACATTTTGCTTGAGCATGCTGCCTTTATTCGGCCCCTGCTCTATAGGGTAAAAAGCCTGGGAAGCACAAGCGTTATTTTGTAGAAATAGAGAAGTATTTCTAAGCATGACTCGTGCCAGGTTTCATTGCTTTTGCATCTGTTTTCAGTTGTCTTACCTGAAGTGTCCTCCATTCCAATGGAGGTATCAACTTCACATGTGTTGGCGTCGACAGATACAGTGGTGGAGAAGCAGATACCTCCCTTGGATGAGAAACTGATTGACGAAGGGCCCCAAGACCAGCTGAAGTTTGACTGTGCCCTTAAATCAGCCTGTATGCTGGTATGTTACATAGACCTGTATAGCTGAAAGTTTTCAGTATTAGCTCGACTATTCACCAAATAGTCGGAGCTATTATACTCACCCGTTTGTCGGCATCTGCGTAATGCTCTTGTTAAGGTTCATAATCAGTACATAATTATCTCTGTAACTCCTTCAGATATTTAATTGAAACTTCACACATGTCTTCGGGGTCATTATGTGAGGTCACTGACCAAGGCCCATAAATGTGACCAGCATTTTAGCAGACTTGTGCTCCTTTTTTGTTCTTAGAAAATTCAGGTTACTATATAGGTGCAAGTACATATCTGTTTAACTACTACAGATATTTAATTGAAACTTCACACGTCTCCAGGGTCATTATGTAAGGTCACCGACCAAGGCCCATAACTCTGACAAAGCAGTATGAATAGTCAAGCGCGTTTCCTGAGACAGCTCTTGTTAATTTGTGCAGGAACCTTGATTTCAGTATTTTAAAAATTCTGTACTTTTATACATGGACCTGTTCCTACTTGTCATATTCTGCCATAAAACTACATGTTTGTATATGTGTGTGAGGTCCTTAATGTGCTTAGAACCACTATAAGAAAGGGTCCACAAAATAATCTTGTCTCTTGACTGGCCTTTTAGCGTTAAAATACCCCCACAGATTTAGCTCTTAATGTTGTTTTCTCGCAGGTGAAACCAGAAAGTGTGTATAAGTATGTGACGAAGCATGTCACCAAGCTGCAACTACGCAGGGCTTTGCCGCTACATTTCAGCTTGATGACATTACTTAATAAGTTTGAAAATCTCAAGGTATGTATACTATAACAATGCATACCTCCATGTTTTTCTATGTATTAGACACAACTTATAAAAATAAATGTGCAGGTGCCTTATACACCAATGAGACTGCTAGTAAACAATTGGACTTCATGATCATCCATGATTGAAATTGTTTGTACATAAAATTGCACAGATTTTTGCACAACAAACCTTTGCTCAATGGATATGGTGCATAAGATATTCTAACATGATACTTGCTAACTTTTCTATACACAAAGAACAAAATTATTATTGTTAAACTAACTAATAAATAAATCAAAAAAAGGTGTCCCAATTCTGAGCAAAGCATAGTAAAACAGTTGCAAACAATTATGTCAAATCATGTTAGAAATAATAATCGAAAATTATTTCTTAATTATTACACTGTAGCTGAATTGCTCCTTGCAACAACTTTCTGCAAACGACACAACATAATTTGATACATTTTTCTTGTCCCAGGCTTAATCATAATGCATGGCGGCTGTTTCAAAGACTACTTGCATGTTTTATAGGACCTGGACCTGTCTCAGAACCAGATGTGTCCGCAGGCATTCCGGGCAGTGTGCCTCGCCATGTGCCACAACAGCACCATCCTCAGCTTGAACCTGGCGGACAACAAGACTGACACAGATACAGCAGTACGCTTGCCTATACACTTTGTCTTAAAATGAGAAAACAAATGTAGTGTTAAAGCAATGAAAGAGATATTTTAGTATGCCGGCATTAATGTTTTATCCATTTATAATCAGTTGCTGCTGCATGGTTTGCATTCACAGTGCTAGATGTTTTAATCATTGAAACAGATTCTTCTATGTAAGCGTCTGCATTATGTTGTGTGAATTTAGTGTTTACCCTGTCCCTGGGTATGTACGTATATACATATGCACATGTGTACGTATGTATGTGTGCATATATATACGTATGTTCGGATTCTTGTCTGGACAATAACTTTGTCCAGCATTGGAGGATTTTCAAATTAATTGGCAGAAATGTTAAGCATAATGAGAGGGTGTGTTGCGTGCAAGAACCAGATCACTAGGTTCAAGGTCAAGGTCACTTAAAGGTCAAATATAAAAATTTAAGTCATAGACCCTGTCCGGAGCATCATTTTGTCCAGCATTAAAGGAATTTCAAGTGTTAAGCATGGTGAGACGGTGTGTTGCATGCAAGAACCATGTCCCTAGGTTCAAGGTCAAGGTCACACTTAAAGGTCAAAGGTCAAGTATAAGAAATTAAGCCATAGACCCTGTCCATAGTATAATTTTGTCCAGGGGTGAAGGAATTTCAAATAACTTGGCAGAAGTGCTAAGCATGTTGAGACGGTGTGTCGCGCGCAATAACCATGTCCCAAGGTCCTAGGTCAAGGTCACACGACACTGTCCGGAGCATAATTTTGTACAGCATGGAAGGAATTTCAAATAACTTGGCACTAGTGATAAGCATTATAAGATGGTGTGGCACGTGCAAGAACCAAGTGCCTTGGTCCAAGGTCAAGGTCACACTTAAAGGTCAAAGGTCAAGTATATGTATAAATGTTAAGATTTATAAAGATTTTTTGTCAAGGCTAAAACTATTGATTTAAAATTGGCGATACCTCAACTTATTTCTCAGAATATGAGAATACATTAGCAGAAAGTACAATATAAAAGGACAATTCTCTTTTTGCTAAATAACTTGTATGCATATAGACAAAGCGGGGCCATGTAGAACAGGCTGCATAGGTGGGGGCATCCATGTCTGTGGACATTTCTAGTTTCTCAAATCAACAAAAAGTTTTTATACAAATATGTTTAAAATAGCACTAGGGTTTTAATTTAATATGCATACATTTAAATTAGATTATTAGATTATGATATAGATAGTAATACAGAATAACAAAAACAACAACTTCCAATGTTCTGATCTCATGAAAACTCATAACTCACGAGTGGTTATTTTTTTGTACATATTTTGTTGTAGGACTGCATTGGGAAGATGCTAACAGAAAACAAGACTCTCCAGTACCTGGATGTGTCCAGTAATTACCTTGGAAAGGACTATTTATCCAGAAAAGTGGGCCCAGCTCTGAAGGAGAACACATGTTTAAAGACTCTACGGTAAGAGTTTAAACTATGGCTGTAATTGAATATTCCAGTATTCAAATATGACAACTATTAGAATATTATTTAGTTATTTTAATACTTACCTGTACTTAATTTAATTTTGATAAGCACATTAAATACAATATTTGTCAATGTTAGCCCCTAAATATAGTTTTCCTGTCACCATAGCTTCTCTAGTACTTCGGTTTCCTGTCACCATAGCTTCTCTAGTACTTCGGTTAGCTGTCAAAATCTCTCTATTGTTATGTTGATGACAGTTTGTTGTTATTGATAATCTCACAATGTTAGTTTAACATTTCCATCATTTTACTAATATTGCATCAGATGAATATTCAAATATTTGAATACTTGATCCATTGAATATTTGAATATTAATTTTGGTATTAATTGCCATTCCCTGTTCAAACTGATTCTGCAAAAGGTATCTCCAAGATCACACAATTGGTTTTAGAACTAGGTATGGGAGCATGTTTAATCTCAGCTGTATACTAGAACTACAATGACGGGTACTCAATTTTAGACCAGAGAAAATATTTTACCAGTAGGTACTGTGAAATCACTAATTTTCGCTGAGGTCTAATTTTTGCGCTCTTCGCGCTCCCGCCGTTGCGCAGATTTATGACCACTGTAAATATTTACCGATTTAATAATTTAAAACACCTCCAGCAATTACCCGTTTGTTCATAATGTACGTAGGCAGTCGTTTATAAACATATGCAGATAGATATGTGAATGTCAAGATGTGAATGTTTTTTATAAATAATTATCCTGGTTGAAATGTCCGGTAATAACATTTATAAGTATGATCTGTTTGAAGAAATAACGCATTGATTACTATGAAAAATAAATTTGGTAAATAGCAGGTAATGTGCACATGATGACAGTATGTTTTCACACGTTGACATACTGGGTAAGGAGTAATTACCCCCGATGTTGAACGCTATATTAAAGGCGGCATTCAATTAACAAAAAGTGTCATTCTAACACATCATGATATATATGATCTATGGTCTAGTATTATACTGAGACCCCTATTATACAGAAATGGACCCCTGTTATCAATTAATAAAAGCCTAATCCAGTACCGATACACATGTTTATTGCAATAAACAAGCAGTCTTTATAGAATCGGTGTTACACCGATCAAACGATACGTATTTGTTTGTAAAACACAAATGACTTTTGTATTCACAATCGGGTTTACATGAATTAAAGACCCTGTGAATATGTCCCCGAAATTTGTACCCCGCGAATTGAAGTGATTCCATAGTACTTGTCAATCAAGGATTGAGTTGACCAATTATGGGTTTATATTTCAGTGGTAAATAATAGCGCATGGTTGCATAATCCAATCAATTTACTTCAAATCCTCGGACAAACAACGTTAGGCAAACAGAATGGCGGAGCGATCTGTTTTTGTCTACTGATTAATGGAAATCATGTTTCACATGTTCAGGCTTATAGACTAACCTTTGTCATTCTCAATGTGTGTCTTATATCTGTCTTCATAAAGTCCCCTTGTTTAATATACCGTAACAGATTTGAACTACCACCAGGACCCGTATTGGCCAACCCATTTTTAGATTTAAGACGTAAGAATAAAAAACACCAGTATTCTAGAATCTGTTTTAAAATTACAATGCTGTTAATTTGATTGTTACTTGGTATTCAGTCAAGCAAATTTAGCATTCTATATTTAGAATTATTTATTAATGACTGGAGTGACATTGGTTAGGTGCATATTTGTGAACACACAAGTGTTTTTATTGAGTCTAAGTCTATTCTTTATTCTTAAGTCTAAGAATGGGTTTGTGAGTACGAGCAAAGTATATTGCATAAAGGGATTTAAAGGGACAGTTTCACAGTTTGGGATTGGAAAAAATTTCATAAAAAATGGAATATGAAAACATGAATTTATAGAAAAAGGAGTACAACTCTATCAAAACTTTGTCTGCTATGCTGTTTTAGTTGCAAAGCATAATTATTTTGATATTTATTACGCATTTTTGTGTAAAAAACTTGTTTGCTTTCTCTTGCAGATGTGAGAGCACAGGGATGACAGACTGCCGTCTCTTGCTGGAAGGGCTGCAAAGTAACTCCTCGATTACTGACCTTGACATGAGCTGCAACGACGTGTCCGACAAGGCGGGATTCGGGAAGGCACTTTCTCAATGGATAGCCAAGGTGCAAGTCAGTTTTTCAGTTCTGCAAATCTATATGAGGCGTGTCATGGGAAAACCTGGCTTAATGCATGTGCACAGGCTAATCCAGGACGACACTTTCCGCCTGCAGTGGATTTATGTTTAGAAGAGACTTCCTTAAAATAGAAAATACCATAAAAGCGGAAAGTGTTGTCCCGGATTACCCTGTGCAAACTGCACAGGCTAATCCGGTACAACACTTTTACGCACGTGCATTAAGCCCGGGTTTTCCATGACACACCACATATGAATATGACGGCATTTTTTAAAAATGGCACTTGTTTTGTTTGGCAAGTATTGTAAAAACATGTCCACCTGCAGGTTCAGATACTGAGAGAATGCATGCCTGAAATGCTGTTGTACTAAGTAGCGTATATGCATATAAGACAATAAACAAGTAGCATCACATTGACATGTAGATCTGACCAAATTGCCGATGTGCATTGATAAGATCTTTTCTAATGGCCCTCTGTCACAGAGTCTTCTGTTACAGTAACTGCACTTAGATATGTATTTCTGCCATTTTAATTAATTCTGGTAATTACTATTGCTGGTTAGGGTGAAGCTTAAAACATCAAAAAAAATAAAAATCATTTTTTTTCAAAGTCTTACCCCCCAAATCTGTTCCTTATGGTGTAAAAACACTGTATGCAAAGTTTGAACAATACATTCCTATGTTTAGGGGGAGCTCAAGTGCCTCCAAGATTACCAAAGTTATAGCAAATTACACGATTTTTACAAGTATCTCTCTAAATTAATTTTAAACAATACAGCATTTATTTTGAACACAGTAATAGTGTTCTGACAACTTATTTTAATAAGAATGTGGTTTATTTGTTGTATACTTTATTGGCATCTACCAACAATTATCGATTTGACAAAAAGACACAGATTGAACTAACATTTCATTTAAAATCCTCTATCTCCCTCCGCTGTCACTTTGGGTAGTATGTAATAATCAAAGACTGATCTAATGAAAGAACTAGGTTAACAAATCATTGTAGGTACATGTACCATATACCAGTATGACAGAGCTGAATATATGAAAATTTATAACAAATGTACATGTGCATGTTGGAATGTGAAAGAAATATACTTACAAAGTAGTCCTCAAGACACTAAAATATCCAATACTACAGTAACATAGTATTATAAGCTAATTGACAACTATTGCAAACATAATGAAATGAACGTTGCATAATATCAAGCACTGTCATAAATATTACAAGTAAATATGTGCAAGTAAAGTGAATACACAGTAGTCTCATTCTTTCACATAATTGTCATTTACTATGTTATGCATAGAATAACTCCTGTTCAGGTAAAAAACTCAAATTTTAAAATACAACTATATCAGAGAAAAGAGACTACACAGTATAAACAAACACAGCATAGCATTATGGCAAGATTCAGACAATTCCATCTCGTAGTAGTTTTGCCATGTAGAAGCACGCCTTACTCTGATTGATCGTCTAGGGGTGGAAGGTACATCAGAAACTGGAATACCACATCCCCCAGTTGGCGGCAGAGCTGTAGGCATCTATTGACTGGTAGCCTGACTGATTTGGGGAGTCATAGGTAAACTGATGTTAGATGTTCTGGTTTGTGATCAGCCCGGATGCGCCACGTGTAGCGACGGGTGTCTGTATAGGTGTTCTCATAACAGATGGTAAAGCGCAGTGTCAGTGTTCTTAGGCCTACAAGTTGGAGTAGAAGCCTCTAGTTGGGTAGGCATAGACCTGTGAAGTCGGCATCAACCGTCAGTCTGGACAATCTACATACACTGGGATGTATTTACGTAGAAATATCCGGTTACGCAGGGTTACACGTCAAAACTAATAACATATGGGCCATATTGGCGTACCTCAATAACAACGTTTTGTATGCTGAGACAGTTTCTTCGCGCATTGCATGTGTCTGTTCTGAAGAGCCCCTTCACTTGCCATTGCTGTGGAATGCCTAGTCTCATGAGGTTTGTACTTGCCAGGTGGGATGGGTATAAATTCCCTGATAGGTTTGCCGAATGTACACAAAGCTGGGGAGAGTTGTGTGTCCGAATGAGGTGTGTTGCAATACTGCATCATTGCACGTTCAAATTTGTTGTTGTCAATGACTCACTTGAGCCACTGGTATTGTCCATTGTAAGGGGCTTTGCAGTCTTCACGCCAACCTCACCTCGACAATGACTATGGGGGAATGCCACAGATGATCACCGATGATGAACACCCCAGTCTTTCAGGAACTGTCGCATGACAGTAGCATTGAACTGAGGACCGCCATCGAAAACAAGCTCATCAGGTATTCCGTTTGTAACAAAGATCCGTCTAGGCAGGAGATGAGCCCGGTAGCACCTTGATATGATCTTCACATAATAGACCAGTTAAAGTAGCGACCAACAACCACTAGATAAGTGTGTCCTTTGTATTTAAACTAAAAGTAATTTCAGCACACAGACACTGATATATGGATATTCCGGGGCATTCAGTGACCTAGGTGGAGCATTGGGGTTTTATGGAGCACTGCGGTTGCAGTGATTACAACTGGAACTGCGAGCGGTAATGGTATGTGTGATACCAGGCCAAAGTACCAAAGCAGTACTGCTTTTACACTGTTGCCTAGTCAGCATAGTCAGTCCAAACAAGTGTGAATATGACTTGTCTGAACATGAATTTGTTGACATTTTGCATTGTCAGCAAAACAATGAAATCTGGATGATTGGTTCTTGGTCTTTAACAACAATTATTGACTGTTAGGTTGCGAATATGATGATTGGAGAAAATGTCACTTTACTTAGTAGTTAAATTTGGGTTCTGAATTTATTATGAGAATTAATCTACTGGTAGTATGCGAAATAATAAGGCGGCTGTACTGCTGCACTGTTGGGGCCCAATATAAGAAACTTCAAAATCATTGAGCTACCCTTAAATATTGGTTAATTTTGCTCATATTTTGCCAATTTTTTTTTTTTTCATATAGGAACAAAAATAAGCTCCACCCTATTGCTGGTATTGTTTTTGCATTTCTAAAGTGTCACTAATAGACTACCCCTAACTTATTAACAAATTAATGTATTTAATACATGTAGTTCAGACAGAGAATACGTCTTAAAAAACTGCAAATTAGATGCAAATGAATGAAATAGTGAGTAAACTTGTGTGTTTCACAGCCTAATAGCAATAATTATCAGAGTCAATTGATCAGACATATAAACAACTTTTTAAACATTGCAAACTACATATTAGGCATGTCGTGGGAAAACCGGGCTTACTGCATGTGCCTAATGTGTCATCCCAGATTAGCCGTGCAGTCAGCACAGGCTGATCCGGAATGACACTTTCCGCTTCTATAGTATTTTCTGTTTCAAGGAAGTCTCTTCTGAATATAAATTCACTGTAGGCGGAAAGTGTCGTCCTGGAATAGCCTGTGCGGACAGCACAGGCTCATCCAGGACGACACTTTACGCACATGCATTAAGCCCGGTTTTCCCACAACACGCCTCATATAGTGAATGTAATAGTGAGCTCACTTTGTGTTTTACCCCAGACTGATTGCAGCCTGGTCAGTGTAAGTCTGAGCCGATGTGAGTTGGACGGTTCTACTATGGTCGAGATGCTGATTGGACTGCAGGATAACAAGTCTCTGCAAGAGATTAACCTTACTGGCAGCCGGGTAAGGGGAAGTAATAAGCAGATGGGAAAAGGGAAATAGTTGTCTCATTGCCTTACTATAAGTAATACTGTAAACATACAGAAATTGTCAGTATGAAATCTTGTACTTTCTTTAAAAACAACAATTTAATTGGTACATTATTTCGTGGATTTAAAAATTTGAAAAAAAACAACATGTGAGTGCTAAACTCCACGAAAGTTTGTATGAATAATAATGGTTTTACAGTGTATATGTATGTGTGTGTGAATTTCGGTCTTCCTCATCAGTATTTATGTATTATTTAAGTTATCTTAAAACAGGAATCGTCTGTCTTAAATGTTATAATTATTTGCATGTTGGTGAAAGGTTTACAATTCCAAGATTGATACTAAGCAAAGGTTAGTTTCATGAAAAAATGTGTGTCTAGAATGTGAACTGTACCAAAAAATGAATATTGGACTTTTAGGCACTATCACAAAATGTATGTGTAAGTAAGTACAATATGAAATTTGCGATGATGTACTTTCAGTTCAATAGTTTCGGTCAGTTGGTCAGCCTGGTTGTCATAGCAGCCAAGCACCAAGCACTGACCACTCTCAGTTTGGACAGCATTCGCTGTAATTCAGCTGATTTGTCATGCGGTAGGTAACATTGAATTATATAATATAAGAATTTTTAAATAAAAAAGATTATAGCCCTATGCAATAATGCAATAATACCCGAATTTGGGGTTAATTTATGTTACAGCATGCTATTTTGCTGTTTTGATTTGCTTTGTTTATTAAGATAAAAAAGGTATTAAATACTTGAATGCTGTTTTTATACACTTAACAAGTCATTGGTTAACTAATAATTGTTCTCATTTGTCTCACATGTAGCTTTTTATTTGCAATGTATGAAACGGTAACAATATGGTAATCAATTTTATTAGAAGTCTGATAGGGATGTATGTTTTAAGTAAAATGGATTAAGCAGGGTAACACAGGGTGACTGTTACAATAGGAACAGATATTGAGAAGAAAAACAGCTGCGAATGCTATTACCAGAATGAGTTGTTAAGCTTGTCAGAATGTTCTTTTTTCATATATCTAAACACATTAAGTGATCTTGACCCAATTGCACATTAGTAATTTAATAAACCTATTTTGTAAAAAAAGAAGATGACGATAAAACATGAAGTGCATATTTAAGTTTGCTGGTCATGACATGCTTTAGTTTTTTTTTGCATTTCAGATATACCTCAATGTGAAAACATCTCCAAGTTGCAAGTCTTGAGTTTGAATGACTGTGAACTAAATGATGGCTTTGTTACCTCCCTTGAGAAGAAGTGCAAAGGGAAGCTACTGTGCCTGACTGAGATCGATCTCACAGATAACAGACATCTGAGCACACAAAGCCTGGAGTGTGTTCGTAACATGACGTCTGGTACAGTACTAGTTGTTATTTTTAATGCAAAGCATAAAACATCTTCCCAGCATTTGCCCAAATGTTTTGTTATTACATGTATGTATGATGTGCTATCTCAAGGTGCCATAAAGCCCCCCCGCCCCCCTTCCGACCTAACTTTCAATGGTTCAGTAAGAAACAGACAATTGAGTACACAAAGTCTGAAGTCTGTGAGGAAAATTACATCTGGTACAGTTATGGTCGTACATTGGTGTATCCCCACTATTTCAGTAGGAAATGACATCTGGTACAGTTATGGTCGTACATTGGTGTATCCCCACTATTTCAGTTCATTATTTACACAAGAAAAACAATGTTCCTAAATATTGCTTAACCTATTGGAATAGACTGGAACATAACCTCACGTACTCGGGTCAAGCTCTGACAAACACCGTTTAATGTATACAAGTGTTTTTACAAGACATGTCCGTCAATATCCTAGCTTTCGGACTGGCTAAATGTATTGTCAGTCAAATCTTTTTGATTGGTCAATTATTTCTCAACCAATGTACTTTTCCTAGGTATGTACACAGTTGATGTCTGCATTGCTAGTATTGAATAAAATGTCCAAACACTTAATATTGCATGTAGCGTACATGATTTAGGTAAATGTTTTGTACTTCATTATTTTATTACAGATGACTCCACCCCTTCTTCTCTGCGTAGACTGCATTACGGCATGAACAAGGGAGATAATATCACAACGCAACTGAAGGAGTTACCTAACCTGCAGTATGTGAACATCAGACTGTGTCACATATCGCATGAGGAGGTGTCAGAAATCGGCAAGTTATAACTTTAATCAGACTTTTGGGGAGCTCTTGAATATATTTGGGTGTTTGTTTCCATTTAATTTCCATTAATGTTTGAGTTCTTTAATGTAAACTAGGTTTATTTAGATGAAAACTTGACATTTAGGTAAACCTCTATTGTTAAGAAGTCACTATCTGTATAGTACATGTGTGATGTACAAATAAATATATGATGTGTGTCGTGGGAATCCCGGGCTTCATGCATGTGCGTTAAGTGTCATCCTGTATTGGCCTGTGCAATCCGCACAGGCTCATACAGTATGGCAACTTCCGCTTTTATGGTATTTTCTGTTTCAAGGAAGTCTCTTCTAACAATAAATCTACTGTAGGCAGAAAGTGCCTTCCTGGATAAGCCTGTGCAGACTGCACAGGCTAATCCGGGACGACACTTTATGCACGTGCATTAAGCCCAGTTTCCGCATAACACGTCTCAAATTATCAACCTGATGTCGTTATTCAAACATGTGTCATCTCCTTCCAGGCAGCTATGTAGCAAACTCTGTTTCCAACATCACAAGTCTTGTCCTTGATGGACTAAAATTGTCTAGAACCCCAAGTGTTAAAGATGTTGTAGGTAAGTATAAGTACATCAGGAAACTATAAACCAACTGTCTAAAGGGGTTTCCAATTAAATGTTTTCTTCGTTGTTTCTATTTCTTTGGAGTGAAATTTGGACAGAAATACATAAATATGTATATTTTTACTTGTATTGTTTCCTATTTAATTTAAAGCAAGCCTGAAAAAACAACAAAATAACACAAAATAAATTGCAGAAAGTAATAAAAAAAGTAATAAAAAATGTATAGAAATCAAGCAATGTCAACATTTGACTGGGAAAAGGGGTTTATTATTGGCCTTGCAGGCTTCTAAATATATGTTGCACACCTTTGCAGGCTTTCCCAAAAAAATAGTAATAAAAAAAGGCTGGAAATTTAGAAATCTAATTGATTTACTAGAATTTTCACTTGAAAAAATGGTTTATTATTCGCCTTGCAGGCTTCAAAATATTATTTTCATGTTGCACTCCTTTGTTGCCTGCCCTGAAACAGTAGTAATAAAAAAGAGTATGGAAATGTAGAAACCTCATTGACTTTCTAGATCACTTGGGAAAAATGATTATTATTGGCCTTGAAAGCTGCTAGAAATTTCACTTGGAAAAGAGACTATTATTGGTCTTGCAGGCTGCTAATATAATGCTGCACTATTTTGTTGCCTGACCCAAAAAGGTAGTAATAAAATCTGCCAATTCAGAAATCTCATTGATTTACAAAAAAATTATGTTAGGAATGGGAATCATTCTTGGCTAAGCATGGTGCAATGTAGTAGTAGATGCTGCCCTACCTTTGCTTTTGCAGCCAACCCGAAGACAAACAAACTTTGCACCCTGAGTTTGGGAGGCTGTGCCCTAGATGATGACGATCTGTCGCCGTTGTGTGATGCATTCAAGAATGGCATCGAACTGAGCATGCTCAAACTCTCGGCCAATAGAATCACTGATGCTGGAGTTGCAAAACTGGTGGACGCCATTTTGAAGAACAAGTCTTCATTGGCGGTGCTGGATCTGTCCAATAACAGGGTATTATATTATATTAGTTTCAGATTTTCTCATGCCACTAACAACACTGGCAAAAACTTAATGATTCATACTTACCGCAGTGGTATTCTATTTCCATATTATATACTGCATGTTAAATGTTTGCAGATTGAAGATGATGGTGCCAAGAAACTGGTCAAATTATTTTCATCAAAATCCAAGTTACACAGCCTCAACGTTAGCGCCAACAATATTGGTGAGACAGGTTGATGAAAGAGTGTGCCTTTTGTAGGATTGAGGTTGTTGTCTTTATTATTTATTAAATTCTATTAGAACATTAAAATTATTTGATTCTTTGTGACAAACACATTTTTTGTGTGTCTTTATTCCTTTTACAACATTTTTAGTGAAATTTTATGTCTATTTGTCAATAACAAATACTTTGAAGCTTTTTTAATTATATGCATTTAGTGTTGCGTACCATAATTCATAGCTGGGACAAACTTGATGAAATCTCCAGAAATCATATCTCACACCTATATGCATATCTTTCATAATACATAATATATATTGTTTTTCAAGCGTGAACAATATTATTGTTCACGCTTGCAAAACAATACTATATGTTCTTTTTACATTTTTTTCTTTGTGTTTTTAATTATAAAGTAAATTGAATAATAATTATTCATTCAACGAATTTTGTCTTTTATGGTACCTAGCACATAGTGCTTGGACTTATAAACTGACACTCATGAACTCTTATTTGCATAATTTTATGCTTTAATTATTTGCTACATTTATGCTTTAAATAGTTTTGTTGATGCACATATTTTACATGTTTATTATTGCCATTTCTCTATTTTCGGTGGAATACTCTTACATTTTTTCATTGAATTCTAGTACGGAAACTAATACATTCATTGTAATGGATTTGTAATTTATTCATGCATATAGGTCAGTGTCAGGTTAATGTGTCCGAGCTGTATTTACAGTAACATGGTCTTTTTTGTTTTAAATTCATTAAGGGAAAAATCAATTGTGTGTTTCATGCAATGGTCTCAAAAAAGTTAGGTAGGGTCGAGAATGAGTTGTTGTTTTTTATGCCCCCGAAGGAGGGCATATAGTGTCGCGTACAACTCCCATCGTCGTCAGTCAAAGGTCAAGGTCACAATTTAAGGTCAAAGGCAGGGATCATCCTAGCCCAAAATTTTAGGGAGAAGTGACTTCTCCTTTTGCCGAATTCAGGGAGAAGTTTATCGATAACTTACACTGGCGCGTACAGCAGCTATTTATCCAATCAATGAATTGAATTATGTATAATTAATTAATTACAAAGACTACAACCTGTAGTAATGAAAGATAAACACACAATAGCTTAATAAGTTTTATTGGCATTAGAAACAGTATTTTCAAACAACAAGCACTCATGTTTATGTTTATGACAATTGATACTTACACTTCATAAGGCAGTCACTGGTTTCCTTTCAAATACATTATAATGTGTGAAGTAGACAATTTACTTAACACGTTTTTTTTATCATGCACAAAAACATTTTCAACAACAATCACTCATGTAAATGTTAATGACAGGTGATACTTACGCTTTATAACTTAAGGGACTGAATGATTTAATTTAAAATACATGCTGACATTGGCAATTAAATATGCTAGAAAACATAACTCAACAAGTTTCATAAGCATGCAAACTCAACATTTTCCAAAACAAGGTTGCTCTACATGTACATGTGCATGGCAAGTACATTTTATTTTTATTTTATTTGTACAGCTTCCTGATTTTTTCTGCCTTCCATTTTGCCAAGGCACGAGTGAAGTCAAAGTCACTGAAAGTCACTGTGGCTGACTCAAACACCGATCACACTTACCTGGTACTCGTGAAACGAATTATTCGTGATGTTGTTACAACAATTAGTGTCAATTGCTTAATTGTTTCCAAAACAAAACAATAAAGTCGGCAGTCTCTCGTCACCTAGCGGATCCCCTTATACAAACATTGCCCATCTCAATAAACAAGGGGCCATATATTAATTGGCACTCTATTATTCGCGCTTCGCACCTTGGTTCGCCTTAAATGCTGGAAACATGTTTGTAGGAACGCACGTGCTAGCGTCGTGCGACATCAGGCTCTCATCGTTAAAAACATGCATGTGCGCCAATGTTCTATTTTCAAAATATACACGCAAAATGTCAGTTAAGAACTAGAAAACATTATCTCTATTAAGACTAAAAAAGAGTGTCATCATATAAATTGTAAATGTGACAATGTAAATTATTAACGCCTTTGATATTTCTCCTAATAACGCTACGTTATACATCGATCAGGTAGACAAGTATTGTACACCACTTGGTTGTCAGCAAGCTGCACGTGGAAATCGTGCAACATAATTTTCCCGCCGTTAGTCGGCGTCAGAACAAAGAAACCAAAGGAGAATGAAATAACGTTGTAATGGTGTCGCGAGCTGTTCAATGCTTTTGTTTGGATGACGTCATTTACTACAAAATGGGAATTGGATTATCTGTTACTTTTCATATCGCCCAGTGTGCACTCGCTTTCTTGGTTCCCGACAGCCTTTGCTAATAACAGATTTACTTTGAAAGCAATTAAGTGAAGTCGGGAACCGCAATTGGAATAACCTTAGCCGATTGGTTGATTGATTAACGCAATGCCAGGTCAGTGATGTGTAACAAACTTTCTCACGCTGTCTACAGATCGATTATGGATAATTGTAGCAGCGTTATCTCCACAATCAGATAGACCATGACAGTAGTGGGCATAAGATTAGAGGAATAAGCAATAAGTATTGAAAATTTTCGGCGATTTTGATTTCGCTTGGATCAAATCACAGGGCGAAGTCAGACACCATCGGGCGACGATTTCGCCCACGTCGCCCTCTAGGATGATCCCTGAAAGGTCATGAATTTTTGTTTCTGCTCATTAGACCGCAACAAATTGATCAGTTGTTCTACGGATTTTGTCCAAAAAAAATTCGAGCAAAATCCTATCTTGCCCATAGTGATTAAAAATTACTGCCAAACGCCATCATAACTTGATATCTTGTCAATAATTTCCTCTTCATCTGCTCTGGTCCATAAATTGTTGTCAAAATCAATATATATGTAATAAACTAAGCAACTAATTTCTCCATTTCTTCTTCGACCATGTCCTGCAAAGGGTTTTGTGCAACAAGTCTTCAATAGTGATTTTGCTATTAAATTAACACCCGGCAGTAAATACTAAATAGCCATATCTTAACTGTAAGAAAGTAGACCTTATACAAGGTTATTGTTATTATCAAAATAGATATTTGATACACCAAGTCATTCACTACCAACAGTTTAATAACATGAATATGAAATGTCATACAATAAACACAAAACAATTTAGGAATGACTATAGTCATTCTGTATCTTTAAATGACACGACGAAACAACTGGACGCCACCATTTTTTAAAACCGTAAACCAGGGCTCACACTGGCTTTTATTTTTCTTGAGCCAACTTTTTAATCGACAGGCAACATCGTTGCGTGTTTGCATGTCGGAGGATGGTTATGTCTTATTGTTTTAATTGTTATAAAATTATACTACACTGTGCTGTATATTAATTGCATTATGGCATTAACAAAAGCATTAGTGTATTTAGATTTTTATATTAACATTTTTGTTAAATGTTCATTGCAGTAAACTTGGATAATTATTTTTTATTTAAACATACACTCTTAAAATATCTGCAAGATGTTAACAAAATATATCCATAAATAAATTGAAATTAATAACTAACATAATTGGCTTGCCCTGTTAAATATACCTCATTATATAAAAGCTGAACACCACGAAGTCGGCGTTTAACGTAAAATGACACTTGTTGATGAAAAATTCATTTAAAAAAATCGGATGCGGGGCAAATTGTAGGTGCGGGATGCCAAAAAAAAGAAAAATATTTTTTTTTAGATTTACGATTTTAAGGTGCGGCAAGTCCGACGAACATCTGATCAATTTGTTGTGGCCTTAACTTCTTAACGCCAGGCCTTGAAGAATATTAATATAACTTCAGATTATTATTCCCCATGGCTAAACAATGTGTTGCGTACAACTCCCATGATCGTAGGTCAAAGGTCAAGGTCAAAGGTAAATTATTTTTGCTTCCACTTCATAGCTTCTAAATGTCTGGAGGGATTTAAATGTTACTTCAGACTATTATTCTCTATGACCAGACAATGTGTTGCATACAGCTCCCATGCTCGTCTGTCAAAGGTCAAGGTCACAATTCAAGGTCAAAGGTCGAGGATTTCTGTGTCCCCACCATAACTTCTAAACGTCTGGAAGGATTTTAATATAACTTCAGATTATTATTTCCCATGACTAGGCGATGTGTAGTGTACAACTCCCATGGTCCTCGGTCAAAGGTCAAGGTCACAATTCAAGGTCAAATGTCAAGGAATTTTCTTTCTGCTCTATATCTTCCAAAAGCCTTGAAGGATTTTAATATTACTTCAGATTATTTTTTCCCATGACCAGATGATGGGTCGCATACCACTTACATGCTCCTCGGTCAGGTCTGTGGGTCCAAGGTTACACATAAAAGGTTAAATATTAGTATGAACTTTTTGTAGGAAGCATAATTTTTGCCAACATGTACGGAATGTAATAACTTGGTGGGAATGAAGATTATTATGATGCAGTGTGTCACAACAACAAACAGTTGTGTTGCTGAAATCTCTAGATATTTGTCCAGGGCATAATATTGTACTCTGACATTGTTTTGCCATCCTCTGACGAGCATATGCTTCGGGGGCATATTTCACATCCTGTGACAAGCCTTGTTACCTTTTTTTTATGACAATTTCGGTAAAAAACATTGAAAATTATATAAAATCTGACCATTTCTGATTTTACTGAAATCAGTCATTGCTAAAAACTTGAGGGTCGTGTTTTTTTTTTAAGAAGGGTCGGGTTGCCCGAAACACAATTTTTTTTTTGGCCTACCATGTTCTTGTACTGCATATATGTTACCCCGACTGTCAGGTAAGGATGGCCTGTTCAGCTTGGTGGGCTTGGTGGCCGGCAAGTCCCCGCTGTGTGTTCTTCACGCCCAAGGTCAAAGTCACAGTCTGGACGAGGGGCCAATGGTCGAGATATTCAGCCAGCTGGCCAAGAGTTTAGGTGTGTATTGTGTAAATCATATGTAGTTTACTGCATCTTAGAGCTTATAAGTAGTACAGATTCATTTTACCAGACACCTCTTGTTTGTAAATTGTGTTTCAAAACCAGAAGACAAATCAGCAATGTCATATGGAGTTCATTTTGATGCACATGTAGGATAGTTTTACACAGCTGTTTGGCAAGGAAGCTATGGTCTTCAGAAAGATATGTCAGAAGATAAAGCCTTGTAGAAGGCATTAAACAGTTTACAATTAAGTATTTTACTATCAATATGCATCTAATATATAATATAAATATTTAACAATTTCAGGCTACAAGGTCCAGATGGAGGGGGAGAAAGTGAAAGCAGGTTGCTGTGACCTGCCAGCCAACCTGCCCGAGGGTCTGCTGGTTAATCTGACCAACATGGGTGGACACACTGGTAAGCATCCGGCAACTACAGTATGCTGATGATGAATTACACAGTGGTATAACTGATCAATTTGCAGAATTATGATTTACAAAAGCATGCCAGTACTGTTTTATGATATTTGTCTGAAATTTATTTTATTTCAAAAATCAGTAATTAGCTTTTCTAATGATGAACATTGATCACTGAGCGCTCTTATATATGCCGTACTTGAGGTTGTCCATGATGTTAAAAAAGACAAGGTCAACACCAATGAGATATATGTCCACTTACACTTTCTCCTCATGTTTTTTGTGTTTCAGTTTTATCAAAATCAAAATTTGGGTTGCTTAAAATGGCCGCTGTTATTGACAGTTCATTCTCTCCACTTGTTTTCTGACAGTGTTGTTTAGACAAATCAACCTGACACGGAACTTTTGGCATGAATATACAGTATTACAAATCAATTAGAATGAATTTATTAGTTTCCGTAATGGAATCATGTTTTATCAGTGTAGTTGTATTCCACAGAAAATACAGTTATGATATCAATAAACATAATTACATGTAAAACATGTGCATGAGCAAAACAAAGTTTAAATGTAGAAAATTATTGAAGCCTAAAGTTATGCTTAAATTCCTGTGTAAGGTCAGTTTGTTCAAGCTATACCTCAGCGTGCTGCAAGTTTGATAGGCCAGGTTTTTCTTGGGTCGCCCATGATTGTTATTACTTGATAATTCGCTCCTATTGTTTCCTGACATCAGCTATTTCTGTCTGTTGCAGGTTCAGTAGGTTTGTGTATTCTTGGGTTGCCCATGATTGTTATTACTTGATAATTCACTCCTCTTGTTTTCTCACATCCGCCACCTTTGACTGTTGCAGTTTCTGTGGCCAGTTTTTGCCTGGGTCGCCCATGATTGTTATTACTTGATAATTAAGTATTATTCTGTAGGCTTAGGTATTTTTGGGTCGCCCATGATTGTGATTACTGGATAATTCACTCCTCTTGTTTTCTGATATAAGCCACCTCTACTTGTTGCAGGTTCTGTGGGTCAGGCAGTGGATAGTCAGTGTATCCAGACTGACTTCTCCCAGGACCGGCTCCCAGCTCTCTCCTTCCACCACGTCATGCAGGTGGCCTGCTTCCTCAAGGGAACAAGTAAGTGGTAATAGTAAATAACACTTCGGTGTTGAATAAAGATTTTTTTGACTAGTAAGGCTTGACAACCGGAACCACAAGCCTTAGCAAGTTTTTCATATTGGGGGGGGGGGGGATTGTTAGTATCTTGCGACTTTGTTGCCCAAGTCATTGAATTACTGGTAGGTGACAGTTGCATTCTGCTATTTAAGATTCATTGTATCTTTTGAAATGCCCGGTTTGTAGATATTAAAAATAAGTACACATCTCAGATTTCAAGCCACGACAATGTATTGTGGTATTGGCAACTGTCAGTTTGAAACGTGACCGTTAATGGGAAACTTTTACTTTAATTTTACTTTTCATGCAGTTGATTGATGGAGCGTTAGTAATTTCATTGGACAACCATCTCCATTTTAAAATCAGTTATAAACAATTTATCAAGTTATCATAAGTCATTTGATTTTCTGTTCCTTCCCTAGGTACAAGTGAGTTTGTGTGGTCTGAAGCAGAGTGGAACATGATCACTGGATCAGACTGACCCACCACAGACACGCCCTCCTGGCTCAAGGTATTACCTCCATGCAGGGGTGTTGTTTGTTCTCCTTTCAGCCTCCTTTTGAATGCTGAATTTGGTGTGATGCTTTCAAAACTGTTGTAGGAGTATTGAGAAACAGGAATTAAATAAACATGAATGCACTCTATGCAGTGTTGGTACAAAATTTGAAGAGAGTTTCATAGTGGGTAGTAACATAACTTGGTGTGCTCAGTTCACATATGTTTAAACCTCACTATTTATAATAAATTAATAATATATATGTTATCAAAAGAACAATATGTTTATCCTGTTCACATGTAGTTACTAGTTGCTGTATGTGTGTAGGTGGCGTCCCAGCGAGACCGGTGTATCTACATCAACAACCTTCCTGGTAACGCCACCCTACAGAAGCTGGAGTCCATGCTCGAGATGGATGCAGACTGCAGTGTGGAAGAGACATGCCTTATGAAGGTGAGTCCATGCACGAGATGGGCGCAGACTGCAGTGTGGAAGAGACATGCCTTATGAAGGTGAGTCCATGCTGGAGATGGACGCAGACAGCAGTGTGGAGGAGACATGCCTTATGAAGGTGAGTCCATGCTGGAGATGGACGCAGACTGCAGTGTGGAGGAGACATGCCTTATGAAGGTGAGTCCATGCTGGAGATGGACGCAGACTGCAGTGTGGAGGAGACATGCCTTATGAAGGTGAGTCCATGCTGGAAATAAATGCAGACTGCAGTGTGGAAGAGACATGCCTTATGAAGGTGAGTATATGCTGGAAATAAATGCAGACTGCAGTGTGGAGGAGACATGCCTTATGAAGGTGAGTCCATGCGGGAGATGGACGCAGACTGCAGTGTGGAAGAGACTTTGATGACTTATTAAGGTGAGTCCATGCTGGAAATAAATGCAGACTGCAGTGTGGAGGAGACATGCCCTATGAAGGTGAGTCCATGCGGGAGATGGACGCAGACTGCAGTGTGGAAGAGACATGCCTTATGAAGGTGAGTACATGCTGGAAATAAATGCAGACTGCAGTGTGGAGGAGACATGCCTTATGAAGGTGAGTCCATGCGGGAGATGGACGCAGACTGCAGTGTGGAAGAGACTTTGATGACTTATTAAGGTGAGTCCATGCTGGAAATAAATGCAGACCGCAGTGTGGAGGAGACATGCCCTATGAAGGCGAGTCCATGCTGGAAATAAATGCAGACTGCAGTGTGGAGGAGACATGCCTTATGAATGTGATTCCATGCTGGAAATAAATGCAGACTGCAGTGTGGAGGAGACATGCCTTATGAAGGTGAGTAACTGCGGGAGATGGACGCAGACTGCAGTGTGGAGGAGACATGCCTTATGAATGTGATTCCATGCTGGAAATAAATGCAGACTGCAGTGTAGAGGAGACATGCCTTATGAAGGTGAGTCCATGCAGGAGATGGACGCAGACTGCAGTGTGGAGGAGACATGCCTTATGAAGGTGGGTCCATGCTGGAAATAAATGCAGACTGCAGTGTGGAGGAGACATGCCTTATGAAGGTGAGTCCATGCGGGAGACGGACGCAGACTGCTGTGTGGAGGAGACATGCCTTATGAAGGTGAGTCCATGCTGGAAATAAATGCAGACTGCAGTGTGGAGGAGACATGCCTTATGAAGGTGAGTCCATGCGGGAGATGGACGCAGACTGCAGTGTGGAAGAGACTTTGACTTATGAAGGTGATATTTTCCGACATTTGGTGCTTCTTTCTCAGTTATTGAATAAATGAAGATTAATAAATAGCTGTGTTCTTCATAATGTTGTCCAGTCTTCTAACACTATGGAAACATTTGCCTCAACAAATCAAGAATCCAATGTTAAACCACAGTTTCAGAATGCTTCTTTAAATGATGAAATATTTCGAATGTTCTGTGCTTTGCAGTTCAAGCCAAAAACACTCAGCAATATGAGGTTTACAAGTAGAAGAACAAATTTTTGAGCACATATAATTTATTAAAAGAAGGTTGCAGGAAGGAACATAACATGATCACAAGATTATTAACACACATATCCAAAGTATAGAAGTTTGTCAAAACATGTGTATGAATGTAAAATACAAAATCTAGCAAGACAAATAGTCTGTAGAGAGTATGAAGTATACCAGGTGTTGTTGACTTGTAGGACCCAGTGACCCGGAGCATTAATGGAGTGGGCTGGTGTTTGATGGGGGATCAGGACTCTCTTCAGAAGGCCATCACATACTTCAACGATGGGGAGGTAGGCATCTCACATGGAAACTTTAAAACATGCCTTACGACCACACTGATTTGACGATCATTCCGCTAAAGTGGACACTTTTGAAAAGACCTAGTTGTATTCCTATATACACTAAAACCATGCTTTGCGACCACCCCGTTTTTGTAGTGATGGACTGATTAATCATTTGGTCAAATAATCATGACGAACAGAGCCGATGACGATGGGAAAAATTAATCGACGAAATTTGTAAATGTCATTGGTGCTACTTTTTGGCCAAAACTATATTCTGTAATCAAAAATAATTAATGTTTTGTAGTTCAAAACTGTTAAATATATTATAAATATAATACATTGTACATCCAATGCAATATACAGTGCAATAAAGCATTTTTAGCTCTACTATTTGAAGAATAGATGAGCTTTCCTACTACCGCCGGCGTCGGCGTACGTACGCGTCCACGTCTGAATTTGGTTAAAGTTTTTATTCAAAAGTCTTGTAACTTCAAAACTACATAAGTTAATCTCTTGAAACTTGGGATATACCTTTGTCATCAACTCCAGTGTCAGGGGCAATATTCCCCATAACTCTGTTTTGTATTTTGACAGAGTTATGCCCCTTTTTCACATAGATTTTCTGGTTAAAGTTTATATTCAAAAGTTTTGTAACTTCAAAACTACATAAGTTATTCACTTGAAACTTGTAACTAACCTTTGTCATCAACTCCAGTATCAAGGGCAACATTCCGTATAACTCTGTTTTGTATTTTGACCGAGTTATGCCCATTTCTCACATAGATTTCTGGTTAAAGTTTATATTCCAAAGTTTTGTAACTTCAAACTACATAAATTATTCACTTGAAACTTGGAACTTACCTTTGTCATCAACTCCAGTGTCAGGGGCAACATTCCCCATAACTCTGTTTTGTATTTTGACAGATTTATGTCCCTTTTTGACTTAGAATTTCTGGTTAAAGTTTATATTCAAAAGTGTTGTAACTGCATAACTACATAAGTTATTCACTTGAAACTTGGAACTAACCTTTGTCATCAACTCCAGTATCAAGGGGAACATTCCCTATAACTATGTTTTGTATTTGACAGATTTATGCCCCTTTTTCACATAGATTTTCTGGTTAAAGTTAATATTCAAAAGTTTTGTAACTTCAATACTACAAAAGCTATTCACGTGAAACTTGGAATATACCTTTGTCATCAACTCCAGTATCAGGGTGAACATTCCCCATAACTCTATTTTGTATTTTGGTAGAGTTATGTCCCTTTTTCACATAGATTTTCTGTTTAAAGTTTATATTCAAAAGTTTGGTAACTTCAAAACTACACAAGTTATTCACTTGAAACTTGGAACTAACCTTTTTCATCAACTCTAGTATCTGGGGCAATATTACCCATAACTATGTTTTGTATTTTGACAGAGTTATGCCCCTTTTTCACATAGATTTTCTGGTTAAAGTTTATATTCAAAAGTTTTGTTTCTTCAAAACTACATAAGTTATTCACTTGAAACTTGGAAATAACCTTTGTCATCAACTCTAGTATCAGGGGCAACATTACCCATAACTCTGTTTTGTATTTTGACAGAGTTAGCCCACTTTTACACAGACTTTGTGGTTAAAGTTTTTGTTCCAAAAATTTATAAACTATACAAGGCTTCACTTAAAAATATTGTATTTTAACAAATTTATGCCCCTTTCACTATCCGAAATATGTACCAACTGAAATACTTCGAATAGTCGAGCGCGCTGTCCTTTGACAGCTCTTGTTTAATAGGTTGTCATTGTGTCCACTAAAGGATTTTCATGATTTTATATGCATTGTAGCATGGATTGGTTAATGATTTATTATCCATCCTTGATGTATTACACAATGTAAAAGTAAATACTTGCATGTGGTTTTAAAATCACAAAATGTATATTACTCGTATGTACATGTATTTCCTTGTAAAAACTTGTATTTGTTCTTAGTTTAGTTTCAATACATTTTGCCTTTTAAATTACCTGTACAAGTATAACTGACAATGTCAATGGAGAAGGGGTGGTGGTTGTTTTACACTACATTTTCTTTATTAAGTGCCTTTGTAGATACATGTAAATACTAGTAATTTTTTAGTCTGATTAAGTCAAGCAGTAACAATTCCTTTCATTGTATTAACAACAGCAAATTTGCAAATTAAAACCATTTTTGTTAAACCTAAGACCAATTTAACAAAATAAATTGGTAAAAAATGATTATATGAAGTATTTCTACTGAACAATAAAATCAGCATATTTAGTCATGATAAACTGATTAATCAGTCACTTTTGGCTCTGAATAATCAACAAATATTTTTAGGACTGATTCCAATCACTATCGTTCTGACAACAACTCTGTTAGAGCAGACACTTTGTAAAAGTCCAGATTGTTTTTCTGTATAATTCAATAATCGCAAGCCCCGATTATACGGGCATCCTGCTATTCCGTATTACCACCACTATTAAAAATTGAAAAATAATGCTCAAAATGACCCCAATATTTTGACCAGTGTTATTTGGTCATTATTAGTGGTGGTTTACTGTAGGAGTCAGTTTTATGTGTAATAATTATGTTAAATAATGTTTTGGAAAGATTTTGTCCATTCCTTGGCATGGAATCTGTGAAAGCATGCAGTTCTATTTGTTGTTATAACTCGCTGTAAAGTACTGGCAGAAATATTTTTTCACTAGCTTGGCACATTAAATGAAAATTGATTATCTTGGAATATCATAACTACAGGTATTTGTTTTCTAAAGAAAGTAAACTGCTATCATGATTGTTCATTTTTAAGCTTTTTTAAGCTTTGTATGCTTAGATGAAGTATATATGGCTTTCGGCCTTAAGAATATGGTTTTTGTTTTATGGTTTTTATTTACACTGAGTTTGCTTTATAGATTTTGTTTTTCCCTTATTACTAGAAAAAACTACATAATTATATTGATTTTAGTGGTTTTTTTTTTAAAGTACTTATGAAAAACAATGCTTAAAAAGTCAGTTAATTGTCTGTTTTTTTTTCCAGCAATTAAATGGAACTTAATTGATTACAACTTGATCAATAACTATTTCAGGATAAATTACTTGAAATTGATTCAGTGTTTTTCAAGCAAATAACCAGAGCTAACCAGAGTACCGGTAACTGATATCTAAGTGAACCATGATTTCAGGCTAAGATATTTGGCCAGGCCATCATGCTATCAGAGGTCAAGGTCAGAGTGGACAATGCAATAAGTGCTGAGCAAGAGAAGATTGCCATGTGAGTAGACCAACTAACCCCCCCCCCCCCCCCCCGTTTTAGTGGGTACATCTCCCAACATTTTAAGCATAGTACTTTAAGTTGTTTTTGTAATAATGAATTTGATTACATATTTGGTATTTATCCCATCTTCATGCTGTCATTGACGAAATAACACCCCAGTGTGATAAACCTAGCAGTATTCCACAAATGTACTTGTCGCGTGCATGGACTACGTTTTCACGATACATTTGCATTGTTTACATTTGTCGCATTTTCTGGTCAGTCATTTGAAGATACTTTACATACATTGTATTTAAAATATGCAAACATGTTTTCCGAAACAATCAGATTAAATTTACAGTTAACATGTGCTTTCATTCAGAGTTTTTGAAAACGAGCAGAAAGGTCATGGTCATATGTTGTGTTTTTATTTATTTATAGATAGAGATTTAATTGTGAGGATCATTATGCAGTTGTGTCTTTGTTGACCTTAAAGGTCCTTTTGATTATGAAAGTTACTATTTGATTATTTTTTATACTAATAACACAAACATATGCAATAAAACTTGTTATCAGCCTTTTGTTAATAGTTTTGTTTATTGTATTTTTAGAATCTTGAGACAACTTCTTTATTACAATTCATATATTTTGTATTCAATACTAGTAACAGCAGTTACAAGTACTACCATTTGATTTTATTTAGTTTGGAAGGAAAAAGGATGGGATTAATAGGCTCGTGCTGCCAGTGTTCTAAGCCTTGCAAGATAAACTTCTCTGAATTCAACAACCTAGTATTCTCTATGAGTGAAATAAACAAAAATATTTTATTGTATTTTGTATTATCTTACAGGGAAGAGCGAGAAAAGCGTATGAAGCTTCGAGCGAAGGAAGATGCTGAGCACAAGACTCTGATCATCAACACGACGGAAGCGCAGTGGAAACGTCACGCCTATCGACTAGCGCATCCGGCATATGCTGATGGCAGAATCTGGTGAAGTCTCGAAACAAACATGGGCTTGATGAACTGCAAATGTTGCTCAGTTTATAAAATAACTCTAAAAACGATTTGATATCGTGATTCATGCAAGAAGTTTATACTTTATGAACTCTTATTATTTTAATTTGAAGAACAGGTGAACTTTCCTTCTCGCCCCGTCATCGGCTTCCTCGTCTGAACTTGGTTAAATTTTATATTCAAAAGTCTTGTAGCTTAAAAACTACATAAGTTAATACTTGAAACTTGGAATATGCCTTTATCATCAATGCCAGCATCCAAACATTTCACTTAACTCTGTTTTGTATTTTGACAGAGTTATGTCCCCTTTTCACATAGATTTTCAGGTTTAAGTTTTTATTAAAATAACTACATAAGTTATTCTCTTGAAACTTGGCATATATCTTTTTTATCATCTCCAGCATCAGAGGAGACAATCCCCATAACTTTCAAAAAATGCACCATCTGAAATACACTGAAAAGTCGAGCATGCTGTCCTCTAACAGATGTTGTTGGATCAAAGACCAGTTTATGCTTCAGTTGAATTAATGTGATACAAACATATAAAATGACAACAGATGATTAATGTGTACTTACATAGTCATAGACAAAGAGGTTGATAAAACATTGCAGATATTAACAGTGTTAAAATATACCTTTCCAGTTTTACTATTCAATAGTACCTCCCCTCTACCAATTGTGTCAGGTTTATTTTCTATTTATTCCTTGTCCTTACTGCTAGCTAAGGAATCCCACTGACATTTACATTTGCTAGGTCAGCCGAAAGGGGCTGTACTTCAGAAACTAAGCTTAGCTTAAAATATTTAACTTTAGTTCCAATTGTTGTATGGTAATATTTAAAAAATGATATACAAATTAATGAAACTTTTAAAGTTGAGTAAACAATAGTTAATAATACATTGATAATTTTACCTATACTTAGCACTATGTGATTTACACATGGATTTAAATGCTAACAAAATATTGATGTCAAGGATAAAGAAAAAATTCTACTTACGTTAACATATGTTTCTGGAATATGTACCCAGGCTGTTACGTAACTGCTGGGTGGTTAGTGTAATTAATTGTCTGTCAAATGTACCTTTCTATGTTTATGTTGTTAGTTCTGTTTATTTATTTATAATGTATTGTTTGTTGGTTTAGTAACAGTTATTTATAATTATTGTTAGTGATATAATGACATGAAGACATAAGAATGGATGTGAAGTGCTTGTGTTTTGCAAGAATAGCTCTTTTAAAGTTTATTGTATCGCTAAAGTTAAATTGATCAATCTTTACTTGAGCTTATGATTATATATATGTAGTGGTGCATAGCTACGTTTTGTATATGCATTTATTAAAATGTTGTGACAGTTTTGTCGAATGGCCACGATGGACACTTGAACTATTTAATAATTGCCATCTTTAAGTTTGTTAATGAATGGTAAATGCATTTAGGTTGCTAGTGAAAGCATTTGCATTTGTAACATTGATGCAATGTTGATTCTTGATGTGTTATAGTTAGTGTATAAATACTCCGTTTTGTTATCAAATAAAAACAGACTATGATTTAATATTGTGTGACGTGTATTTGTGTGTATAAAAGCCATAACAATGCGATGTGAATGAAAATAATGTATGGCGGCCTTGCGCTTTTGGCATATGTTGTTGCCCAATTTGCGGTAAGTGCATTATGGGCGTTTGTATGGACTTCTGAGTTCACAAGAAAAAAATCATTGGGTAACATCATACGGTCTTGGTATTACTACATTTAAGTATACAAGTTTTAGCTGGAACCTTTCTTGTGTCAGACCAGTAGCAACAACGAAGCGCAGGCCCCATGTTCACAAAACAAGTTGAGTCTGTATTTAAGATGAACTTGAGCCGTATATTTCAGGATCGGTCCCAAAGTGGCGTTCAGTAAAAATCTGGATCAATTTTAATTGTTGGTCAAGTATATATTATTCATGATTATGAACTCCTCTCGGCGTACATTTTCTACATGATTTGAAGATTTTAATCAAAACGTAACAAACATTCATGTTTATTAAATCTAGAAGAAAGTTTATTTCGAAAATGAAATATTTTTGAGATTCTGCTCAGTTAAGCTGTAAGATCACGATCAGCTACGATTGATCTTGATCCTGCAGTTAAACCTTTGTGAACACGGGACCTGGACAACATTCCACGGTGTCTGTTGGGATTACTTCGCGTACTTGCATTCCACGGTGTCTGTTGGGATTACTTCTCGTACTTGTATAATTTTGCGAAGTAGATCGTTACCCTGTGCACCTTACGTTCCTTGATAGGGTCGGGATGAAAATTATGTTTCACGTTATCACTAAAAATGACTAAAGTCCCTGATCCGTAAATGCCCATTCCGAGTCCAAATTTCACTTTCAGAAACGAGATTGCAAATGTTAAATAAGCATTTAAAGTTAATAGTTCACTAACAGCAATTAGCTAAATGTGTTAAAGCTGTTAAATGACACTTGGTGGACAACACGGCACTTTTAAGGCATATAGAGTACAATGTTATTCAAGCTTTTGGATTCCACTGATTTCATAATAGGTAGTTATAGAACCAAAAACAACCGTGAGTAAAATGTTTGTTACTAGATCTAACAGCCTCGGTTTCAAATGCATGTAATGTAATTTTCAAGGGAACTAACCGTTGATACAATTCGTTGAACAATCGGTTGTCATTTGTATTATAGTACTCGTATTACGGAAACTGGCGTGGATATATTAGTACTAAAATAGAAAAACTATTTAAAAATTAATACTTTTCAATAATAAATTAATCTAGTTAACTACAATATATTTATGTTGTTAATTATATTAAAGAAATATTTAGACACGTCTTTTCATGAATGCATGAATATGTTATTGTAAAATAAAATTTAAAAGGGGACAAAGTACTCGCAACACAACATTTATCATATGCAACGAGGAAAATCAATACAAGAATAAACGTTCGCAGTATATTCTGCACACAATTAGGTACAGTTAATCATAAATCCCCAAAAGGCTGTATCCGCCGGCTTGACGTACATTACAAGACTGATTGCCGGATATAAGTAATGGGTTGACCCGGGGCCCTCTTGGAGGGTTCTGGACAGCAAGACGTCACGTCTGGGTCAGGCGTGGCGTCTTGCTAAACAATATACAAATAAGGCGTTAAGTGGGAAAACCGGGCTTAATGCACGTACGTGTGAAGTGTCGTCCCGGATTAGCCTTTGCAGTCCGCACAGGCTAATCCAGGACGACACTTTCCGCCTACAGTGGATCTATGTTTAGAAGAGACTTCCTTCAAACAGAAAATGCCAAAAAGCGGCAAGTGTCGTCCTGGATTAGCTGTGCAGACTGCTTTCTTAATCTTTCTTAACAACTATGTTTACACTACAGCGGGTTCACTTCTATACCTTTTATTTTCTACTTCCGCTTATCAGAAGCCTGACTGGACTGCCCTTGAATCGAACTCATTCTTCAATAAATTTCTCATACAATGCGCATGGACCTTGAATCGAACTCGTTCTTCAATAAATTTCGCATACCATGCGCATGGACCTTGAATCGAACTCATTCTTCAATAAATTTCGAATACAATGCGCATGGACCTTGAATCGAACTCATTCTTCAATAAATTTCGAATACAATGCGCATGGACCTTGAATAGAACTCATTCTTCAATAAATTTCGAATACAATGCGCATGGACCTTGAATCGAACTCATTCTTCAATAAATTTCGAATACAATGCGCATGGACCTTGAATCGAACTCATTCTTCAATAAATTTCGAATACAATGCGCATGGACCTTGAATCGAACTCATTCTTCAATAAATTTCGAATACAATGCGCATGGACCTTGAACTTAAGCAGCCTAGGTGAGACGTGTTTACATGCGCTTACCTGACAGCTGTGTATGGGTCACTGGTAGCTCGGGTTCATGTGGATTCCACCTGACCTTGATTACTCACGCTCACGTGAGCTGACCATTCGCTGATTGGCTTCCTCTGTCCAATCAAAACGTTGACAATAAACGAACAACATTCCCGCTGACTGCAACAGATGGTATTAAATGTTCCAAAACACGCGCATTGAGGCTACTTAGGCCAAATATTTAGCGATGTGTTTCAGGGATTGGGTCAATGTACTGGTATCTTGCGTCCATAGACATGTTCTTAAAGTTCGTGGACAATGCTAAAATTATTATTTTTGTAATACAAATGTACATGAAATTACACCATTGCAAAGAACATTTAATTTTCTACATATTACAACCAACCTTAACAAAATATACAGCTTTACAGCTTATATGCAATATACTGTCAAACATATAGAAAAGATCGACGTCTCCATGGCGTCATAATGGAACATTTTTAAATATTTGCGAATTAATCTCCTTCAGGTTTAATACGTTTAGTGGTGTGTACATCCATGTTTTTTTTAATGTTCTTTCATATAAAGCTATTGTAGATATTACATGCGTGTGGGGAGTTCCATAATGTTGTGAAATGAATGTTACTGCACATCTCTATTACAACGCGCAACGCTGCACATTATACGAATTCAAAAATGGTACATGGGTGTTGCAAATTCGCATACACTGTAACATCAGTAGTTATCACGGTGTAAGTAACTTCTTTGAGCAGGTTAGATGTTCCTCTGATCAGTGATTATACAATCTTTACTGTCATTGTCATTTCATTTGCTATACACAATGTTTAATTCATTCTGCTGCTCCGTCTTTGAAGTCATTTCCATGTTTTTTGTTGGGCACGCTCTGTACCACGTTATTTTACTTATACCGGTATGGTAGTTATTCTTGAAAACAGTGCATGATATTGTCAAAACTTTCAGTAAATAATGCTATGATGTCACAAAATAACCGCATATTACAATATTATCAAACAGCCCGAATTTATTAATTATACTTAGTTGTAAATTAGTACAATTCATCAGCGATAGTAATTGCATTCAAAGTGATCCATATTTTATGTGTGGTGTTTACTTTAAAACGATGTATTTCCATGTTAGTTTGTTTTCGTATATTAAAATGTTTGCTCGATTTTCCCAAGATGTTCATCTTTCATTTGATATACATGCATTGTTGGTTGCATTGATGATCTACTGCAAATAGTTTCTTTGTCCACGAACTTTAAGAACAGCTCGTTTACTAATTTGAAATGTTTGCTAATTCCCGAAAAGCCGCATATTAGCGTAAACTGCTCTTTTTATCGAACGTCAGAAAAAGTTAATGATCGATACTAATTCGATAGGCAAAAAAACGTCTAGGGTCGGCGGAAACAATTGGGGGTGGGGTCGGGTAAATGGAAACCAAGAAAAATTGTTTTACGCCTGAATGGTGTTTTTCAGCTTCGTAAAAATACATAACCCTGCAAAATCATAATATAACCAAAACATTTCATGTATACTAATAATCAATACAGTGAAAATCATTATTGTTTAGTATATACTGTGAAAATAATACAAATGTGTAACTTCGATCTTGTACAACCAATGCGCATAACTATACAGCATGAAAAATGAAAACAAACTTTACAAAGTAGGGTCGCTTTTTAACTTCTGTTTATATTTAGTTTAAAAGAAAGGTACATAAATAAACGTTAATAGATCTCTGTTTAAAATGTAATTGCGATTTGTGTTCACTGATCTAAGTTATACTTTTATCTGTTATTATGACCTTTTATACACAATAATAATAGTAACTTCTATTTGCTAATTATTACATATATTTCGTATTTTGATTATGATTTTGAATTGATTACCGTATATCAGAGCCAATTCTGCATGTCTTGTAATACACGCGAAGTTACTGAACTCAGTCCAAAAATTAAAACATTAGTAAAATGGAATAAGTTCGTGTGCATGCATAAGTCAATAAGCAAGTCTTGTATTTACCGAAAAAAAACAACAATAATGCCAAAATAATAAAAACTATAATATATTATTGAATATTGTTTTGTTACAGTAGCTATAATCATGTTGACAATTTGGATCTTATTTAATGGCATTAACTATATTCCCTCTAAAACGAACGTTGCTTATAAAGATATAAATATTAAAAATTATTCCGGACAATTAATTGACTATACATGTGTAGTTACACTCAACACTCCAACACAAGACGTATTGAAATTAGTTCAAAATACATGTTAGTACTTAGATACCATAAAATAAAACAGCACATCATGGGCTTATATAGTAATACAACAAATGTATATTATTCACACTATCAGCAAATTAGTATAGGGAAGTAATGATGAGGCTGGTTTGACTGTTTTCCGAACGACTGTGTGGCCGGTTTGACGTTTTTGTGGCCGGTTTAACGTGTGGCCGGTTTGACTGTAATTCATGAAAATATACTAGTATTATAATAACGTATGCTATTGGTATTCCATTTATAGCAATTTATTGCGTGTATGAAATAATATATAATGTTCATCAAAAAGACAAACATCATGTGAGACTTCTCTTGATAACCAATCTCAGAGAACGCATGATTCATGCACAAATTTACACCGTGCAACGCACATTGTGCACAACGCCCATAATGTTCCTGTTATAACTAGGTCTACATGGATTTTTCCACTTTAAGATGCTCAGTTCCAGGCAACCAGTCTAATCCCATCCGCACCAATTCGCTGTTGTTTGTTTACTTTGAGACGACCTTGACTGATGGGCCCTCTGGATGGGCCAATCACGTCGTCGTCTGCCGAGCATATAAGCCGCAGCAGACGCCGTTCGCAGCACAACGAACAAAGGAACGTAACAGAAGAGGTAGCGGAAAACTTTGCAGACAAAGAAAAATGAAGTACTTTGTTTTCTTGTGTGTCTTGGTTATAGGAGCGAATGCAAGTAAGTACAGTATTTATTTATTTATTTAAGTTGGTTTGCGCGTTCTTGTAAACATCATATAAGTGTTGATATTCAGTATAATAAGGAAGTGTCTTAGAATTCTTTAAATTCACAATCCTAAATCGTGTTTAAGAGTTAGTTTTCTGTTTAAAATGTGTACATTTCAGCCTTGTTCAAATGCGTTTAACTGTTTTATATCTGCAGTATAAATTATCTCAGTTCGATATGTATTAGTATTAAACAAGTAATTTGAATTCGCAAACATGGTACATGAAATATGTTCACATGGTAACGCACTAGCGGACCCAGGGGTGGGTGTGTGGGGGGGGGTGCACCCGGCGCGCGCCCATAAAACTTCCGGACCATACATATATGCGCATATATAAAACGGTCAAAACTGGAAAAACTTTCTTTTTATTTCGCTCGCTTCGCTCTCTCAATTTTGTAAAAGATACACATTAATTTCAGTAAAGGATACCCGACACAGTCCGCGTACGAATTCTTACGTACACCGTAGTACCGCTGCCAGCGAAAACGATAAACTATAGACAATGGGTATATGTACATTTATTTGTGGATGAAATTTGTTTGGTATAAATTCATATATTTTATATAAATATGTTAGATGCAATACCGTTGGCACAGGATACCACATAAAAGACGTGATACTTTGATACATATGAGTTTAAAGTAGAAATTCAAGTCAAATCAATGGTTACTTTGGAATTTTTACAGTTTTGTTCCAATACATATTTTAATTCCGAAAAATCTAAATCGACAAACTTTTTGTTTAATCTTCCATGATCAATAACCCCAAATTTTATGTTGTTGTATGCATTCATAATAAAGATATAAGCTGCTAAAGTAGAGGGGTATCCACAACGTCGGCTTCAATTCCTGGCGATTTCAGCGAAAATGACACGAAGTCGGCATCACTTGCCTTATTAGTTCATAATGCAATCATACGAGTATGTATTCATTCCCAATATTTCGTCTAAAAAAACATGTTCGTCTGTTTGTCCGTTAATTCTTTCTGATGAAACCAAAACACAATGCATAGCACATTTGAAAAATGATGATGATGATGAAAATGAAGAAGAAAAAAAAGAAGAAGATGATGATATTATACATGTACATGTATATCTTTGATACGGATTTGTAGCTGATCACTGCAGACCCACAGAAAACATATACAATGGTTGTAACTGCATGATCAAAAGTTTACGTCCCCCTTAACCCGAAATCCTGGAACCGCCCCTGTAACGTATTGTAAAATATGCAAAATTCCCAAAATATAAGTTATCCGAAATGTGTTGTGGATAGTAGATCTAGTAAATGTGACGTACAGCTTTTGAACATGCAATAGCTGTCTTTATTTTTGTACATTGTTAAAATATATTGAATTTTCTTATATTAAATAATTATTATTAAAAATATATTGAATCACTTTAACCAACTTTCGATCAATTACGTTTAAAAAAGTACGTGTACAGCAACGGGCGATTGCATAGTGTATTAACTTGTACTTTTTTACACACTATAATGTATTACAGTCACATGTATTTGAGGCGTGTCGTGGGAAACCCGGGCTTAATGCTTGTGCGTACAGTGTCCTGGAAGACATCTAGGACGACACTTTACGCTTTTAGGTTATTTTCTGTTTCGGGGTTGTCTCTTTTAAACATAAATCCCCAGTAGGCGGAAAGTGTCGTTGCGGAGTCCGCACAGGCTAATCCAGGACGACACTTTACGCACGTGCATTAAGCCCGGGTTTCCCACGACATGCCTCATTTATATTTTGAGTCCGCCATTCCTATCACACATGATTCGCTCAAAAGGTTGATTTGAAATAAATAACGTTGCAACTATATTAAATATGGGAATCAGATTAACGTTGGTTAAAAAGCCTCGATCCTTTTAAATAAATGCTAAGAATTGATGGTGCATAAAACAATATTCATTAAAGTTCTGTGATTAACTGTAATTAGTTTTATAACTGGCATTTGGTACTTGTACATAGAAGCTAGACATTTGATTCTAACTCAATCCCACGAGATAATTACAGGACTATATAAGTACGCATGTCGTCGGTACATTTTCAGTTTGTGACGAAGACGACGACGTGGAGGTCGTGTGCGAGGCGTGCACGGAGGGCATGACCTGTTCCCTGGAAGGGATCGAACTCATCTGCTCGTAAGTTGTTTCTCTGCTCGCTGCTCTGCTTGCAAGTTGTTTATCTGGTCGTACTCTTTGCTTGTAAGTTGCTTCTTCATTACTGTGTACTTTTTGCTCGTACGTTATTTCCCTGCTCGTATGTTGCCTCTTCATTATTATGGACTTCGCTGCTCGTAAGCTGTTTCTGTGCTCGTAAGTTGCTTCTTCTTTATAATGTACTTGTCTGCTCGTAAGTTGTTTCTGTGCTCGTGTGTTGCTTCTTCAATGGTTCTTCGCTGCTCGTAGGTTTTTTCTGTTCTCGTAAGTTGTTTCCCCGCTCGTCAGTTGCTTCTTATTTATTATTTACTTCTCTGCTTGTTGTTTCTGTGCTCGTAAGTTTTTCTTTTTGATTATGTACTTTTCTGCTCGTAAGTTGTTTCTGTTCTGGTAAGTTGCTTTTTCGTGATTACGAACTTCTCTGTTGTTAGTCGATTAAATATAAATATGGAAGACATCTACTTTAGCGAATAACGTAATGATCCTGGTCCGCTTAACTAGATAATTACATAGATCTGAGCACTGTTCTGCTAGTAATTCTCTTCTGTAAGATTTTGAAATCTGATTAGAAATCGGTTTTTGTATAGGTGTTTCACCGTTCTGATAATGTTATTATCACATTATTTTATTTTTTGTTTTGTTTGATCTTATCTGAAACAACACAGCCGTTTGAGCTCGCTTTGGCCACTACACATTTAATAAGAATGCATGGGTTTATTACTTACTTAACAATCTGTATTTCAGTCGTGACCCCTGTCACAACTGCTCTGTCGTGTGGACGACAGCCGACGGCGAAGACTATACCGATCAGTGCGCCTTAACTGATGACGTTGATGACGTAGATGTTGACATCGACGGTGACGTTGATATTGATAATGACGTCGATGTTGATGATGATACTGATATCGATGTAGATGAAGACGAAGAAGGGTATGTTGATAAAACTTATCGACATGTCAATATATTTTGCTCTCTTTTATATCGTTTTAGATATGATTTTATTTTGTATTTAACAAATATGATTGTAGTTATTGATAAGCGTGTCATTTACTATGTTTGCATATTTTTTTATAGGCCGATGTCTAGAGGTGATCGCAAATGGAGACGCAAACATGGCCGACATAGCCGCAAGGGGAAGGGGAAGTTCGGAGGCAAGGGGAAGTCCGGAGGCCAGCAGTGGAGAAAGCAAATCAAAACGATGACCCCCGAGGAGAGGCAGGCGGCGATCCAGGCCCGACGGGAGAGCATGCTCGCCAGGTGGCTCGCCAAGGGCAAGGAAGAGAAGGCGGACAAAATCCAGCGGAAGTGGGAGGCCAAGGACGAACGCCGGGCCGGCCGCATGGAGAGAATCAAGGGACGAGAGGAGCGGAAGGAACATTTTTGGGGTAGGTTTTATTGATATATACTGATGACGAATTCCATTAGTTTTATTAGCCGGATTTTTCAACGAAAAACCTCGGCTTATAGAGAAAACCGGTCGGTTGGGCGGGCGGTAGGGCGGGCGGGCGTTGCGATGTCGTTAACAATTTGCGTTAAAGTTTCGTATTCCTGTAATATTTTCAAAAGTTCTTGGTCAATCTTCATGAAACTTTACGGAAATGTTCCTTGGACGGTCCTCTACCAAACTTGTGAAAATGGTTCCGCTTCACTGCACAAGATGGCCACCAGAGCTACAAATATAATTATGTCTAAACGGCATTTTCTTCTGAACCTATGGCTAGATTTTCAAATAATTTAACACACATGTTTGTTTAGTGTTCCTCTACCAAACTTATTCAAATGGCTCCGCCTCACTGCAAAAATTGCCCCTAGAGCTAAAAATAGAATTTGCGTTAAAGTTTCCTATGCCTGTCATATTTTCAAATGTTCTTGGTCAATCTTCATGAAACATTACAGAAATGTTCCTTGGATGGTCCTCTACCAAACCTGTGAAAATGGTTCACTGCACAAGATGGCCGCCAGAGCTAAAAATAGAATTATGTCTAAACGCCATTTTCTTCTAAACCTATGGCTAGATTTTCAAATAATTATACACAAATGTTCGTTTAGTGTTCCTCTACCAAACTTGTTCAAATGGTTCAACCTCTCTGCACAAAATGGCCAATAGAGCTAAAAATAGAATTTGCGTTAAAGTTTCCTATTCCTGTCATATTTTCAAAAGTTATTGGTCAATCTTCATGAAACTTTTCAGAAATGTTCCTTGGATGGTCCTCTACCAAATCTTTGAAAACGGTTCCGCTCACTGCACAAGATGGCTGCCAGATCTAAAAATAGAAATATGTCTAAACGCCAATTTCTTCTAGACCTATGGCTAGATTTTCAAATAATTTCACACCAATGTTCGTTTAGTGGTTCTCTACCAAACTTATTCAAATGGTCCTGCCTCACGGCACAAAATGGCCACTAGAGCTAAAACAAGAATTTGCGTTAAAGTTTTGTATTCCTGTCATATTTTCTAAAGTTCTTGATCAATCTTGATGAAACTTTACAGAAATGTTCCTTGGATGGTCCTCTACTAAACCTGAGAAAATGGTTCCGCTTCACTGCACAAGATGGCTGCCAGAGCTTAAAATAGAAATATGTCTAAACGCCAATTTCTTCTAGACCTATGGCTAGATTTTCAAATAATTTCACACCAATGTTCGTTTAGTGGTCCTCTACCAAACTTATTCAAATGGTTCCGCCTCACGGCACAAAATGGCCACTAGAGCTAAACATTGAATTTGCGTTAAAGTTTTGTATTCCTGTCATATTTTCTAAAGTTCTTGATCAATCTTGATGAAACTTTACAGAAAGGTTCCTTGGATGGTCCTCTACCAAACCTGTGAAAATGGTTTCGCTTCACTGCACAAGATGGCCCCTTGGCTAAAAATAGAAATTGTCTAAACGCCAATTTCTTCTAAACCTATGGCTAGATTTTCAACTAATTTCACACCAGTTTTCGTTTAGTGGTCCTGTACCAAACTAATTCAAATTGTTCCGCCTCTCTGCACAAGATGGCCGCCAGAGCTAAAAACGGAACTATATCTAAAGGCTAGTAATTTAATGCCATCTCTCTAGTCCACACTTTTTCCCATTTTATGTTGAGACCAAATTTTTGCCAAGTCTCACCAAACTGCATACATTTTAGATCATCGACATGAAACTTCCATACTTCTTCCTCAACATTGACTAGTACATGTAACCCCATCGGCAAAATAAAAAATCCGGCTTTAATGCGGTTTCCTCATTTTTCTCTTGTTTATTACATAAAGTTGATTGATTTGTATCATCTTTGTCGTAAATGTCTATTTTGAAAAAAGCAGCGAATATTTAAATAATTACCAGTACCAGAGCTATTGCTAAAATAATAGCATTTGCTAGTCAACTTGCTAATGGATAAATGACACTAGTAGATATGATTGATAAGAATTATGATTGCATTCAGTTTCAAAACATGAAGTCAAACAATAAAATTCCTGAAGTAATTAGCCACTGCAATTTATTTAGAAACACGTATCTTCATATTTTAAGTTTAATAATTTCAAGTATACAATCTGTAAATGAGTGAGATTTGTAATAAATTCTAATATCATACTCGCTCATTTTTCTATAGACAAAGACCAAAATTATCATTGTTAAACTTTCCAATAAACAACGCAAAAAGTAATCACGATTCTGAGCGGAACATAGTAAAATGTAGTTCTCGTTACAATTGCAAAAATATTTTTCAAACCATGTTAGAATTGAAATAATTTTCGAATTATCGTAGCTTATTGGCCAATAAACAACTCTTTGTCGTTCTGATGCGTGGCTTTTAAACCACTTGGGCTAACCTCGTGGTAAAATTCCTACGCATCAGAGCTCCAAATCGTTAACAACGATACATCGAAAATTATTTGTCAAATAAAAATAATAATGCTAAATTAAATTAATTGAATATTTCAGCCATGACCCCCGAGGAACGCCAGGCTTTCTTTGAAGAACGGCGCGCGGAACGCATGCAGCGGAAAGAGAACAAACGTAACAAGAAAGGGCAGAGGGGACAGCGCCGTAGGGACCGGATTCACGCTAACATGGTGCAAGACTAAATCCACATACATGCTGTACTAATAATTCCATTGTGTTATGCATAAATGCCTCTTTTCAGATTTCTTTTGTTGTTTCGATTTATTTGTTTTCTGTGTATGCGTTCATTTGTTTCATTCAAGGGAATGTATCTATACTTTTTAAATAAACACTGTAACAATGTTTTGCGTTGATATATATATTAGATAGTGTACATATTTGTGTCTAGTTAGTAAGAGAAGCAATGGATGAAGTCGTGAAAAGTTGGGTTCTCGCACGTTGCCAATAATGTGACATCGTAGTGGTTATAGTCAAGTATTGTTAATATTTTGTCCGTTGTTATTTATACAATCTGAACTTAGTGCACTTATCAGGATGATTTGGTCTGTTTTAAATAACAGGATCTGAATATTAGAATCAGTCATATAGTCAGTGTGCAAACACGACATGTATACGGACAACATAATTATGATTTGATTTGCTTTTAAGGCTTTCGGAAGAGACCTTAAGTAACACGTTAATATTATAATTAAGTAAAATATAAAATATATATCTAGTATAAACTCAACAAAGAAACTAAGACACATGTGGTAAGGTACATTTTGGGAGTATTTGCCAAGTCATACCTCAGTACACATGTTTGGTACCAAAATAAGTTTAAATATTATTTTGTTCAGAAACGTTATTACTTAGTTTCCATTTCATAATTTCGGATTGAACCGGGTTGAAGTTAAAACGAAGAAATTTTTACTGTTACTAGGTAAATACTTCAACAACTACCTTTAATAATAGATGTGTCTAGTTTCTTTTTTAGCTCACTTGAGCACACAGTGCTCATGGTGAGCTTTTGTGGCTGTCCGTCGTGCGTGCGTGTGTGCGTGCGTCTTCAACTTTTCATTTAAACATCTCCTAAATCGCTTGGCAAATTTTCACCAAACTTCAAAGGAATGATCCTTAAGTGGACCTCTTTCAAAGGTGTTCAAATCTTTCAAAACTGTCTACGCGCCGGGGGTCACATGGTTTATATAGATTTAAATAGCAAAATGACTTTAAAAATCTTCTTCTCTGAAACCGATAGGCCCAGAGGTTTCATATTTGGTATGTAACATTGTATAGTGGTCCTCTACAAAGAATGTTCAAATGATGCCCCTGGGGTCAAAACTGGCCACACCCCGGGGGTCATACGGTTTATATTGACTTAAATAGCAAAATGACTTTAAAAATCTTCTCGGAAACTTCAAGGCCTAGAGGTTTCATATTTGGTATGTAACATTGTATAGTGGTCCTCTACAAAGATTGTTAAAATGATGCCCTGGGGTCAAAATTGGCCACACCCCGGTGGTCACATGGTTTGTATAGACTTAAATAGCAAAATGACTTTACAAATCTTCTCCTCTGAAACCGCAAGGTCCAGAGGTTTCATATTTGGTATGTAACATTGTATAGTGGTCCTCTACAAAGATTGTTCAAATGATGCCCCTGGGGTCAAAACTGGCCACGCCCCGGGGGTCACATTGCTCATATAGACTTATATAGCAAAATGACTTTAAAAATCTTCTCCTCTGAAACTGCAAGGCCTAGAGTTTTCATATTTGGTATGTAACATTGTATAGTGGTCCTCTACAAAAAAATTTCAAATGATACCCCTGGGGTCAAAACTGGCCACACCCCAGGGGTCACATGGTTTATATAGACTTAAATAGCAAAATGACTTTTAAAATCGTCTTCTCTGAAACCGCTAGGCCCAGAGGTTTCATATTTGGTATGTAACATTGTATAGTGGTCCTCTACAAAGATTGTTCAAATGATGCCCCTGGGGTCAAAACTGGCCACACCCCGGGGGTCATATGGTTTATATAGACTTAAATAGAAAAATGACTTTCAAAATCTTCTCCTCTGAAACTTCAAGGCCTAGAGGTTTCATATTTGGTTGGTAACATTGTATAGTGGTCCTCTACAAAGATTATTAAAATGATGCCCCTGGGTTCAAAATTGGCCAAACCCCGGGGGTCACATGGTTTATATAGACTTAAAAAGCAAAATGACTTTAAAAATCTTCTCCTCTGAAACTGCAAGGCCTAGAGTTTTCATATTTGGTATGTAACATTGTATAGTGGTCCTCTACAAAAAAATTTCAAATGATACCCCTGGGGTCAAAACTGGCCACACCCCAGGGGTCACATGGTTTATATAGACTTAAATAGCAAAATGACTTTTAAAATCGTCTTCTCTGAAACAGCAAGGCCCAGAGGTTTCATATTTGGTATGTAACATTGTATAGTGGTCCTCTACAAAGATTGTTCAAATGATGCCCCTGGGGTCAAAACTGGCCACACCCCGGGGGTCATATGGTTTATATAGACTTAAATAGAAAAATGACTTTCAAAATCTTCTCCTCTGAAACTTCAAGGCCTAGAGGTTTCATATTTGGTTGGTAACATTGTATAGTGGTCCTCTACAAAGATTATTAAAATGATGCCCCTGGGTTCAAAATTGGCCAAACCCCGGGGGTCACATGGTTTATATAGACTTAAAAAGCAAAATGACTTTAAAAATCTTCTCCTTTGAAACCTTAAGGCCCAGAATTTTTATATTTGGTATGTAACTTTGTATAGTAGTCCCCTACAAATGTTGTTAAAATAATGCCCCTGGGGTAAAAACTGGCCACACCCCGGGTGTCACATGGTTCATTTTGACTTAAATAGCAAAATGACCTTAAAAATCTCCAATGAAATCTCAAGACCTATAGGTTTTATATTTGGTATGTAACATTGTATACCGGTAGTGGTCCTCTACAAAAATTGTTAAAATGATGCCCCTGGGGTCAAAACTGTGCACACACCCGGGGATCACATGGTTTATATAGACTTAAATAGCAAAATGACTTTAACAATCTTCTCCTCTGAAACTGCAAGACCCAGAGATTTCATATTTGCTATGTAACATTGTATGGTGGTCCTCTACAAAGATTGTTCAAATGGTGTCCCTGGGGTCAAAACTGGGCACCTCCCCGGGGGTCACATGGTTTATATAGACTTAAAAGTTAAATAGCAAAATGACTTTTAAAATCTTCTCCTCTGAAACTGCTAGGCCCAGAGGTTTTGTATTTCGTCTGTAACCTTGTATAGTTGTCCTCTACAAAGATTGTTCAAAGTATGCCACTGGGGTAAAAAGTGGCCATGACCCGGGGGTTACATGGTTTGTATAGACTTATATGGCAAGTGGGCCTTAAAAATATTCCTTGTTGAAACTGTAAGGCCCAGAGGTTTTATATTTTGCGTGAAACATTGTTGAGTGGTCCTCTACAAAGATTTTCCAATGATGCCCCTGGGGTTCACATGGTTTATATACATTTAAATAGCAAAATGACTTTAAAAATCTTCTCCTTTGAAACCGCAAAGCCCAGTGGTTTCATATTTGGTATGTAACATTGAATAGTGGTCCACTACAAATATTTTTCAAATTATGCCCCTGGGGTAGAAAGTGGCCACGCCCTGTTGGTGACATGGTTTATATAGACTAAAAAAACTTCTGAACCTTCAAGGCCCAGATTTTTATACTCAGGTAAGGGGTTTAGTGCTATTTTTCCCTCTTGTTATTAGCCATTATGATGCCTTAAACTCAGGTGAGCGACTAGGGCCATCATGGCCCTCTTGTTTGAGTTAGTGTGTTATGTACTACAAAACGCCTAAAGTGTTCTCAAGTGTGCGTTATTCAGACATTAAGCTTTTGTAACAACGAACATTCTCAATCTCAAGTTTGGTCTTAACTTACAAATTACAATATAGACCGATGAAAACGGTTGTTATATATCTTTTATTTTCATTGGCTTATGATTAAAAAAAAAGGGAAATTGAAAACTTTTGTCGTTATGTGGCCTAGGCTGCGTTGCTAAGGGCCCACGACTAAGAACATTCTTAGGCTCAATCTTAGTCTTAATCTTAAATGTTAAACCAATGGAATTCAAAGCTCAAATGTAACAAGCTTTCTCATTGGTCAATATTTTAAGTTGAGACTAAGTTTGAGATTAAGAACGTTTGTCGTCGTGGGGCCTGGTATTAGGACTATGTCTACGAGAATGTGATCGCGATGCGTATTAAGCTAAATGTTATCATTTATAGAAATGTGTAGCACTATATATGATATATTGAAATACAGTAGAAATAATTATTATACTACGCAAAGAAATTCGATTGAACAACTCGAAAATTAAGGTACGTGTACATAACGCCGGTTAAAAGTTGCACTACTTTAATTCACTTTCGAACTAAAGTTGCTTTAATCACGGATGGGTTTCATCTGATTATGGATATCTAAAACAACTTATGAAAATATCGTTTCATATATTATTTCCATTTAATACTAATGTTAGTAGGCTGATAGCTATGTATTATAATATTTGTCACAAATCATATTTTTCACACACCTGTGAAGAATATGGTCTTATTTGTCACATTTTTAGTGTGAAGAATGCTGGGTATGCGTGAGGATCACAGAAGAATATGATTTAATTGCATGTAAAAATGTGGATGCGATCACAAACTTCTCAGAAAATGTAAAGAATAAGACTGTGATGTATGAAGAATAACTTCTCAATGTTTACTCCTTTGAAAAATAGGATCCTATTTCTCACAGATGTGAGACCTATGATAAATGTGAAAAATATGGTCCTACATAGTTAAATCAATGATTAATTTTTTGAGCTACTGGTTAGTCGATAAAGGTTCTGAGTCAGAGCAGGCACGAGGCGTTTGTAAATTTGAATGGCTATCCATAGTTTGAGAGAAATGTACATTAAATGAGTTTCTTATAGAATTAAATATCTGACTTATCACAAATTATCTGGGTCCGTATTCACAAAGCTCCGTATCAAGTAGTATACACTTACGTTAATTTCTTAAAACCACGATATTTACACAAGTCTACAGCTGTTTCATTAATGAATAATGATTTATCGACATATTTTATGCACATACATTTTCGAAGCTTGTAAATAATGAGCAGATGTTTCTTAATTAAACTGTTTGTGAAACTAAATGAGTGTATTTCTCAGTGAATACTTGATTCAAAATTTTCGATTCAGTACACCTTAAGTTACAATTTTCCGTAAGAGCTTTGTGAACACCAGCCCAGAATGTGTCCCAGAAACTCGATGAAATAATGGTCGGTATATATTCTTTCTGAAACGCACAGTAAAGCACAGTATTATAGCACTTTATTTCGGGAAAACATGTTTCATTTGTTAAATTTAAAAAATCTGTCTTGAAAAAAACAACATGAATTATACTTGAAAATGTACCTCTAAACAATATGCTATTTGAAGCAAACGCCTCTGTTGAACCATAAGTTTCATATTTCTCACACACCTGTGAAGAATATGATCTCATTTGTCCCATTTTCAAGTGTGAAGAATGTGATTGACCAAAAACGGGGTATGCGTGATGATCACAATAGCATAATTATGACTTCATTGCATATCACAAACATTACAGAAAATGTGAAGAATAAGACTGGGCGTAAAGTGTCGTCCCGGATTAGCCTGTGCGGACTTCACAGGCTGATCCAGGACAACACTTTACGCACATGCATTAAGCCCGGCTTTGTCATCTTACTTAAGAATTCTGTTATAACGCATTACAAAAAGTTCGAACCTAAGGTAACATGGGATGACCAGGGCATCGTCTAAAACATCATGTTACTTTAGAATTCTTTGATTACGCAATTTCAGAATGTTCGAACTTAAGGTAACATGGGATGACCAGTGCATCGTCTAAAAACATCATGTCACTTTAGAATTCTTTGATAACTCATTACGAAACGTTCGTACCTAAGGAAACCTAAGGACCAGGGCGTTGTATAAAACATAACGTTTTTATGACCTGTAGCAAGTGTATATAAAAAAGTGGACTAAGCCGACATCATATGACATTCGCAGATAAAAATGGTAGTGGACAAAATATGGATTCCAATAGTGATATTGATTTAATGCATATTCATGAATATTTTTATTGATTTGCAAAACGGTAATTAGCCATTATTGTTGCATTTAGAAAATATTTCCATCGTTGTTTACGAGTACTAGTATATAAAAACGCACGTTTGATTACTATTTGAAGCAAAAGTCATTTGTCTGAATGTTCATATTTACTTCTTCACGATAGCTACTTAATTAATGCTTCACAGAAGATAAACCACAGATAAAATGTGTCGTAAAGGCTTATTTATATTCGAGTACAAATATTCTGTATGTTAGGATCTGCAATGTTGAATCTCTTGCCTCATCAAAGGTTTAAACTGATACCACCTATTAATTGTGCCAAGTTGGAAATACATTATATTGCTCCTTATTCAAGTACATAATATATTTGCCCATATTCAGTCAATAGTATGAAAAGAATGTATTATGAAATCATTGGTTCTAAACTTCATATCTTTCGCATACATTTATATTGACGAGATGTGGAATGATGTAGTCAACGTTCATCATTTTGTACAGTTTGGAGTCCAAAACTGCATGAATTATAGGGATTTTGTACAGTTTGGAGTCCAAAACTGCATGAATTATAGGGATTTTGTACAGTTTGGAGTCCAAAACTGCATGAATTATAGGGATTTTGTACAGTTTGGAGTCCAAAACTGCATGAATTTTAGGGATTTTGCGTCACAAGAAGTATGTTTTTAAACACTGTTATTACACCAGTGCCTCTTTCAGATGCGCAAAGAGGAGAGGCGGGCACAGAAGATCGCCAGGTGGGAGGCGAAAGGAAAGAACGACAAGGTGGCCAGGTTCCAGGAGCGATGGGCTGCAAGAGCGGAACTGTGGGAGCAGAACGCGGAACTGCGAAAAGAAATGCTCATTGATATTGGTATGTGTTTAAATCTGCAAAAAATCCGTTAAATACTAGAATGCGTATTAGTACGTGTAAAAGAAAAGTGTAGGTACGTAGGTTACCATTTCCTTGTATATATGTGTATTTTACAAATGTACATCATTCAAAGTTATTGTATGTATTGCACAGTGTAGACTTTCGACAATAGCTCAAAATATATGTCCATACACTGCAATGTTATTCATGCACTTATTATTGCTGAAATAAAATGTCCATCGTCTGACCAATTAATTTCGACTCGGCAACTGTAAGCTTTTGACTTTTTAGCACACCTGAGCACGAAGTGCTCGGTGAATTATTGATATAGGGGACCTCTCCGGCGTCGTCCGTATGCAATTTGGACCGTTATCGCGTTAAAGACTACATTTTTTATTCAATCTTGACACAGTTTGTGTATGACCATAAAATCTCGGTTGATATTGATAATGGGCCAAATTTTATCAGAAACCTTAGAGTTATGGCCACTTGTTTGTGGGATAAAATGCAAAAATTGCCTTTTTTGTTCATAGAGACTTCATTTTTCTACCTATCTTGACCAAACTTCCACAGTTTGTGTATTATCAAAAGATCACAGTAGAAGTCAACATTGGGTCGGATTGGGCCACAAACACCAGAGTTATGCCCCCTTTTTTGTTGAAATATAGACAAAAATTGCCATTTTACCTTGATTAAGATTTCATTTTTCTTCCAATCTTGATCAAACTGCCACAGTTTGTGTGTGCCCAAACGATTTCAGCAGGAGCCAAAAATGGGTAAGGTTGGGCCACAGACACTTGTATGTTGAAAAAGGGAAAAATTGCCTCTTTTATTCATAGAGACTTTATTTTTCTTCCAATCTTGACCAAACTTCCACAGTTTGTATGTGGTCATACGACTGCAGTAGAAGCCAACAATGGGTCAGATAGAGCAACAGACATTGGAGTTATTGCCCCTTTGTTAGTGAAAAAACAAATGCAAAAATTGCCTTTCTTGTGAAAAAAAGAGCAAAACTTGCCTTTTTGTGCATCGAGATTTCATTTTTCATTCAATCTTGATAAAATGTCCACATGTTTTGTATGGCCATAAGATCTCAACACAAGCAGCAAATAAGTCAGGCCATGAACACAGTAGTTATATCCCCTTAATTGTGAAAATTAATGCAAAAATGAATTTGTTGCAAGACGGGGACTTCCATTTTCAACCAATATGGGCCAAACTTGCTCAGTTTTTCTATGACCATAAAATCTAAAGCGAATTTGAATACAGGACGGGTAAATGGCAATACACTCTACTCTTTTGAAACAAGCCGGCAAGCATGACATGACCTTTGCGCCGCGGTCGCCATTATCTTTCAGATCTGCAGCATTAACACTATTCCTCCGAAATTGCCTGCGAAAAGTTGAATACCAGAGTAGAGAAAATATATCCAGGTTCTTACTGGTTCTATGTATGAGAGTAAATCAGCTAGACAAATTATTTTAGGACATTATGGCGTACATTCCCACAAGCCTTTCACAACAGTAACGCTTTAATCTTTTCCAGTACTCAGGTGACCCCTTTGGGCTAACATGGCCCTCTTGTTTTCATTTTTAAATTTTAGATAAACAACATCCGATTTTTGTATTTAACCCGTTTTATTTGTCGCAATTTTGGTTCGTTTCAGAAATGAAACCGGAAAAGAAAAAGGCATACTGGGAAGAGAAACGCGCGCAGAAAATGAAGCGAAAGGAAAATAAATTGGCTAGAAAGGAGAACAAGAGACAACAGAAAATGGACAAAAAGTTGTACGCGGGGAAAGACAAGAAGTTACCAAGATGGAGTTTGTGGGCTGATAGAGCTGAAATGAACGCACAAGTTAAAACTGAATCATACACGGGTATGTTGTGAAAATGATACTAGTAATACATATTCAAAGATTCAACAGATGGTTGTGTTGAAATGCACTTGTAAGTAATATGTATGTACTTTTCATTATTTCCTGAATAGTTTCATGACTACCCGTCAACCAGCACTTACGCTGAATTTCACGGGGTAAGTTAAGCAAGCCTTGATGCTGCCATTGACAGGTCGGACGTTCTTAAAATATAAATGTTGACCTCGAATTGCCTAGTTCGGCGTAGCTGTCTAAGATCACTTTTGACCTAGATTTCTTGTGATAATTATGCAGCGGGAAAATTGAAAGCCAATAGAATCGGGCAAATTTTCTAATTTTAGGGAATGCAAACTTAAAACAATCGTTTAACGTATACCAATAACTCTTGCATACTTTTCGGGAATTTACATAATTGTTTACATAAGCGGTTAAAATAAAGTTACAAACATATCTTCGACATACACTCTAGAAATGAACATAATTATGAACAATTTTACTCATTGTATGTCATGATCAGAATGTTATATTCATTCACATAATGAAATAACTATATTGTTTAGATTACATAATCAGCGCGCTTATAAATAGCAATTACAATGCTACAATTCACGGGGACGACAGTCGGTCACAACGTACATTGCCTGTCGAGCTCGCAAGCACAAAATATAATGTGGTAAATTTCTGGTATTTTTCTGATAAATAAGCCACAAAATTCTTAGCAAATTTGATTGAGCTTATATTTCCTATTATTTTATCATTGTGTAAAAATATCATGTAAGCTGTAACCGACTGTCGTCCCCGTGAATTCCTACAACTCCAGCAGAAGAATCTTTCTAAAAAAACAAGTCTCCTTAATAGATACCGAAAAATATGGGGTCTGAGAAGTCACGTAACCGATTAAGGGCAAAAAAATGACATCTCAATATTAATTTTAACGCCGATTGTCTTTTTTAAAGACATTTCTTGTTTGGCCTAGCTGTTAAACCCAACTTTTGACCTTTCGCAAAATCTAATCAAATGTTGTGAACACTTCCCGCCAGAAAGTAGTCCCGAATGAATAAATCCTAATATTGCATCGGATAATTTGAATATATTCGCCCAACATTGGTAAAAAAAGAAGGGGTGCATCATGTCATTTTGCCAAGTTGTAAATCAATACAAATTTCCAGTGCCCTTCCTATTCGTACACGATAAATAGCCGCATGAACGGTGTATATTGCTTGACCCGATACGCGCGAAAGAATTCATCCTAGACTTTAAAGTCAGTGCCCCGTCAGTCTGTCTGACTATATATCGCCCATTGAAAGCCATAAGGGGCTATCGGCCGTCTTTGCCCATATGCTGATGACACCTTCTGGCTTGCAAGGGACGATATGCAATTGAAAGGGCAAGAAACTCGACAAAATTATCTTTGTTGGCATATTGTTTACAACTTAACAAAACATCTATCTAGCCATAAATATTTAATACTTTTTATCTCCACTGAGCACAAAGTGCTCATGGTGAGCTTTTGTGATCGCCCGTTGTCCGTCGTGCGTGCGTGCGTGCGTCAACTTTTAATTCAAACAACATCTCCTCCTAAACCACTTGGTAGATTTTCACCAAACTTCACAGGAATGATCATTAGGTGACCCTCTTTCAAAGTTGTTCAAATCGTTACGGTCCACTGCATATGTAGGTCACCAGAGCTAACAATAGATTTAATAAGTATAAATTTTAAAAATCATCTTCTCTGTAACCACAGGGCCCATAGGTTTCATATTTGGTATGTAACATCCTATAGTGGTCCTCTACAACGATTGTTCAAACTATGCCCCTAGGGTCAAAACGGGCCACGCCCCGGGGGTCACATGGTTTATATAGAATATATAGCAAAATGACTTTAAAAATCATCTCCTCTGAAACCGCAAGGCCCAGAGGATTCATCTCTGGTATGTAACATCCTTTAGTGGTCCTTTACACAGTTTGTCCAAAATATACCCCTAGGGTTAAAACGGGCCACGCTCCGGGGATCACATGGTTTATATAGAATATACAGCAAAATGAATTTAAATCCTCTCCTCTGAAACCACAAGGCCCAGAGGTTTCATATTTGGTATGTAACATCCTATAGTAGTCCTCTACAAAGAGTGTTCAAATTACGCCCCTGGGGTCAAAACTGGCCACGCCCCGGGGGTCATATGATTTATATAGAATATATAGCAAATGACTATAAAAATCTTATCCTCTGAAACCGGAAGGCCCAGAGGTTTCATATTTGGTACGTAACATCCTTTAGTGGTCATTTACAAAGTTTGTTCAAATTATGCCCCTGGGGTCAAAACGTGCCACGCCCCGGGGGACACATAGTTTATACAGAATATACCACAAGGCCTAGAGGTTTCATATTTGGTTTGTAACATCCTTTAGTGGTCCTTTATAAATGTTGTTCTCATTATTCCCCTGGGGTCAAAACGGGTTACGCTCCTGGGGCCACATGGTTTATTAGCTCACCTGAGCACAACTTGCTCATGGTGATCTTTTGTGATCACCTTTTGTCCGTCGTGCGTCGTGCGTCAACATTTTCATTCCAACAACATCTCCTCCAAATCCGCTTGGCAGATTTTCACCAAACTTAAGAGGAATGATCCTTGGGTGACCCTCTTTCAAAATTAATCAAATCGTTTCGGTCCGCTGCATATGTATGTCACCAGAGCTAAAAATATATTTAAACAGTGAAAACTTTAACAATCTGCTTCTCTGAAACTGCATGGCTGAGAGCTTTCATAATTATTTGGTATTTGGCATCCTCTAGTGGTCCTTTACAAAGTTGATGCCCTGGGGTCAAAACTTGCCACGCCCCGGGGATCACATGGTTAATATAGACTTAAATAGCAAAATGACTTTAAAAATCTTCTCCTCTGAAACAGCAAGGCCCAGAGGTTTCATATTTGGTATGTAACATTGCATAGTGGTCCTCTACAAAGATTGTTCAATTGATGCCCCTGGGGTCAAAACTGTCCACACCCCGGGGCTCATACGGTTAATATAAATGTAAATAGCAAAATGATTTTAAAAAACGTCTCCTCTGAAACCACAAGGCCCAGAGGTCTCATATTTGGTTGGAAACATTGTATAGTGGTCCTATATAAAGATTGTTCAAATGATGCCCCTTGGGTAAAAACTGGCCACGCCCCAGGGGTAACATTGTTTATATAGACGTAAATAGCTAAATGACTTTGAAAATTTTCTTCTCTGAAACCGCAAAGCCCAGAGGTTTGTTATTTGTTTGATTACTTTGTATAGGGGTCCTCTACAAAGACTGTTCAAATGATGCCCTGGGGTCAAAACTGGCCACGCTTCGGGGGTCACATTGTTTGTATAGACTTCAATAGCAAAATTACTTTAAGAATCTACTCCTCTGAAAGCAAAAGGCCCAGTGGTTTCATATTTGGTATCTAACATTGCATACCAGTCTTCTACAAAGATTGTTCAAATGATGCCCCCGGGGTCAAAACTGGTCAGGTGAGCGACCTAGGGCCATCGTGGCCCTCTGGAATAGAATATATAGTAAAATGACTTTGAAAATCTTCTCCTCTGAAACCACACGGCCCAGAGGTTTCATATTTGGCATGTAACATCCTATAGTGGTCCTCTACAAAGGCTGTTCAAAGTTTGCCCCTGGGGTCGAAACTGGCCACGCCCCGGGGGTCACATGGTTTATATAAACTTATATTGCAAAATGTTTTTAAAAATCTTCTCCTCAGAAACCGCAAGGTGCAGAGGTTTCATATTTGGTATGTAATATTCTATAGTGGTCCTCTACATATATTGTTCATATGATGCCCCTGGGGTCAAAACTGGCCACGCCGCGGGGGTCATATGATTTATATAGACATTAATATCAAAATGACTTTAAAATCTTCTCTTCAGAAACCGCAAGGCGCTGATGTTTCTTCTTTGGTATGTAACATGATATAGTAGTCCTCTACAAAGAGTGTTCAAATTATGCCCCTGGGGTCAAAACTGGTCACGTTCCGGGGATTACATGGTTTATATTAACTTTAATAGCAAAGTGTCTTTAAAAATCTTCTCCTCTGAAACCACCAGGCTCAGAGGTTTCGTAATTGGTATGTAACATCCTCTACCAAGTGGTCCTCTACCAAGATTGTTCAAATTATGTCCCATGGGTCAAAACTGACCACACCCCAGGGGTCACATGGTTTATATACACTTAAATAGCAAAATTACTTTTAAATTATTCTGCTCTAAAACCACAATGCCTAGAGGTTTCATATTTGGTATGTAACATCCGTATTGTGGTCCTATACAAATATTATTCAAATTATGCCCCTGGGGTCAAATCTGGTCATGCCGCGGGGGTCTCATGGTTTTTATAGACTTAAATAAAAAAATGACTTAAACAAATTTCCCCTTTGAAACGGCAAGGCCCACAGCTTTTCTATTATTTGGTACGTAACATTGCATAGTGGTCCTCTCCAAAGATTGTTTAAATTATGCCCATGGGGTCAAATTTGGCCACACCCCGAGGGGTAATATGTTTTATATAGACCTAATTAGCAGAGTTGCTTTAAAAATCTTTACCTGAAACCGCAAGGCCCAGAGGTTTGTTCAAGATTGTTCATATTATGCCCCTTGGATAAAAATAAGCCACGCCTGGGGGATGCAAATTCCAATTGTGTTACAAGGTCTCAGGCGAGCGTCCTAGGGCACTCAGGGCCCTCTTGTTTAACATTTGAATGTGCATACTTCGGAAAAAAAATGTATGAGTTATTTTCACAATTACCATATAGACGCCGAATAAATATTTTTTAAAGATAATTCTTGTTTCGTTCAAAAGTGAACTTTTGTTCAATTTTTTTTTAATTATCTTTAATCTTCAAATAACTTATTCACTGGAATGGACAGGATCATATCGAACCACTTTTTATTTATTCTATTTATTTCAGCCATGACAGTGGAAGGGGGTGCTACAACCAGCCAGCCATAAATTAGCAGATTCGTCACAATAAAATGATGATGGAACGACGTTTTAAATTAAACAACTGTGCAAAAAAGTGACTCGTATGGTGGGACATAATGGAGACCGTTAAGACCGTAAAATTTTGTCAGTTGATTCCGTGTTAAGTTTCATGAGCGCTTCGATGCCATTTCTGGTTCTGCTATATCTACCATGAACAACCTGTTCATTTCTGATTCCAAAGTAGCTCATATAGTTGAAAAAAAGTGCTTCAAAAAGAAAATATGTGGTTGTAAAAATAAACGGATTTATTACATCGTATTAGATGGACAAAACCCAACACGTGTAAAAAAATTTGTACACATTTCTGATATATACCCCATTTTTTGCTTTAGTTTAATCGCTTGATAAATGCCAGTTTTAATGTGCATGATTGCGAATGTTGGGGTATAGTACATACGAATATTATTTGTATATATTATATAACAATCGTTGTAATAATTTATCTTGAATGTCTTAGCCACTACGTCAGTATCCAACTTCTGACATGATGAGATTATGTTGTTTAGTCAGTCAGTGCTTATGTTTTTAATGACACCAATGCTTTCGGTTATGGTTTTATTAATTGAATTAAATTATAAAAGTATTCTTTCCTCAGTAATTCTGTGTCGTACTCATGAATATAGTGTTCAAGTTAATTAAAGAAAGACAACTGCATCCCAGATAGTGTGATAAAACTTCACACAATGATCTCGAACTTCCGCGCAGAGCATAGCTTGTTTAAATCCCTGCCGGCACAAAGTTCCACATGACCATAAGCAAACACTTGGCGCGAAATTAAATCGTGGACACGCACATGATAAAAACGTGGACAACGTAAAATCACTTAGTTGTTATGTTTAGTTTTTAGCTCACCTGAGCACGAAGTGTTCAAGGGTGAGCTATTGTGGTCAGTCTGTGTCCGGCGTCCGTCGTCAACATTTTACTCCAACAACTTCTTCTCTGAAACCACTAGGCGGATTTAACCAAACTTGGCAGAAATGTCCTTTACCAAATTCCTTCAAATTATTAAAATATATTGAAAACTCTGGTTGCCATGGCAACCAAAAGCTTAAAAACTGGAAAACGTAAAAAATATTCTTGTCAGAACCCACTGGCTGGATTTGAAAATAGTTTTCACAGAAATGCTCCTTGGGTGACCCTCTACCAAATTCCTTGAAATCATTTTGATTTGTTTAAAACATGGCCGCCAGGGGGCGGGGCAGATTTCCTTATATAACTATATTGAAAACTTACAAAATCTTCTTGTCTGAAACCACTGGCTGGATTTTACAATAATTTCACGTAAATATTCCTTGGGTGACCCTCTACCAAATTCCTTGAAATTATTTTGATTCGTTAAAAAACATGGCCGATAGGGGGCGGGGCAGTTTTCCTTATATAACTATATTGAAAACTTTTAAAATCTTCTAGTCTGAAACGACTGGCTGGATTTCAAAATTTTTCACAGATTTGTTCCTTGGGTGACCCTCTACCAAATTCCTTTAAGTCATTTTGATTTGTTAAAAAACATGGCTGCCAGGTGCGGGGCAGTTTTCCTTATATGGCTATATTGACAACTTTAAAAATCTTCTTGTCTGAAACCACTTTTTGGATTTCAAAACAATTTCAAATAAATGTTCCTTGGATGACCCTTTATCATATTCCTTGAAATCATTTTTTTTTTTAAAAACATGGCTGCCAGGTGCGGGGCAGTTTTCCTTATATGGCTATATTGACAACTATAAAAATCTTCTTGCCTGAAACCACTTTCTGGATTTCAAAATAATTTTAAATAAATGATCCTTGGATGACCCTTTATCAAATTCCTTGAAATCAATTTTATTTGTTAAAAAACATGGCCGCCAGGGGGCGGGGCAGTTTTCCTAATATGGCCATATTGAAAACTTTTAAAATCTTCTTGTCTGAAACCACTAGCTGGATTTCAAAATAATTTCACATACATGTTCCTTGGGTGACCGTCTTCCAAATTCCTGGAAAACATTTTGATTCGTTAAACATAATGGCCGCCAGAGGGCGGGACAGTTTTCTTTATATGGCTATATTAAAATCTTAAACATCTTTTCGTTAAAGCCATTATGATGCTTTACACTCAGGTGAGCGACCTATGACCATCTTGGCCCTCTTGTTTATTAGACTGTTGGCGGAAGCCAACGGTCTTTTGTGAGGGTAATTTCCAATACAGGTATCGCGGAAAACTACTTCTTTTCTTTGCAGGCTATTAGTCAGTAAATCGAAACCAGAATGGGTCCTTCTTCAAAACAGCAAAATTTCACACTCGTTTTCTTGCATTTGAATCATTAAGATAATGTATGTAATATGTATTATAATGTCTATATCATGTGATTTATTACAATTACAGTTTGTTAAAAGGTCAATTTATAACAAAATAACTTTAAACTAATTACACCCCTACTTTTGCTATTTACTTGCACGTAACCGAAATATTAACCTGAGTGTCCTGGAATAAGACCAACAAATTAATGCGCTACATCGGTTATTTTTGACTCGTTGCGAAAGTTTTATTTCTTGTCACCGATTCTTATTCTGATTATTTTGACAACAAATTACTGCAATTTATAATTTTAAACTGTAGTATGGAAAATCGAGAGCTTGCATCGTGTGACCTACTTTTGACTTAGTAGGCTACACAGCACTAACAATCAGTGCTCTTAACTAATATGTTTCATTAGTTATTCTGCTCTCTTGCAAATTGACTTGTTAACTGGCACGTATATATTTCCGTTTCCATAAGATAATTAGCTCGAAAAAAATATGTGTTCGTTACTTACAAATTAGTTTTTATTACGATGTCGTATACTATTGAATAGGAAGCCATATGATCAAGTTTAAAGGTGGAAAATTGAACTTCATTCAAACAAATGTTTCCTTTTCGCGAAAATACACTCATAATTCACATGCTTTTAGTTTCTTTTGTCGCCAACAGTTTTTCTAGCGGATTAACTCGTGGTCGCAGTGGTAACTGAGAAGAGTAGCAAGGTGGGAGTACCCACTGAGAGGAGTTTGGGTTTATATCTGTATGAATTTACCCAATTATCTCTCTTGTTAAGAAATGAAAAAAGGCTTGTTTACGATTTTAAAATCAAATCTTTATTTAATAGAGGCTGAGATACATTGGCTTGGGTTTGCTGGGGGTCATTTATTTATATTTCCATAGAAAGAACCATTTGTTTGAAAGATTATACGAAAACGCTGTAAACCGTACAGCAGCTTGAAAACAGAGACTATTAAAAACCGATAGCTATATTTCGATCGATACATATCACTATAGTCATGATGTTCTGCGAATAATGTATTACCTCAATACGTATTATTCTACCATTGCATGTAATTTAACCCATCCCACCTCACTAATATTTAGCTTAGATACCAGTCATTCCAATTCCCATAGGGCCCCATTACAAAACGGCGAATCTTTATTTCCGATTGTGCAAGCATGTTATCAATTTAAAGATGAATCTTTCCTTTTCCAAAAATTGAAATAAAAAAGATATGTTATGTTCCTTCTGAGAAAATGTATCTCGCCTGAATGCAGACACCGTTTAGAAAAAAGGGTATCAGCAGCCATATTTCGACACTAGCCCCATACCACAGTAAACGCAGCCGAAATATTCACCTTTCAAGTTATCCTCCAAAGATATACACCAAAATGTTCCAGACGAACACGGGATATTAGAAATAACCACAAAAGGCATGTCTAAGATTGCTAAATGGCTTTTATGCCAGAAGAGAAAATGAACTCTTTTGTAACAGGCACTTCTTTCGATACACAATGATTTACTGGTATCTAACCTTAAGCTCGGGGTCGTTGATGTGCTGTGCTTGCCAGATATACGAATTAGAGATGTATCACGACAACCCAATCTCTTCCACCCGACTGAATGTGCTGGGAAAACATAAAATCGTTGGGTATTGGCGCCAACGTAAAGTAGGTAGGGAATAATGGGATAATGTCCGAGGGGCTAATGTACGTTGACCGGAATGACGAATATTTCACAAAATTTACCAGTCATACTTTATATGCCTGCTATGATATCTTTACTTTTTACGGTATTTTTAAAATAAAATAACTAGGATGTTAACCATGTTTAATATTGGTTTATTGTTTAATAGTATATATACATGTTAGCAGTTGATTGTATGTGCTTGACTAGCCTTTATACAGTCAATACTAAATTTATCATTAGTTCGATCTTTTAACTGCAAGTAATTTAATTATAAAATTATGTTTGATTTTAATGACATTGCGATATCTATCGGACAAAGTAATAACCGGTTACACACAGTTTTTAGCCAACGGTCTTTTGAGAGGGTAATTTCCAAAACAGGTATCGCGGAAAACTACTTCTTTTCTCTGCAGGCTATTAGTCAGTAAATCGAAACCAGAAGGGTCCTTTTTTAAAACAGCAAAATTTTACACCCTTTTCTTACGTTTTAAATTATAAAAATAATGTATGTAATATGTATTATAATGTGTATATCATGTGATTTATTGCAACAACAATTTGTAAAAAAAATGTCAATTTATAAAAAATGTAACTTTAAACTGAAGACACCACTACTTTTGCAATTTACTTGTATGTAACCGAAATATTCACCTGAGTGTCCTGGAATAAGACCACCAAATTAATGCGCTACATCGGTTATTTTTGACTCGTTGCGAAAAGTGTTATTTCTTGTTACCGATTCATATTCTGAATATTTTGACAACAAATTACTGCAATTGATAATTTTAAACAGTACAATGGAGAATCGAGAGCTCGCATCGTATGACCTACTTTTGACTAAGTAGTCTACGAACAAATATCTATAAACATGTTACTTACAAATTAGTTTCTATTATGATGTCGTATACTATAGAATAAGAAGCCACATTATAAAGTTTAAATGTGAGAAATTGAACTTCATTCAAACAAATGTTTCCTTTTTAGCAAAAATGCACTCATGATTCACATGCTTTTAGTGTTTTTTTTTGTCGCCAACAGTTTTTCTACGCTATCAGCGTTTTGATTATTTCTCAGAATGTCTCCACGTTTGCGAAGCAAATATTGAATTTATATACCGGATGTCGACAACATGTTTCTCTTTTGTGGTTTTATTGCATTAAAATACGAAGTCTCTTAGTAACCAAGAAGCCATTTCCTGTGGCAAACAACACGCCTGAACAACTGCAATAAACCCCGGAAATTCCAATCGGAGCTGGTAGTACATCGCCAAAGCAAGTGCCAATAAAGCCGACCCATTGTTTCGCACAATACCATGCCTTATACTAACAACCCGCATACATCAAGCGGGTGTGATTTGAATCGTCACGTGGAACGAAATATTGATATTAATTATTTACTGTCAAGTGTGAGAATTTTAAAAGGCGCCTCATTTCCCTTGCGCGACGTGTGTGTGTGTGTGTAGTGAATTCGTATCAAGTGCACCGGGATTTTCTTCCACATGGCCATCGCCCTCCAGGAGACTTGTTAGTTAGGTTAAAGGGGATAGTGCAGGATACAGGAAACGCCCCGTTCCAGAGGCGACCCTGGATCTTTTAGTGACCGGCGTGAAGCACCTGGAACACTGCAGCTCGGTTTAACGTCTCATGCGAGAGACTAGTTAGTAGATTAGGGTGTAGCGGAGGCTCGAATCTGCGACCCTGGATTGTGAAGCTAGTGCGTTACCACTAGACCACGGATCCGCCACATGCCGTGCGCGACGTCAATGTTATCTGCGGATTATAATAGAGGGAAACAGGTGCTGAGGAAAACGCTGTGCTGCTCTGGAGCAAATTTTAGAATAAAAAGAGTTGTTCTTCAAAGCTACCACAGATATAATTCAAAGAACATCGTCTGTTTGGTAAGAGTTAACCTTGTGATAAACAAATCGCTCTTATAGCTTGGGCACTCGATTTAACAGCTATTTAAATGTTGAGTCTCCTATAATTATATTTAATACACTTTATCAACAATACTACGATATAAACATACATACAAAGTTCCATCGTCAAAACCCACGGTATATATTCCGTTACCCATACATTATATACTGTGGGAGAATAGCCTGTCAAAAGTTCGTTTTCATTAATACTGATGAGCCACCTGCTGACCAATGAAATTACAATGAAATTTCAAGTAACGTTGAACACTCCTCGAATTGAATGAAGTCTGGAAAACAATTATAAGTCGACCGGTTACTAAGTCATTGAGTACACATTGCTCAAAAACAGACCACGTGCAGAAAAACGGTAAATACGATTAAAGCGAACACCGCCTACGTGCGACCGTTTTAATAACGCGTCGTTTCATTGGTTAAATTATCCGTGAAGACTTGGACAGTTAACATGTGTTTAGGGAATTTAAGTCCAAAAGGGGCCATAACTCTGTCAAAATTTAATGGTTTGTTAACCAAAGTCGAAGTTTTGCTAGCCTAATTGCCCATGGTCGATCAAGAAGCAAGTACTTAACATTATTAACACATACAATGGAGATGGATTACATAACATGTTTCATTAATTTCTATTTAACACAATTATAATCATGTTATTTGTTCGCAGACCACAATAAAAATATGCGATGCTGATGTGCCGTTATATATTTGAGGCGTGTCGTGGGAAAATCGGGCTGAAAGCATATGCGTAAAGTGTCGTCCCGGATTAGCCTGTGCTACGCACATGCATTAGGCCCGGGTTTCCTACGACACGCCTCATTTTATTTGCGTACTTGCATTAAGATATATCCGAAATTAATTGAACATCAGCTTGCAAATGAAGCATCACGTATACAAAAGAAAAAAAAACTTACAAACACACAGGTTTGTTTAAATAATACCTTTTTCTACACCGTCATTTTCACGTTAGAGCCCGAGACGACACTAAGCGTGTTTTTTTTTTAATAAGATTATGTTTGATACATATATAGTAAATAAATTTAGTTTTGTATTAATCTAAATATCACATTGAAGTTTCATTCTTGTTTGGTTGATTTTAAAACAACGACGTGTGAGAAATATAGTTCTTTCGTTACATATGTAACAGTTGTAGCACACTTTGACCGAATATATGAGTTATTTAACGAGCCCGCAGGGTGAGAATATATAATTAACATATTGAGGTCAAAGCGTGCTACAAGACCTAGTGTTTTATTATATACCATATTTACCAATAACATCGCAACTTTCTGCGACGCCGATCCCAATGGGCAATTCCTAGTCGTCACATGGAGTCTGACGTGCTTGGCATGCGTGTCATTTCCAAATTGAGCTCTGTCGCAATGTGTCCACTTAGTGCAATCGCTAGGTGCAATAAGTAGCGTGCGTATAAATCACAACTAAATTTAATATACTGCACGCTACTTATTGCACGGTAAGTTTGCATATTTACCGATTATATCCACCCACCATTTACCGATCTGATATCACAGTTATTGAATACCGCACAACAATGAAAACTCTCTGAAATATGGTAAAAATACCATAATAATATTGCATTTTTGTATGCTCCCCGAAAGGGGGAAGCATATAAACGCCGCTTTGTCCGTCCGTCTGAATTCTAATTTCAATGCAATTCAGTTTGTACGGGTGTGAAACGAATTTCCCCCAATGAGTTTATACACCATACTCCATGTCTGTCCATCCTTACGTTTTTCCGTCCTTCCGTCCGTTCGATACTTCGTTTCAGCGCGACATCTCAGGAACTAATGACCCTAATTTGATGAAACTTTAAATTCAGCATTTCTCTGGGGTGGAAATGCGCTTCCGGTCCGATGTTTTTTCATGGAGTTATTGCCTGTGATTAAAAATAGGACATTTTCAAATGTTCGTTTTCGCGCGAGATCTCAGGAACTAATTGCCTAAATTCATTGAAACTTTATATGCAGCTTCCCTACTAAGGGGACATGCGCATATAGTCAAGTTGTTCCGGTCTGTTAACTTTTCAGGGAGTTATTGACCTTTTTTATATTAAAAATAATACATTTTAATGGAATATTTTCGTTTCCGCGTGAGATCTCAGGAACTAACAACTCGAATTTATTTAAACTTTATATGCACCACTCCTGCCAAGGGGACCTGCACATATTGTCAGGTCGTTACAGTCTGATGATTTTTCAGGGAGTATAATTGCCGTTAGATTATTAATTGGCGTTTTTGCTTGTCCACACTATAACTTGGATGGAGGGATGTTAGAATTGCTGGGCACAAATGTTTGCTGTAATGAGCTGGTGTGTACCGCTCATGAATCAGGTCGCTAGATCAAAGGTCAAGGTCACATCTAGAGGTCAAACGACAAAATTAACTCTTTGCTTGTCTGTGCTTTAGCTTGCCATGGATTTTAAAACTACTTGGCACAAATGTTAATCTCAATGAGACAACATAAAGTGCATGCAGACCAGATCCATGTGTCAAAGGTCAAGGTCACACTTAGAGGTCAAAGGTCAAAATCAGTTTTTTTGTTCTAACTATGACATGGTCGTAGATTGAGATATTTTCCAACTGAATGGCACACGTGTTTGTCTACATGAGACGGCATGTTACGTGCATGAATTAGATCTGTAGGTGAAAGGTCAATGTCATACTTAAAGGTTAAAAGTCGAAATTGGCCTTTTGTTAAACCGGACTTTTAACTTCTTGAATGGATTTTAAGACTTTACACGAATGTTAGCCTCAACATGACAACATGTCGCCGTATGAATCAGCTTCTTAGGTTTCAGTTCAAGGCCACATTTACAGGGCAAAGCGGCATCGGGGAGCATCTATCGGCTTTACCGATATTCTTGTTTAAATACATGTGGGTTTTTTTCGTCAAGAAAGAGAATGTTTTGGTCAGGTTACTTATCCCTTTGTTATGTTGTATACTATTCATGACAAAAACAACCGTCAAAATATGCAAAGGGATTAATCTTGTTTATTCCTATCAAGATAAATGGATGAATATAATTATTACCTGATATACGGAAATACGGTGCCCCAAAGTGACACTTACTTCGAAACAAGTTTTTGTTTATTTCGTAATAACAAAATCGTTTTCGAAAAACAACGAAAATGTAACGTGTTTTTCGTAAAACGTAATTTACCAATTTGTAAATGTAGCTTTATTCCGTTGAACGTAATTGTATTTCCTAAAATTGTAATACTATTTCGTTGAAACGTAACATTATTTCGTTTATTCGTGATTTGTTATTTCGTAAATACGATTTTTTTTTTTTTAAACGGACTACTATTTCGCAAATACGAATTGTATTTCGTTAAAACGCAAATAAACGTACGTATAGAGCTTATCTATTTCGTGATAAACGTAATATTACGTTTTTTTTAGTAAACATTGCGTTTCTACGAAATACATTTCGTAAATTCGAAATAACAAAACATATCTTTAAAAAAAGATTTTCGGCGTCTATGGAAGTTTTGAAAACTAAGGAATGTAGATCGAACTTTCTACATAAAAAAAATTAAGACTGGCAATTGTGTAAGTTGTTTTTTTTTTTTTTTCTCACTTATCCGTCGCATGACTGAACAGATTCGAACGGCACATTACGCCCACATACTAAATCATACTATACTCCTCATAATTATAATTATATTTTTAAATTATATACTATATATTGTAAACTTAAAAATGAATATGTCTTCTCTTCAGTTTCTGAAGGATTAAAAGAATACTCAAGAGAAAGAGAGAAACACAGAAAATAATGCGTTGACGGTTTATAAATAACAAGACATAAACGTGTAAAAATATATTCGGCGTATGTTGTAAATGTTGTAAATGTTTGTAAAGAATGTAAATTGAATATCCAACGTAAAATATGTAAAACTGGTGCATATGTTGATTTGGTTTATACACGAAGAGTCTCATTTCTTCATAGATCGTTACTCTACACGCTTTTAATATTATTTTTCGATATTATTAAAATAAATAAGTAAATTGTCATCATCAAATAGAGAACATATATGTTCATGTGGCTAGCTCCTAAAAAGTATCATGAAATGTTTCTATATTTGAAATAATAAAAAGAATATAATTATTTCATGTCAAAGGAATGAACTGATGAACTGCCCCATGTTTTAAACCAGTTCTCCTTGAATAACCCAAATAAGTCAGACTCATCCGCTCATCAACGTCAGTATGTTTATCTATACAAAGTAAAACTAAGCATTTTACAATTACAACGAAAAATATATATTTGAAGGGTTTTTCATGATTAAATTATTATATTATACAATGAATTTATTCATAGTCTATATAAAAGCAATGTATATGTGTAGATTGAATACGAGAGTTCGGTAGAAACGTCAGTATTTCACAAGAGAAAACAATGATGCAGAGCATCATAAGCCGCCGGGAAACTATGAAAAGTCCATATGTTTAAGATATCTTAATTATGTAATGTCCGTACAATTAACTGATCTTACCGTCTCATATTTTTCATCCGTGATATTTTAAATCTAAATAATGTATACAGTATTTGTCAGGCAAATCAAAATTTAATAGAAGTTACATTGTGTCCAAGACAATAATGACGAGGATGAAGATGAGCTTTGATCACATTATTTATGGATTAAGCATTTATACTATGTGTGCTAAATAAAAACACACCCCAGGGAACATTCATCGCAATTAAATATGATGATCTGACTTCATTTTGTGATAACAAAAACTTAAAGTTATATTTAATACTGGCGAATTAGATTTGTTTTCCTTTTGGGAAAATACGTCTCGAGCGTTTTTGTGTAAAACTATTATAGTGTTAATGCATTCATAAAACGTACGTAAAGTAAAAATACCGAATTTATGCCAGTGTCTATTTATAGGAAGATTCAAAATCTATTTATACATTGAATAGCCTCTACAGGAAAAGATAAGAGAAAATGCAATTCCAATAATTCTTAATAAATAAATCTACCAACCGTTATTAAAATAAACATGCATGGTAAGTTTATAAATATAAGTAATTTTCCATTTATTCTTATTCTTATTATCTATCTTTCTCTGGATGCTGGTTAGAACGAATCAGTGTTGCTGACGTGTATACTATTTATAGGCGCAGGTTAGTCAGCGAGTGTATTCTATGTAATGTTGCCTATCGAATATGCGATATTAAAGGGGGATTTTCCCAAGGTCATGTTACACGGCCTGTAAACTCTGGCATGTAAATTGAAAATGAAAATTGAGCCAATGCAACTTCTGAGTAGAGAACTCAGAACTGGAAATTAGTCAAAACCGAAAACAAAGTAAAGAGGTATGTCTAGATTTTTCCACATTAGCTCATTTTTTCCATTTACCTCCGAAAAGAAATGGAGCCAATTTATTACAGGCCGTGGTGGGGATTTCTTTTAAACTAGCCGATGCAATGTTAGGATTTATTCATTCGGGACTACTGGCGGGAAATTTTCACAACATTTGATTGGATGTTGAGAAAGGTCAAAATCTGAGTTAGACAGTTACGCCGAAAAACATACTATATAGAGTATCGGTTCAAAGTATACGGAACTGGGGGTATTTTGTTAGCTCGTACTTTTCCTACCAAGTCTGCACAGGCATTCACATTTTCAAAAAAAAAGTTGAAATATTTATGACTGGCTAGAGATCTCGTTGTGTTGTAAAAAAAATGCCAACAAAAATAATTTTATTGAGTTTCGTGTCCTTTTAATTGCATATCGTCCCTTGACAGACAGAAGGTATAATCAGCATATGTGCAAAGAAGGCCGATAGGGGCTATGGCTTTAACGGACGATATATAGTTTATCGCTCAGACAGACTTGAGCGGACACTGACCTTGAAGTCCAGGATAAATGCATTCGCGAGAATCATGTCAATATGCCATAGCTATTCTAATTCATTCGTGCGGCTATTTATAGTGTACGAATATAGAAGTGGCACTCGAAAGTTGTATTGATCTATCCTCTAAAGTTGTGGTATGTGTATGATCTATCATTCTATTTTGACCAGTATTTTGCGACTGTTTTCAAATTAGCCTATGCAACGTTAGGATTTATTTATTCATTCGGGTCAAATGTTGAGTTAGACAGTTGCGCCCAAAAACAAAATCATGTCCCGTCACTTTAGGGGCACCGAATGAAACCATAATATTGAGGCGTGTCATGTGAAAATCGTTCTTAATGCCTGTGCGTAAAGTGTCGTTTCGGATTAGCCAGTGCAGTTCGTACAGGCTAATCCAGGACGGCACTTTCCGCCTACAGTGGATTTTTGTTTAGAAGAGACTTCATTGAAACATAAAATACTATAAAAACGGAAAGTGCAGTCCCGGATAAACCTGATGTGGACGGTATAGGCTAGTCCGGGACGACACTTTACGTATATGCATTAAGCCCGGTTTTCCCACGACACGCCTCATATCACTTAGAGAACCAAATAATACCCCACCCAAATGCGTTTTATGGCATGTCAGCTGTAGCTGTATCTATATGCCAAGCATACTGTATCGACGTTTTGCAATAATTGTTTAATAAGGATAATCAACATATAAGTTGGCAGGGTAAAACAGACAATCAATCCGATAAACGCTTTGACTTAATAGAAAAAAAAAACATACTGTTTGCTCACACTTTAGAATCATTTTTGTGGTGTTTGTTTTTTTTGGAAAAATAATGTTGATAATATTTTTGTATTCCTGTCGCTGCATTATATTGACACATATTATGAATATTTATATTGCAGAAAAGGCTAATGAAAGTGTTGTTTTTTCGGAGCTGTCTATGATCACTTTTGACCTAGATTTCTTGTGAAAATTATGCAGCGGGAAAATTAAATGCCAACAGCATCGGGCAAATTTTCTAATTTTAGGGAATTGAAACTTAAAACAATAGTTGAACGTACATTAATAACTGTTGCATACTTTTCGGGATTAAAATTTACATAATTGTTTACATAAGCGGTTAAAATAAAGTTATAAACATATCTTCGACATACACTCTAGAAATGAACATAATGATGAACCAATTTACTCATTGTATGTCATGATCAGAATGTTATATTCATTCACATAATGAAATAACTATATTGTTTAGCCTACATAATCGGCGCGCTATATGAATAGGATTTCCAATGCTACAATTCACGGGGAGGACAGTCGGTCGATACGTACAAAGTTGCCTGTTGAGCTCGCAAGCACAAAATATTAAGTGGTAAATTTTTGCTATTTTTCTGATAAATAAGCAAAAAAATTATTAGCAAATTTGATTGAGCTTATATTTCCTATTATTTTATCATTGTGTAAAAATATCATTGTACGCTGTAACCGACTGTCGTCCCCGTGAATTCCTACAACTCCAGCAGAAGAATCTTTCTACTAAAAATAGCGCGCGGTAAAGCTGTGTTAATACACACGCATCAGTTAGCGTCCGGAGAATCCTAAACCCGAGAATTTCAATACATTGCCTTACAAATTCCTGTATCATTTATGTTTACGTAAATTACTAGTATTTAGCTTATTCATGTATCACTGCTGCAAAGATGGGGCGGTATCTTATCGGTTTATTCACGGTACTACAGATATTAAAAATGATTGAGTTTATCTCAAATTAATTTTGGGGCCTATAAGTTTTCTTATGGTGTCCGAAAAATCTAGTGTCCGATAAGTCTCCTTAGTAGGGACCGAACAATCTGGGGTCCGAGAAGTATCCTTAGTAGGGACCGAAAAATATGGGGTCCGAGAAGTCACGTAACCGATCAACTTGGTCCTCTTGTAATAGATTAAGGGCAAATAAATGACATCTCAATATTCATTTCAACGCCGATTGTCTTTTTTAAAGACATTTCTTGTTTAATTCTCTAATAGTTTACCTGCTAGATTCCATCGTTAGATGTTTAATCAAATTTCAGAAACCAGACGAGACTTAGGTGCCACTGACAACATATCAGCTTGAGTGCAAAATATTGTTATATTAGCAAGGAAAGATGGACAATACTGAACATTCCTTGGACGATACTTCAAAGGTCTTGAAGCCCGGAAACATAAAGTCTTTGGCTGCAATTTTAAAGGTGTGTCGCGATGGTGGCTTGCACAAGAACAACGAAAAAGAAACATCACAAGACGAGGTTAATGAAACACAATACAGGAAACAAGCGAGCGAGCACCTGAAAGCACACAGTAGGGATCAGTATCCGGAGTACACACGGAAACGCACCTACGGTCAGAAATCATTAGCGGATGTGATCTCGACCTGCCGCAGTGAGGGGAAGCAAGTGTACGACAACGTGGCTAATGTACCGGACACTGACATGGCTAGGATCGAAGAAATACAGGGAGAGACTGGAATTAACATCGCGAATACGAAAGTGCACGTTGCCGACAGGAAACCTCGGCTGCGGCAGTCCAAACAGTCCGCAGCTAGCACAATGACTACCGGAAGTGACAGTTGCAAAAGCGCTCAAACCTCTTGCGACAGTCGCCAATCACCTACAACCATATCGTCCAGTCATCTCACACTGGTAACTGCTTTATTCTAACATGATTCTCGCAATTTTTTGTATGGACAAAGAATATTGCAAAGAATATTCGAGAATAATACATTAAGTGTCTGATTGTTTAACATACTGGTACACAATTTATGGAGAATGCTATTGTAAATGCCACAAATCAACTGATTAAAACTTTATGTAAACAAATTCGTGCAGAAAAAAGTAACCATGGATGCTGAGAATCAAGCGATGAAGCATCTTTATTAACGATATTTCTGAAGATACACTTATCTGATTTGTATATGATCCAGCTAACTTGTTTAATACGTGTGATGAACTGTTGGACTATAAAGCTATTTTCAATGGAAAACTAATATTTTTGAAGCAACATAATCGATTAATAAAATCAATGGTTTTAACAGATAACTTGTTTACTTAGTCTTGTATTATGTTTACAATACTTTAACATGAATAGCGGGGATTCATATATCCTTTCACAAATGCTCGAATAGCAATCCCGGCAGAGTAATATTGTTTTCATTTCATTAACGGTAGAATGAATAGAAATCTTTTTTTCCGCTATATATTAAATAGTTTATCAAAGTGGTAATTTCTTTTCATTATTTTGTTTTATGTATTTTAGATCAGCCAGCCACTAGGTGACATTTCTTCTGAGGATTGGCTTCAGTTACGCATGCGCCATAGGTCAAAGCGTAACCGACAATGTCAAGCAGAGCACGATAATATATTGAAAGGAGATGAGAATTTAGATCGTGCAAATACATGTACACAGGATTCTTCACCATTCGGCACCATGGAAAAGAACTTAGATACAAATGTGGAAGACACTGATACTGTGAACGTAGGCGATTCCGGAAATGGTGTTTCTAAAACAGAAACAGAAACCATGGAAGAAAAGAAGGTAGAAAACACTGAAGTTATGAATATGGGTGACGATAATATAGAACCATGTGATCAAAATCGTATTAAAAATGACAACAATGCGAAAGGAGAGAAAGTAATTGAGGAAGTGAAAATAAAAGACGGAAATGTGACACTAGTTTTATACAAGGTGAAAGAAGAGTCGTTTTTAAAAATGAAACGCGAGCACAGCAAGTCAAAAAGTAAAGAAAACGTGGATTCAATAACTATAAGCAATACCAATACAAACGATTGTACAATGATATATAACGGCGAAGAAACTAATAAAACAATAAAAAGAGATGAGAAATCGTCGCAATTCAAGGACAACGAGCTTGGAAACGATTTCACAGATAGTGATGGTTTGCATGGTTTATCACATTCCAGCTCAATGGTAACCGGTGTCACGAATGATTACAAAGGGTCCCAAAGGAAAACTAATAATGACGACGTTAATAATGAAAGAGGCGATATTAAATCAAGCAATGCTGAAACCCCTGACCCGTGTACTATTTCGCAAGATTGTAGTACGGAGTCTGTGCAATTTTATCAGAACACCGTGAAACTGAGCGAAAGAAACACTGATATACATAGTACGGATAGAGAGCAAATACTAACGTCAGAGGATGACGCTGAAAAGGGAAATCAATCGGAGCCGTGCATATCATATGAAAACAAATCATCTGAATATACAAAGACATCTACTGAAAGCGATATTCAAAACAGCAATATGCCAAACTCATCATTGGATAATACTGCAAGACAAGAAGAACAAAGTACTAGTGACACAGGCTTTACGAATAAGGGCAGTAAAAAACGAACATTGGGGAATGGTTTTGTGGTTTCTTCTGAAACGGATTTAAACAACATCACGGAAGAAGAAGCTAAGAAAAATGAAAATATTAAAAGTCAACATTCAGACATCAACACTAAATCAAATGAGGACACTGGCCATAAATCTGTTATAATAATTTCGAACGATGTCATCAAAGGTAAACATGTACACGAAAGAAACAACAGCAAAGAAAGTGGGTCGATGGAAGTATTGAGTTCAAATAGTCTGCCCATAATTCGACCAAAAGGAGGCGAACACGAGATTAAGGTAAATGTTTATACACTCGTACTTAAATATAACCTACACAAATTAAAGTCGATCCTTACCTTATTGGTTTTGTTTGACTGTATGTATTTCACGCTGTTTTTATTTTGTTTATGCTGTAAAAATAGTCAGCGATAAAGATAATTTTTCGGCGTAGCTGTCTAAGATCACTTTTTAATAAACTAACCTTTATTAGGTCGCGGTGGCGTAGTGGATATGGTGTCCGCCTAGCGATCGGGAGGTCCCGGGTTCGATCCCCACTCTGGGAGCGTTCTCAGTGTCTCCCCCGAAGACACCAAGTACTGGTTCTACCCAGGAAACGGACTCGAGAGTGTCTCTATAAGCCTAAGGCTTTCGATGCAATCGAGCTAAAATAAATAGGTTTAAACTAAGATCACTTTTGACCTAGATTTTTGTAAAAAAAAAACTGCTAATGAAAAGCTAGAAATAACTTAATTATGCAGCAGTAAAAGTAAATATCATTATTCGATTGGGCAAATTTTCTTGCGTGGGAGAATTTTAGGGAATGCAAACTTACAAAGACTGGTTTAATATCTACCAAATATTTGTTGCATAATTTTGGGGATTAAAACATAATTGTTTTCATAAGTAGTTAAAATAGTTTTATAAACATACCCTCAACATACTTTTTTGAACTGAGCATACGTATGAACATAATATATCATTGTTTGTCATGAACAGAATATTACATTCATTCCCAGAATTAAATAACTATTGTGTTAAGCCAAACGGCACGCTCTATAAATAGCGATTGTACAATGCTCCCATGTATCCTAGTGCGTTCAACACGGGAAGCATTAAACTGTAGACTACCTTTGCTATGGTGTCCGAAAAATCTGGGGCCCGAGAAGTCTCCTTATATAGGTGGGGACCAAAAAATCTGGGGTCCTCTCTTGAATTATGTTTAGAGTAAAAATAATATCTGATATGGCAATTTCAACGCCGATTTTCTTTTTAAAGATATTTCTTTTTTAAAAATGTATCATTTTGAAAATCTGTCAGAATGGCGATACAAGTACTTATATTCGCCCTCAAATGTAATGGTACAGTATTGATTTGAATGAACTTAAATGTACCTATAGTCTAACTGGAGCAAAAAATTGTCACACTAGATTTAAAGAAATATATTTTGGACCCAGTAGGATAACTAAGATACACTCTGATTATTATACATGTGTATTTGATATATTTTGTTTTAAAAAAAGGTTCAGATAAAAATCTTTGCAAATGCTAAATTAACAAAATATTTATGATTTCTGATTGTACAACTAATATCTATTCAGTACATAGACTGATGTATGTTTGTTTCAGAAAAGTTCCATGTCAACTTCAAGTATAACTGGAATGAGCCCAGCAGCTAGAGAGATATTGCTAAAGCAGTCATTGAAGCAGATGAATGAGGCTGCGATGAAGCCTCAAGGAAGTTTTCTTAATGTATTATCCAGTCTGAGCTCGCTTCCGGAATCGAAAAGCAAGCCCATTTCCAGGAAGGCCAACCCAGGGATAGACGTGGCTGTGAAGATTGTCGAATCCAGAAAACAGTTTTATCAGAATGGCGTCGTTAATCCGGTAAGAATTAGATAATCTTTATTCATCGCAGATTTATAGACGTTTCTGACTGGAGCTGAAATATATAATAAATATAATAATTTATTAAAAACATATTGTTTGATTGTAGTAACATTGATTAATTAACAGTACAACAAGTTATACTGTTCGATGCATTACGACACTAAAATGCTATGGCGAAACGTTCTTGTTATCATAAATCCAACGGCGCAATAAGTGCGTTGTGATAGATGAACGAGGACGTCTGGTTCGATATCAAATCAATAGGGATGATCAATCACGTCAACAGCAATAGTGTGCTCTTACTGGGCGTGTTTCTTTAGAATTACATATACTGTATAAGATGATTGATGTTATATCGCAAATAAAGCATCACGCTGTTTTATAAGATTGTATTGCTCTAAGGTACAAGACGTAAAATCGTTTAAAGACCTAGTTTAATCCTTTATGTCACCCTTCCCAAATCTGGGGTACCACTGTGTATTGACACCCTGCTATTGTCACAGCGTGGACACATTCATTATGGCGACCCTTATCAGCTAAGATCAATACACTACAGCATTTGAAACGGTGCACTCAACCATTGCTCAGTCAGCTGAGAGAAATCAAAATGCTGAGAGCGTAGAAAGACTGTTGGCGAGAAAAGACACTAAAGTAAATAAATTATGACAGTTTTTTTTACAAGCAACATTTATTGAAGTAAGTCACCCGTCTGTTATATCATCGCTACAAAACAAATATCGAAACTTATACACACTACTTAAATAAATTGGTATAAGCCAACATTGGACCTAATTGAAGATGGAGACCCAGGCCTATGTATTTTGCAAATTAAAAATTGTGTAGCGCGCGTCTTATTCAATGCTATTTATCTACGACATTCTCGTCTTTTTTTTTTGTCATTCGTGGGAGGAAAATATTTTTTGTGCAAACTAGTTAAAAAGCAAACAGAGTTATATGCATACAAGTCAATTTACAACTTGTAAAAGTAGTCGATAAATCGTATACATTCGAATCAATGTTAAGTGCTTTCTATCACAAGCGCTATGCTCAGTAAATACCGATTTACTTCAAAATTAGTTAAATTAATAAAATACATTCAAACTCTCTTTAGAAATACAATGCCTTTCCACAATTCATATGCATACTTCAAAAACAATAGCATTCGTCAATCGAGTGGTTACGATTGCTCCGCTATATGTACTGAGTCAATACACTGTTGTTAAACTTGAGCAATATGGTGTAATACGTACGCAGTTAACCAGTCAACAGCACAAACAGATACGCTATCATACCTATGTAAATAGATATAAAATGAATTCACTTGTAGATGTGGACTAACTGGGTTATTATTATTGTTGTTTATAAGTATTTAAGTCGGATCTATTTCTTGTCATATATTTATAGAAACTACAATCGATAATAGGAAGCCTCACTGTTTAGCGAGCGAAGCGCAGTAATCTATAGATATACTGACTCATAGCCTGCAGAGTAACGAAGTAGTTCCCTCAAGACCGATTCCTGAATACAACTACTAAATCCTGTTGGCTGTCGCCAACAGTCTAAAAATTGCAGATAATGAAAAGAGATTTTATGGTGGACCAATACACAGAGTGGAATACCCAATAGAGTGGTCAGACATTCCTTAAACCTAGGCCTTTAAAGTTGCTTATTATTCGTTTAGCTCTCATAATTCCTTAAACACCCGTCGCCTCTTAATTTAAGAAAGGCTCTCTATTCAAAAGATTGTACATGTACTAGGACCATCTTAAACTAGTTCGATACTCACCCAAACAAGCAAAAAACATTTTGTAATTTATTTTTTATGTTTCACACATTGACACTCACTCGTATATATTTATTTTAAATTTTTATTGTCTTTAATTCGTAGACGTGCGTTGTATATAATTATAACTATAATAAATTACATCGCACTTGATTCATTTTTTATTTAATCTTATATCGGTCCCGCGCAGCGCATGTTACAATTAAAATAAAAATGTTCAGATTTTTTATTTCTTTATTAACTAGTACTGCAAATATTCTTGAATTGGGTTTTATAATTGCAAAAAAAGCAAAACTAGTTTTGCGACAATGACGTTTGCATAATTACGTATCTATAGAAATGAGAATAAAGTATCATGTTAAGTCAATATATCATTATGTTTGTTTATTTGTATTTCGAATAAAATTTACGCGGATGAAACACATAATGGGGTGGCTTTGTTCGAAGAAATTCGTCAGCAAATTCTTGTATTGATTTTATTAACATACTCCTAGAACCGCTTAATAAATATTTTGCAGCGGAAGGTTCCTTTGTCACTTGTAACAAGTGATTTAAACTGAAGGTCTATTTTCGTGCATGTATCCTATTAATATTTCAATCTGCCCATTAAAGTGATTCCATTGTGCTAATACAAACATCGGTAATTTTACCAATAACGCTATAGAAACTTTATATATCCTGTCCCTGTATTTGTTTAAACTCAGTTAACCAGCGCAATATTGAGAGGTTGAACCAAAATCTATGTGTAATCGGTGCTGAATAGAACTTCCGTAATGCATCGAGCATTATTGTATAATTGAAACATTTCCATTACAAAACAACCATAATTATACGTTGGATTTGTAAGATCTATACGCACTGGGCAAATATTCATAGAGCTGCTTATGGAAAAATATAGCTGTAGGCGTACTTAATTACATTGTTCTTCTGAAACTTTCTTTTTGAAATATAGAAAGAATTATGATCAAAAACGGAACATACAGAAGCAAATGTAAAGCAGCTGAGTGTAAATGGAACTAGATATATAAAAGACAACAAAAACAAATCAACTGGGTCTGTTGGCTTTCAGATGTACAGAATTAAGCTTTGAATACGTACGACCCGTCACAGGTACTTAAATTGAAACAGACCTGTATAGTGAAATCTTAAAGTTTCAAGTACCCGGTACCCATGCGACCCCTGGGCCTTGCAGACATGCACTGGCCTTGATAGTAGACATATAGCGCCGAACAGAAAAAGATAACTTACACTTTCATACTCTGCGCATTATGCCATAGTTTACTATTAAAACACAAAATTATAACGCTTCTAGATTCATATGATAATTGTATTATTAAAATATTATTATTTATTTGTATTGATATTTTCAAGTCTCCTACTTGCAACCCAGCAATGACGTACGCATTACGTCACAATCCAGTTCGAGAGTTATTATTATCAACAACGACAATTTAGAGTCCCTTAGAAGTTCATACTATAAAGGTCAACTTCACACAGTACCACTCTACTGTATACTTTCTTTCAGATCACCGATGTATCAGCTGCTCATTCACTCATTGTTTATTAAATTTGATAGTTTAACTTATGAAGACCTGTAAGTCTTATATTACAAATGCCTACACGTGTGCATGCGATATACGAAGGAGTAAAGGAACTTGACGAACACTGAGCTATTTTAAGAGCAATAGGCCAATTTTACGAACATAATACGTTACTGCTGATGATTAGGCTACATGATCCTTAATAAGGCAAGGTTAAAAGATTTGGCTTTAGAGCGGGCGAAAATATTAGGACCTTAGTACCTTCCAGCATATACATACCAGGGTTTCCCGAAGGCCTGTTTCGCTTGTCGGGCCCGGCATGCCTTCAAAACAGTTAGTCATTTGCCGACATGCTTAAATAACGTCGACATGCTTTAATTTTCAAAGCGACAACCCTTAATCCCTTTATCTATTACACCGATCTTTAACCACAGGGCCATAAACGAACGCCGTATTGATCGATAAGGTCTCATTTCCAACAGTGGGATCGACAAGTGACTGAACAGTGTAGTCCCGCCCACAACGATCTCATTAGCTAATCAAATACGGCGATTTTTATGGCGGAGTTTATACCTTACTAACATCTCAAAAAGTGTTTGACAACAAATACTAGCGTTGCCAGGAAAAGTGAATAGGCATTTTAAAACATTCGATTATCATATTTAACGTTTTATTTTATCCCCGTAATTTTCTTGTCCATCTCACAAATTGACAATCAAAAATTTGCAAACGAATAATGTAAAATAGAGCCTCATTTTAAAACAGAATTTAACGTTGTCAAACTTAAGTTTGTTTTCATAAATACTGCATTAAGCACGTGGCCAGTACATGCACGTTTTTCTTGAGGTATCCGTGACCTTGTGCATGGCAACATAATTTTCGCGCGCTTTTGTAGAAAAACACGCTTTTTACATGGAGATACAGGACCGAATTTTATGTCGATTAGGAACCAGTATTTAAAAACAACGGTGATTTTTCGGCTTTTAGTGTCCGCATGTACTATAACTGACATTAACAATTGATTTCTTTCACATAAGAAAACAATTAATGATTTTAAAAAAGTTTTTGAAAAAAAACAACAACTAGCGGTCATTGCATTATTTTAAGGCGGAAAAACGGCTAGGCTTTTTAACAAAACCATACACGATTAAAAATTAATTCCATAAAAAATAGCAACCTAGTATTTTGATGTAGCATCTAATCTGGTAAGTTCGTGGCCTCCGGTAAGTTCGTGGATGAAATTATGACGTAATTTTCTCTTCAATGACGTAACGTCGCGTGTCCGAATTCTTGGCAAGTGTGAGCCGAAAAACAGCTTGACTTACTTTAGCTCAAAATTGCGTAAAAAACATCGACTGATAAATATACCATGTTAGTAAAGTTTATTATTGCAGTTATTTGTGTTGTAAACTTATAAATTGTTAAGAAAATTCAACCCCTCGTGTTGTTAATAAACATTTTATAAGTATTAATTTCATTAAAATCCAACAAAAATCAAAGGAAATAAATAAGGACATTAAAAACTTGCCGTATTTATATCAAAAAGCAAAAATCAGTGGAAGGGCCTCCGCGTATGAAGTCGTAAAAAGTTGCCCACGAACTTACAGGAAGTTGAAAAAGATCAAGGTTGTTGTTGGGTCGTGTTTATTTTTAATGAAGATTACAGATTTGAACGATCTCGAGGAGGGGGTTGAGCGGCTTTTTAGCGCGGGGGGGGGGGGGGGGGGGGGTCGTGGATGCTGACATGCCTTCAAGAAATCCTGCGGGAAACCCTGCATGCATATATTACATATTTTGCAACACAGTAACAGTTAATATGCAAGATATAATAGTTTAGCTTGATTGCATATTGTAGACTTGTACTAGGCTTCCGAGAAACATAACATGAAAAGAAAGGCGATAAACTAGATCTAGATGAGATGAAGTACTTTTCAGTTATTGAAAATCGAAAATCGACATTTTGACAATTTTACTGGTGGCGTACGCCGCTTCCGTCCCCTCTTAAGCCGCCTATGTTAATTAAAGTAGATCAGCATTATCACAGCATGTGGTGTCACGTTTACAAAATGCACTCTGTCTGTATGCAACATCTCTGATTCCACAAAATCACCATGGCACAGCGCGTGCGATGCATGACTTGTGAATATTGTCCAACTTTGTATTGCAATCAATAGATTATCAGTAGGAGATAGGCATATTAAAAATACTGCTGCATGTATGTCAAACTACTGCAAAATGCAATACAGAAATACTGCTGAATTGACATCTTTGATGTTGATATAGAGGATATTTGTTGATTTCGGTGTAAGATTGTATTTTATGCTTTTTGGACAATAAATAAATAAAATTGCGCGAGATAAGCTAAAACGTCACAAGTTCGTGTATTCTGACGTCATAAATGATTCCAAAACACTCACTCGTTAGTATGGTGGGAAAAAGTGCCCTATTTTGTGAGTCGTTGTCGTTTTGTGAGTCGTTGTCGCTAAATTATAACTTTGTTAAATTTTATAATGTGTTTTATGTTAATACATGCATGTACATACTGTACATGTATATACATTTGCCAAGGGTTGTAAACCAACACTTGTAGATCGATGCTATTTGTGAAAAAATAGTCCAAGGGGCTGCTCGAACAGTGAAAATATAAACTTTTATTCCACCAATAAAATTCGAAAAGCATATAATAAATAACAATTGTATGTGTTGTCTCATTTTTACTGGACACATGTATGTTAGACTGATTCATTTTTTAATACCACGGGTTATATTGTCTAAGGCGGATACTGTATATTGTCTCAACTCTAGTACCATTTACATTCATTAGGCTAGGAGAAGCAAGTTTAGTAGTTTGTTACTAAGATAATGAATACTGTCTGAAACAGAATCGTCTGTTAATGAAACTAGTTATACTTCTGCTTGTATACACGTATATGTATTGTTTATTAATTTGTATAATCTCTGTTGTGTAAAAATACATGCACTTTTATTTGCACGTTTAAGAGTTAGCAAGATTCTTAAATGTACAATCAACACGTATTAAAATGTGTTTCAAGTGAAAATGGTTAATATTAAACATAATTATCATAAAAACTGCAATGTTTTTCTTTAATACTGTGCAAAACAAATTGAATGTTGTATCAGTATCTGAATCTGTTTGTGAGTACTTTCACTTTAAATGCTAATGTTATTATAAATTGCAATTATTTTCGACTGATTTGTACTTTCATTTTTTAATATCAATGCACCTTTTTCATGAATGCACATACGATATACTGTATATTATATGAATGCATGTACACATTAAATACGCTTATATTTAATAACATCTTTTTTAAACTGAATACATTGTCATATACAATTGGCATCTCTACATCATATAAATCACGTATCTAATGTACATACAATATATATATTATTCAGTTTACTTAGATTTTCTAATATTCCATCATAATTCGAAAACGATCGATTATATTACATTTAAAATATACATACATATAAAACAACGTTTACTGTGAATTTTGAATGATTTTAGAATTTGAAGCGAATGTCGTTTAATCCTTATTATTCAATTATTGGTACAAAAGACTGCAAAAGATGTTCATTTATTTATTTTTATAAAAACAAAAAATAAAAACATGACAAAACATTACAAACATTTGATATGTGTTTTTGGAACAAAACAACAACGACAGGCATACGACAGTAAAAGTAACTTGCTATTGTTTAAGCTATTGCGTATATTAAAATGTACAACACTGTTTTACAGGAAGAAATAAGAGAACAAAGGATCATGAAACTCTTCCGCGTAATACAGAGGGCCCGGAACGTACCCTCGTTCTCACCTTCTAGTGACGTCATCAAAGACGAAACTTCCGGTTTCTTGATGATTGACTACGGCAGACGAGATGACGTCTACACGATTTCCGGTCGTCATAACAATGAAGCTCTTTACAATTTTCTGCATAAACCTCTGGATTATGAGTTATTATGTTGTAGAATGAAAGGGGTGCAGTCCAATGTCCACAGAAAGGAGAAAGCTCTGCACGTGCTAAGACAAAGGTTTCATCCTAAAGTCTCTTAGAAAGGGGCTGCCGACAATTTACACATTCGGTGAATTTCCAGATCCAGTAGCCCAAAACTGATATCCCCGTTTAAGCAAAGGTCCATTAACATCGGAAGTAAATATTATTACGAAAGATACTAAACTATTTAAAATAAAATGTGTTACAATAATAATAATAATAATAATAAACTTGAATCTGGTTAAACGATACAAAGAAATCAATCTATTAAAGTGTTATTTGCATATTTAAATTTTTTATTGGAGCCTTTAACGGCCATGAGCTTAATGGGGAGTTTTGAGCACTCATCCCATACGTACTTTTGTATAAATTATTGGCTCCCCCAAAACAGCCTAATAAAAAACGAAATGTCAATAGGTTGAAAGCACGCGTGGTTATCAAATATTAAGTAATTAATTATTAATTGTTATTCAACTTGTTAATAGCTATAGTCCACATTGACTCGTAATTAAGTGCCTCGGTGCCATGGTAGGCATTACGGATTGCTATTGGAGTTACCATGCTACGCTATTGGTGATTTAAAACGCACGTCGCAGTCGGGTTGTTAATAGCTATAAACCACATTGACCCATAATTAAGTGCCTCGGTGCCATGGTAGGCATTACGGATTGCTATTGGAGTTACCATGCTACGCTATTGGTGATTGAAAATGCACGTCGCAGTCGGGTTGTTAATAGCTATAAACCACATTGACCCGTAATTAAGTGCCTCGGTGCCATGGTAGGCATTACGGATTGCTATTGGAGTTACCATGCTAGGCTGTTGGTGATTGAAAACACACGTCGCAGTCGGGTTGTTCATAGCTATAATCCACATTGACGCGTAATTAAGTGCCTCGGTGCCATGGTAGGCATTACGGATTGCTATTGGAGTTACCATGCTACGCTATTGGTGATTGAAAACACACGTCGCATTTGGGTTAAAACTTATAATGTGAAGTCAAAATTGCTCACATAATGTGTGTAGGATGGTCAAATCTGTATCCTTAGTTTAAGTCTAAACAATACGACATTTTATTTGATTTGACGATTTTATTCCGTCTAAGTCTGTTAGCGACAATGTCAATACATATAGGTCTAGTACTACAATAATGTGCAATTGTTTAATCAGTAACTTCCCATCATTTACTTAGATGTCCCTGTATTATTTTCTCATTTCAAACATCAGTTAATTGTGGTCATAACATCCATTTTTTACCATGCATCGTCACAAAAAATGTACATATATGAGCACATTACTTTTATAGTTTATGCATTTTGCGAAAAAAGTTCCAGTACTCTAATATGTATGTCTGTTTTAACGACTATGATATATATAATATTTTAATCGTGTCACAGTATCATACTCATGCCATATTTATATATTCATGTCATTTAACAAAGTATTATTACATCATATTTTCGCTTGGTGTATTATGTAAATAGTTGATACATTTATTGTTCATGCATTTTTTGCGAAAAGTATGTGATAACGTCGGTGAACGAAAAATACTAACATGATACTAGCTAATTGTTCTATAGACAATGACAAATATTATCTTGTTAAACTACCCAATAAAAAACGCAAAAAGAAGTCCGATTCCGAGCGGAGCATAGTAAAAAGTAGTTCCAATTACAGTTGAAAAAATATATGTCAAATCATGTTAGAATCGAAATAATTTTCGCATTATCGTTGAATATCGGCCAATAAACAACTCTTTGTCGTTCTTATGCGAGGCTATTAAACAACTCGGGCTAACGCCCTCGAAGTTTAATTCCTACGCATCAGAACTCCAAATCGTTGTTTATTGGCCGAGAAACAACGATAAATCGAAAATTATTTCTAAAATAACAACTTGCCAACGAGGTCTAGAATTGGTCATTTCGGTATATGTTTTTCTCGATTTCGGTTTGTCCTACTGGTGAAGATGACATAAGTTAGAAACCAGTAAATCAAATCTCCATATGGACCCATTGTCGAATAGCAATATTTCTTTGCTTCCCTCATCTCTTTCCTTTATTTCAGATGTTAGGAGTCTCTTTGGAAAGATGCTTCTCTCTTCTTTCAAAATGTAAATTAACAAATATAGAATCAATGCAAAAATACATATTTTGATTGTAGGCACCCGTAAAAACGATTTGACATACGGCCAATTTTCGAATATTGGGCAACTATTTACTGACATCTAACCTGTAGGACATGCTGATCAATACGCCTCGTTGGGTCTGGAAGGCACTTTCGAGAAGTCGCCACGTAAGGCATCAGTCACTCATGTGCAACAATCTCGCTTCTCAGCGCGGCGCAAAACTCGATACATCTCGCGTAAAATTTACATTGATTTGATAGGGAGCTCTAAATAATTATTTGCTGTAACTTCCGTATTTTTTCGGCGTAGCTGTCTAAGATCACTTTTGACCTAGATTTCTTGCGATAATTATGCAGCGGGAAAATTGAATGCCAATAGAATTAGGCAAATTTTCTAATTTTTGGGAATGCAAAGTTACAACAATGGTTTAATGTATACCAACAACTGTTTCATAATTTTGGGGATTAAAATGTATATAATTGTTTACATACACGGTTAAAATAAAGTTATAAACATATTCTCGATATACAGTCTAGAACTGAGCTAAGTATGAACATATCTTCCCATTGTATGTTCATGCGCCGATATTGGTTGGTCTGCAAGCTCACATAAGTCGGTCTGCTACCTCACATAGGTTGGCCTGCTAGCTCATATAGGTTGGTCCGCTAGCCCACATAGGTTGGTCTGCAAGCTCACATAAGTCGGTCTGCAAGCTCTCATAGGTTGGCCTGCTAGCTCACATAGGTTGGTCTGCTAGCTCTCATAGGTTGGTCTGCTAGCCCACATAGGTTGGCCTGCTAGCTCACATAGGTTGGTCTGCTAGCCCACATAGGTTGGCCTGCTAGCTCACATAGGTTGGTCTGCTAGCTCACATAGGTTGGTCTGCTAGCCCACATAGGTTGGCCTGCTAGCTCACATAGGTTGGTCTGCTAGCCCACATAGGTTGGTCCGCTAGCTCTCATAGGTTGGTCTGCTAGCCCACATAGGTTGGTCCGCTAGCTCTCATAGGTTGGTCTGCTAGCCCACATAGGTTGGTCTGCTAGCTCTCATAGGTTGGTCTGCTAGCCCATATAGGTTGGTCTGCTAGCTCTCATAGGTTGGCCTGCTATCTCACATAGGTTGGTCTGCTAGCCCACATAGGTTGGCCTGCTAGCCCACATAGGTTGGTCTGCTAGCCCACATAGGTTGGTCTGCCAGCCCACATAGGTTGGCCTGCTAGCTCACATAGGTTGGTCTGCTAGCCCACATAGGTTGGTCTGCAAGCTCACATAAGTCGGTCTGCAAGCTCTCATAGGTTGGCCTGCTAGCTCACATAGGTTGGTCCGCTAGCTCTCATAGGTTGGTCTGCTAGCCCACATAGGTTGATCTGCTAACTCACATAGGTTGGTCTGCTAGCTCACATAGCTTGGTCTGCTAGCCCATATAGGTTGGTCTGCTAGCTCACAAAGGTTGGTCTGCTAGCCCACATAGGTTGGTCCGTTAGCCCACATAGGTTGGTCTGCAATCTCACATAGGTTGGTCTGCTAGCCCACATAGGTTGGTCTGCTAGCTCTCATAGGTTGGTCTGTTAGCTCACATAGGTTGGTCTGCTAGCCCACATAGGTTGGTCTGCTAGCCCACATAGCTTCGTCTGCTAGCCCACTTAGGTTGGTATACTAGCTCACATAGGTTGGTCTGCTAGCCCACATAGGTTGGTCTGCTAGCTCATATAGGTTGGTCTGCTAGCCCACATAGGTTGGTCCGCTAGCCCACATAGGTTGGTCCGCTAGCCCACATAGGTTGGACTGCCAGCCCACATAGGTTGGTCTGCTAGCCCACATAGGTTGGTCTGCTAGCCCACATAGGTTGGTCTGCTAGCCCACATAGGTTGGTCTGCTAGCCCACATAGGTTGGTCTGCTAGCCCACATAGGTTGGTCTGCTAGCCCACATAGGTTGGTCTGCTAGCCCACATAGGTTGGTCTGCTAGCCCACATAGGTTGGTCTGCTAGCCCACATAGGTTGGTCTGCTAGCCCACATAGGTTGGTCTGCTAGCCCACATAGGTTGGTCTGCTAGCCCACATAGCTTGGTCTGCTAGCTCATATAGGTTGGTCTGCTAGCCCACATAGGTTGGTCTGCTAGCTCACATAGCTTGGTCTGCTAGCCCATATAGGTTTGCCTGCAAGCCCACATAGGTTGGTCTGCTAGCCCACATAGGTTGGTCCGCTAGCCCACATAGGTTGGTCTGCTAGCCCACATAGGTTGGTCTGCTAGCCCACATAGTTTGGTCCGCTAGCCCACATAGGTTGGTCTGCTAGCCCACATTGGTTGGTCTGCTAGCCCACATTGGTTGGTCTGCTAGCCCACATAGGTTGGTCTGCAAGCTCACATAAGTCGGTCTGCAAGCTCTCATAGGTTGGCCTGCTAGCTCACATAGGTTGGTCCGCTAGCTCTCATAGGTTGGTCTGCTAGCCCACATAGGTTGATCTGCTAACTCACATAGGTTGGTCTGCTAGCTCACATAGCTTGGTCTGCTAGCCCATATAGGTTGGTCTGCTAGCTCACAAAGGTTGGTCTGCTAGCCCACATAGGTTGGTCCGTTAGCCCACATAGGTTGGTCTGCTAGCCCACATAGGTTGGTCTGCTAGCCCACATAGGTTGGTCTGCTTTCTCACATAGGTTGGTCTGCTAGCCCACATAGGTTGGTCTGCTAGCTCTCATAGGTTGGTCTGTTAGCTCACATAGGTTGGTCTGCTAGCCCACATAGGTTGGTCTGCTAGCCCACATAGCTTCGTCAGCTAGCCCACTTAGGTTGGTATACTAGCTCACATAGGTTGGTCTGCTAGCCCACATAGGTTGGTCTGCTAGCTCATATAGGTTGGTCTGCTAGCCCACATAGGTTGGTCCGCTAGCCCACATAGGTTGGTCCGCTAGCCCACATAGGTTGGCCTGCTAGCCCACATAGGTTGGTCTGCTAGCCCACATAGGTTGGTCTGCTAGCCCACATAGGTTGGTCTGCTAGCCCACATAGGTTGGTCTGCTAGCCCACATAGGTTGGTCTGCTATCCCACATAGGTTGGTCTGCTAGCCCACATAGGTTGGTCTGCTAGCCCACATAGGTTGGTCTGCTAGCCCACATTGGTTGGTCTGCTAGCCCACATTGGTTGGTCTGCTAGCCCACATAGGTTGGTCTGCTAGCCCACATAGGTTGGTCTGTTAGCCCACATAGGTTGATCTGCTATCCCACATAGGTTGGTCTGCTAGCTCTCATAGGTTGGTCCGTTAGCCCACAGATGTTGATCTGCTATCCCACATAGATTGGTCTGCTAGCTCAAATAGGTTGGTCTGCTAGCCCACATAGGTTGGTCTGCCAGCTCACATACGTTGGTCTGCTAGTTTACATATATTGGTCTGCTAGCTCATATAGGTTGGTCTGCTAGCCCACATAGGTTGGTCTGCTAGCTCACATACGTTGGTCTGCTAGTTTACATATATTGGTCTGCTAGCCCACATAGGTTGGTCTGCTAGTTTACATATATAGGTCTGCTAGCCCACATACGTTGGTCTGCTAGTTTACATACGTTGGTCTGCTAGTTTACATATATTGGTCTGCTAGCCCACATACGTTGGTCTGCTAGTTTACATATATTGGTCTGCTAGCCCACATTGGTTGGTCTGCCAGTTTACATATATTGGTCTGCTAGCCCACATAGGTTGGTCTGCTAGCTCACATACGTTGGTCTGCTAGCACATAGGTTGGTCTGCTAGTTTACATATATTGGTCCGCTAGCCCACATACGTTGGTCTGCTAGTTTACATATAATGGTCTGCTAGCCCACATACGTTGGTCTGCTAGTTTACATATATTGGTCTGCTAGCCCACATAGGTTGGTCTGCTAGCTCACATACGTTGGTCTGCTAGTTTACATATATTGGTCTGCTAGCCCACATACGTTGGTCTGCTAGCTCACATACGTTGGTCTGCTAGTTTACATATATTGGTCTGCTAGCTCATATAGGTTGGTCTGCTATTTTACATATATTGGTCTGCTAGCTCACATACGTTGGTCTGCTAGTTTACATATATTGGTCTGCTGGCTCACATACGTTGGTCTGCTAGTTTACATATATTGGTCTGCTAGCTCATATAGGTTGGCCTGCTAGCCCACATACGTTGGTCTGCTAGCTCACATGCGTTGGTCTGCTAGTTTACATATATTGGTCTGCTAGCCCACATAGGTTGGTCTGCTAGTTTACATATATTGGTCTGCTAGCCCACATAGGTTGGTCTGCTATCCCACATAGCTTGGTCTGCTAGCTCACATAGGTTGGTCTGCTGTCCCACATAGGTTGGTCTGCTAGCTCACATAGGTTGGTCTGCTATCCCACATAGGTTGGTCTGCTCGCTCACATAGGTTGGTCTGCTATCCCACATAGGTTGGTCTGCTAGCTCACATAGGTTGGTCTGCTATCCCACATGGGTTGGTCTGCCAGCTCACATAGGTTGGTCTGCTAGCTTACATAGGTTGGTCTGCTAGCTCACATAGGTTGGTCTGCTAGCCCACATAGGTTGGTCTGCTAGCTCTCATAGGTTGGTCTGCTACCTTACATAGGTTGGTCTGCTAGCTCATATAGGTTGGTCTGCTAGCTCACATAGGTTGGTCTGCTAGCTGACATAGGTTGGTCTGCTAGCTCACATAGGTTGGTCTGCTAGCTCACATTGGTTGGTCTGCTAGCTCACATAGGTTGGTCTGCTAGCTCACATAGGTTGGCCTGCTAGCTCACATAGGTTGGTCTGCTAGCTCGCATAGGTTGGTCTGCTAGCTCACATAGGTTGGTCTGCTAGCTCACATAGGTTGGTCTGCTAGCTTACATAGGTTGGTCTGCTAGCTCACATAGGTTGGTCTGCTATCCCACATAGGTTGGTCTGCTAGCTCACATAGGTTGGTCTGCTATCCCACATAGGTTGGTCTGCTATCCCACATAGGTTGGTGTGCTAGCTCACATAGGTTGGTCTGCTATCCCACATATGTTAGTCTGCTAGCTCACATAGGTTGGTCTGCTATCCCACATAGGTTGGTCTGCTAGCTCACATAGGTTGGTCTGCTAGCTTACATAGGTTGGTCTGCTAGCTCACATAGGTTGGTCTGCTAGCTCACATAGGTTGGTCTGCTAGCTCACATAGGTTGGTCTGCTAGCTCACATAGGTTGGTCTGCTAGCTCACATAGGTTGGTCTGCTAGCTCACATAGGTTGGTCTGCTAGCTCACATAGGTTGGTCTGCTAGCTCACATAGGTTGGTCTGCTAGCTCACATAGTTTGGTCTGCTAGCTCACATAGGTTGGTCTGCTAGCTCACATAGGTTGGTCTGCTAGCTCACATAGGTTGGTCTGCTAGCTCACATAGGTTGGTCTGCTAGCTCACATAGGTTGGTCTGCTAGCTTACATATGTTTGGTCTGCTAGCCCACATAGGTTGGTCTGCTAGCTTACATAGGTTGGTCTGCTATCTCACATAGGTTGGTCTGTTAGCTCACACAGGTTGGTCTGCTACCCCACATAGGTTGGTCTGCTAACCCACATAGGTTTGTCTGCTAGCTCTCATAGGTTGGTCCGTTAGCCCACATAGGTTGGTCTGCTATCTCACATAGGTTGGTCTGCTATCTCACATAGGTTGGTCAGTTAGCTCACATAGGTTGGTCTGCTAACCCACATAGGTTTGTCTGCTAGCCCATATAGGTTGGTCTGCTAACCCACATAGGTTTGTCTGTTAGCCCACATAGGTTGGTCTGCTAACCCACATAGGTTTGTCTGCTAACCCACATAGGTTGGCCTGCTAGGCCACATAGGTTGATCTGCTAGCTCACATAGGTTGGTCTTTTAGCCCACATAGGTTGGTCAGCTAGCTCACATAGGTTAGTCTGTTAGTTCACATCGGTTGGTCTGCTATCTCACATAGGTTAGTCTGCTAGCCCACATAGGTTGGTCTGCTAGCTCACATAGTTTGGTCTGTTAGCCCACATTGGTTGGTCTGCTAGCTCACATAGGTTCGTCTGCTATCCCACATAGGTTGGTCTGCTAGCTCACATAGGTTGGTCTGCTATCTCACATAGGTTGGTCTGCTCGACAGATATCAGTTGTTTTAATGTGTTCACTTGACAACACCCAAAGTACGTCATGTAAGTCTATTATGAGTTCGCTGTTTTCGTGACTTCCATGAACGTTTTATTATTTTTTGTGGCTTTGTGTGGTCACTGTCCCATGCAAAAATATCCCAGAATTCACCAATAACTTCAAAATATTTTGACTATGGCTATAGAGGCTGAAACCTCAACCGCTGTCATTTAACTATATACAGTATCGTAGAAACATGGGACTGGCCTACTAAATTAGTTGGTCCAGTTTCATCTTAGTTCATATAAGTCTGTGTGATGAAGCATTACCGCGATAATTGTTGTCTATAACATAATGTTTTATTGGAAGATATTTTGTCCACACCTTTATACACTAACAGCAAAAGGAGGAATATTAATATTTTCCCGGAGGACCAGCCCATGTTATATCGCGGCATAGATCGCATCACTGAGTGCATTGCTAATGCTTAGCGAAGACACATGGCAGGGAATTTTGTTTTGGTCTGTTACAATATCTCATAAAAAATCTACGCTTTGGGAATTATTTGGCGTGATTCAAAATATGACCCAAGAGTTCGATATGGAAGCAACGCTTGAAACTTTTGGCTTCTAACTTTCGGTCTCTATACTGAAACTACTATTTAAGTAAACTATGACAAGCAATTAATATAAAGGTTCCAGTTGTGATTTTCAGGTCACTGTATATCTATTTATCATAATAATTCATGTATTTATTGTGTTTAAGTTTAATTATTGGTGAAAATCGTGGGTTGGTTACCGTATGAAAATATAACAAATAAATAAGCATGGGTGTTTTATGAAAGATAATCAAACATTAATCTAACACGAGAACACTGTTTTATTTACATTGTATTTAAATACGTAAATAGGTTTCTTTAATATTTTGATATTGAATGCCAAAAAAACTAATAATTAGCAATAAAGCCCAAAGGAACAAAACTGAAGTGAAATACCGAACAATATCATACTTCAAATCGGTACAATCTTCTTGGCAATAAGGGAAATACCAAAACATATCATTAGTGCAAAAAGGTACCATGCTCTTGACAATTAGAATAATACCAATACATGTCTTAGTGCAACAAAGGTGCAGTGTTCTTGAAAATTAGTGTATTTTTATCTTAGTGCAAAACGTCACAAAGTTCTTCGCAATAAGTGGAATAGCAACACATATGTAAGTGCAAGCGGCACAATGTTCTTGGAAATAAGGGAAATACCAACATATATCTTAGTGCAAAACGGGACATGTTCTTGTTCTTGTCAATAAGTGAAATACCAAAACAAATTGCAAAACGGTACAATGTTCTTGGCAATAAGTGAAATAGCAAAATATATCTTAGTGCAAAAACGTACCATGTTCTTGGCAATAAGTGAAATACTAAACCGTATCTTAGTGCAAAACGGCAAAATGTTCTTGGCAGAAAGGGAAATACCAAAACAAATCGTTGTGCAAAATAGTACGCTGTTCTTGGCAATGAGTGTAATACTAAACAACAGCTTATTGCAAGAAGTTAAATGATCTTGAAACTTAGAGTAATATATCAATAAAACACCTTAGTGCGAAATGGTACTGTGTTCTTGGCAATAAGTAGAAATTTGGCATACACTACATACGTGCTTTCATGATATTGCTTATCTATAATTAATGGCTAAGAGTCTAATTTCAAACGGCATTTTTGGTTCGTACTTAAAGCAGCTCAATTATTGAATTTGATTAAGGAATTTCAATTGAGTAAAGTGTTTAAATGGTGTCGTTGATAAACAACAACTATATACGGATGGTGAATACTCATTCCCGAAGATAGCGGAACATTCACGTAAAACAAGGCTCGCTTTCTGTTTAGTAGTTTGTTTAAAACGAGTCTCTTACAAAAACATTGAGATCGTGCATTTTTTGCTGAATATAACACGTTCAGTTAGTTTTGGCATAACTATAGACATTGAAACATTGAGAACAAATATTAATTAAGAATACTACAATACGTATTTACAAGTGAGATCATACAAACTCCTTTTTATCCCATCATCATTATTGCATTGACGAAATAACAACCCGTGGGATAAACTTGACGTTACGACACAGCCGAGTTAACCACGCCCACCGATTTCAAGGGAGACTACTCTGTTTATGTCAGTCAAAAAAACAACATAGCATCACGAGTCGCCGGTCGGTTCGTATTTCAAGCACACGCCACAAGCTTTTGTGTCGGCCTTTAATGATAAAAAAATTAAGCACGACCATTTAGGAAATCGTTAAATTCACGGGAAGATCTATCGTACCAGTACAGTAGTGTCAGAAAGTAGACATGTTGATAATGTGACAGACATCAACGGAAACGCGTCTGACAGAAGCTTTCTGCAAATGTAAACAAAGGAAAAAAATCAGTTTCTTTATTATATTGCGAGTGTGTGTTGTTTGTGTTTTCACTAACATAATATAAATTATTGAAGAACCTTACCTTTGATACTTGCTTGTGTTTTCCACAATTGCATTTGACCACGACGACTAACAGACAATGTCTGTGGGTACAAGTTTAATCCACAATACATTGGAGCTGGTCATCTTGGTCCACACCGTATTTTATCATCCTAAATAATGATTTATCTTTTTCGTTTGTTATTGATTCCACACATTAGGTCGATACTTTCACTTGTTAATGATGCTAAGCACGCATAGTCTTCCTTTGTTTACGTTTTATTGCTGTCTTTGACGGTTATCCAATTGCAAAATAAATCCATTTTACCCTAAATATTTTAATGACAATTGTTTATTAAACACATGTTGTTTATATGTACCTAAGTATTTATATCCAGTAATCACAAATAAGTTTTTCAAAATTAATGAAGTGTACAGCGTTCTTTATCTTTTCCCTGGACGCCATTTTGTATCGATGAAATGTGAACGTTTGTTTTCAATCGTTTTTCGTACATCAGTACGGTCACTTTTCGATTCTTGGTTGGTCGTTCCATTCGGCCCCTTAACAAACGTCCGTCCAAGATTGGAATCTTCTTCGGTCAGTCATAAAGTTGATTTCGATTTCATAGAGAGAGCAGTAGATCGAATCAAGATGCTCCCGACAAAATGTAAACTTTTCATCGAAATTTGTCGATAAATCCGTGTTTATAACCAATGTAGAAAACACTTGCGTATAAGTTATCCCTTTCTGAAATTCTTTCACAGTGCATTTTCGACAGTTTGACATTTTAACGCAGATCTACGAGTTTATTTATCTTGAATTCTCCTACAACACTAATTTTGTGCGTTTACATCCTGTCACTATGTAAACTAAATCTACGTCATTATTACGTGTATGCGTGTTATTTTTAGAATCAGGGAAGTTCGTAGAACTGAACGGACTTTCACTTTTACTTTTTCAAAAGGCTACACGCCACCAAAGTGTGACTACAAAAATATAACAATTATTGGAATGTCCGACATGTTGGTAGGGTTGACGACAATATGGCGGATGAAACACATGCTTATCAGTGCTGCGATTTGATTGGCTAATCGACCTGTCAATCATCGGTCCGTCCTAACGTCAATTCAAACACGCGCAGTATAATGACGTCATTTTGTTTATTTCCGTGACGTTATTTGATGTTTTTCGTGTTATTCAGTGATTTTCTTTTGTTTATTTTCAAAATAAACACAGAAAATGATTGGATAAATAGAATTCCAGGTAGGCCTACGTGTGGAATACAGATAAGTTTATTTGCTCGGCACGAAAACCTCAACCACTCGCCAAGGCTCGTGGTTTAGGTTTTCTTAGCCTCGCTAAATAAACTAATCTGTATTCAACACTAATCTAGTATTTTTATAGTCGTTACAGTGTACAACTAGCTCTTCCCTGGGTACAGACATGTCATGATTTTTTTTCACTTGGTACCTTTTCTTTGCACACACATATTAATCATGTTATAATGTTCTACAAAAAGGGTAATTAATTAGTTGGTAAATAAAATAAATAAATGAAGACTTTCGTGGCATACTTCTTGGATATGTTAATTTAAATACCATATGAAGAAACGAACGACTGTTTTTCTCGTAAAAGCTTCATTGCCTGCTCAGTTGCTGAGTTTAGAAAACTAATTGCGATTTTCTTGAAAACGTAAAAAAACAACAACACTCGGGACCTTTTTCTACTATGATGGCTCTCTGTGAATAATGCCATCCTGTTCAAACAAATGCGATTCTTCAAACACAGTTACATGCTGAAGTAGGAAGACCCCGTGTAATTTTACAACATTTTACAACATGTAATGTAAAATCATTTTATTTCGCGGTGTATACATTTCGCGCATTCTTGAAAAACGTCTAATTTGCGCGGCTTAAATTCGCGCATTTTTCATGTACATTTATATATATATTCATGCAAAAAGAAAATTTATGCGAAAATATGACCACCGCATCATAAAACGATTTTACAGAAATCACAATATGCTGGGGTGCAATAATTAGACTTTATAACATATTTCAGAGTTTTCTTTGTTTTTCGTTATTCAATAACTGTGATATCACTGGTGGGCGGAGCCTAACGTGCAATAAGTAGCGTGCAATATACCGTACGTTCAATATGGTATGAAACACGTGTAGCATACTTTTACCTAATGTGTTCATTAGTTACCCTCGCCCTGCTCGTTAAATAACTAACATATTTCGGTAAAACTTTGCTACAGCTATTACACAATTCGGACGTTAGTTTCATTTGTTTCCGCTTCATATAGTTTATGAAGTATCTGTTGGATCATTGAACATGTTCTCAAATAAGTGTCGTCTGGGGATATGAGTTTTTGTTTCTTAAATAAAAGACATTAATGAATATTTCACAGCACATGTTCCACACTTTGTAAAGGTTTGACTAGCATTGGTGAATCAGACGAGATTACATCTATATTAACAACGTAGCTCTAGAGCACCAGTGTGTCAAAATAATCGTGCTTGTATATCGATTATTCATTTATTAGCAAACAGCGTCTCTGTTTTGTCCCTCGCTATAGCAGCAGGACACACAAGTCTCATTCTCATTCTGGAAAATGCATATTTCATAAATATTGCGGACGTTCTAGTTAAAGTTGCTATGATCTGCACTACCACTCATCCATTTTCATATATGGGTGGTTATTTAAAATTGCTTTCTGGACGAAATAACCAAGCGAGACAACTACACAGAGTACAAGCAATTATTAAATATAAACAAAGCGAAACTTCAGTTGCGACAGCAGGAGAAAACTCTTATTAGCACCGCGAGGGCGTTTATTTATGGCAAGTGATCAATTGCCAAAACAATACACAGGACATCACAAAAACACAAAACAAACACAAAACACACATATGAATAAAACTGGGGTCACGGCATTGAAACGGTCAATGCAAAGCATTGGGGGTTTAAACCGGTGTATGTGCGCACGAACCTCACACTTGGCCCAGAATTATTCACAAAACATGTAAGTGCCCAGAATTATTCACAAAACATGTAAGTGTAAATAAACATTAACCTCATAGCATCGCAATTCAAATTAAACAGCAATAAAAGAGAATATTATTCAATTTAATTACCATTTCATTACTAAATGGCTAGATGCAAACCAGAGCAGCAGAATTGCAACTTTCTGCGGCACGATGAAATGAAACAAAAAACAAGTATCAACTATATCTCGTCTTTTTATAAAAAGCTTTAAAGACATATTAATTAATTTAATTACTCAAGGCTAGATGCAAACCAGAGCAGCAGAATTGCAACTATCTGAGGCACGATGAAATGAAACAAAAAACAAGTTGAAAATTTTCATGCTGAAAGGACGATAATATATTCTAACAAAACTGTTTAACAGTTATTTTGAAACAAGAGGGCTATGATGGCCTTAGGTCGCTCACCTGAGTGTAAAGCATCATAATGGCTTTTAAGAAGAAGATTGTTTGACATTGCAATAAAGCCATATAAGGAAAAATGTTTTTTTTTATCAAATTGCGAAAATAGGCTTGCGTATATGTACATGAATGGTCTGGACAGTTATATTGCGATCTGGCTATATCGCGATCGCGATCCATGGACCCCGCGAATGGCGATATAACGATATGCAGTGTACCAAAGAAAATACTGTCACGGTATTGTTAAACTTGTGAAACACGTGCACGGACTAAAATGAGTGTAAACACAGAATACATTTAGAGCGCCTTATTTGTGCTAATACAGGTGCCAACATTAGGTTAATGATTGCGAGCTATGCTAGTCTTTGTGCCCAAAGCTATGCAAGTTTATCTTCTAAAACAAGTCAACAAGCCTATCCATATCTATTTTTAAAATGAAATGGACTAGTTTGACCTGGATTAAATGGTCACACCCCATACACTGTAACTCAGTTTGTACTTAAGTTGTTAAACAGACAGCATTTTGTTTATTTTTAGTAATGGTGCCCTTGACCACAATCACCCCAGATGCAACCTCAAGCGAGGCATCTATGTAGGAAGTTTTATTACAAGAGCATTTTTTGTTCTCAAGTTATTGTTCAGAAACCAAAGTTGGTGCTGCTGTCAAGTCTGTCAGCCCACATGCCCAACGACAGTGGCGTAGCTATATGTAGGCCTTGTAGGCCCGGGCCTACAACTTTTTCTCTAAGGTGAAAACAATAAATGGCCTTAAAATGCAATAAAAATCGAGTGCTAAGGGGGGTAGGTTATAACGATTTAATTCCTTATTAAGAGATCGATTATAAAACGATCTAAATATAAAACATTTTCATTTACGAAATGTGCCTTTTGACACAAATAGAAATAGACATAAGCGGATTATTAAAGTAAGTATCTGAATATTAAAGCTTTCTTGGGAACGCAAAATGGTAAAAACTGGTAATATGTTTTTCTTGCTTCGCTCGCTCACTTTCGTACAATACAAAAAGTACTCAGTAAAACATTCCCTTTCTAGCTCGCTATCAATTCTTAAGTAAATAAATCCACACCGTAGTACCTGTGCCAAGGTTCAGTGAAAATGATAAAGTATAGACAGTGGGTATATATACCTTTGTTCGGGGATGCTATATTATTATTTTGTTTTCTAAATATTTCAGATTATATATATATATGAAGATGTCAACAGCAATAAAGATTTGGCACAGGAAATACCACATTAAAGACATATATACTAAATATATGTGATTTAAAGTTGAAATTAAAGTAAAAAAATGACTAGTTTCGAACTTAAACAAAATTGTTTCAATATATAGTTTAGTTTCCAAAGATCTAAATTGACATACATTTTGTTCAATGTTAATCTAGCAATCACACCGAATTGCAATTTGTTATGCATGTATAAGAACGATATTTAATACGTGATAAAGTAGCGGGGTGCCCAAAACATTGGGACCATTTCCGAGCGATTTAATACTTTCCAGGCACCACATGTCAGCGAAACGTAAGTGACACAGTGCTGGCATCACTTGCCTTATTGGTTCGCAAGCAATTCATAAGGGTATCTTTCACAATAGCTGGTGTAAATGACATGTTCGTCTGTTCGTCCTTTCGTTCGTATTCATGGAGAAAATAAACAGTGCATAGTACATTTAAAAATACAACCGATAAGCATGTGTGAGTTATTTAATGACATTCACTTTAAAAGGAGACAATTACACTTCGGTAAATAACTAATATATATAATTCTTGATGTGAATTTGTGTGTGTTTGAATGTAGTCAGCTATGAATTTCACACGTTTAAAGACGTTTCTCAAATATATAACATTGAATATTGGACAGGCACATCAAACAACGCGAACGTTCAACGTGCAAACGGTCGTTCCGATGCATGAAGAGGCTGAAAACGTACCTGCGATCAACCATTTACAGACAGGCTTTCCAGTCCTGCAATGATGCACGTACATAGGGAGAAAGCTATTGACATTGACAAATTAATTATTACATTTGCGGCCGCCAAAAGTTGTAAAATGGAGTTCTATTAAAAGTGATGACAGAAATAATTGAAACTTAAACTATCTTGCAGTGAGCCACTTTAAGCAACGGACGTGAAGGCATATAGTTAGAGCCCATGTTATACGCACTACATGTATATTTGTTTATAACTATTTTGTTTGAAGGACCTGTAAAGTAAATGAATTTGATGAAGGTTAGAGCAAGAACGTGTTGTTTTATATTTATCAGTTTATACTTTCACATATATCCGCTTAATTCATATAGCCATGTAAATTTATTAATGTTTAAGCATAAATGTCTTTAACAAACTTCCAACTTCGTATCTTGACCTTATGCCCAGGCCTACAACACGAAAATGGCCTAGCTACGCCACTGCTAGACATACTTCAATCTAATAACCACATATTTTCATTTAGATTCTGGTTATAACTTCATCTGTAGAGTAATTAAATGATAATGCAAAAAGTGGAAGACTTGTTGCTATAACTACTGCAATTTGTCTTTTTTCTATGATTTTTTAAAATCCACTAAAGTCCACAAATTAATGTTTTTGCATAATACCTGCTTATGTGCAATTTTCAACACTTTTTCCTGATACAAAAAACAATAACAATTAATTACAAGAGCTGTCGGAGGACAGCGCGTTCGACTTTTATTGTGCTTGTCAGAAGTACTGGCATTTTTTTTATAAAACAAAAAACATGGAATTTCCACGAAAACCAAAATGTTCAAACGAAATGCATTAAGGTCAGCACATCAATAAAATATTTAGTAATGGTAAACTTGACGTTGACCCCACCCACCCCCTATACAATGCCAAGCGAGGATTCGATATAAGGTATCTATGTATTAAGTTTCATTAAAATATCTCAATGCGTTCTCAAGGTATTTAGCGGAAACCATTTTTCTATTTTTAGTAACAATGACCTAGTCCTTTACCAAAACCCACCCCATATGCAATCCCAGGCGAGGTCTCGATATAAGGTATCTATGTGTTAAGTTTCATTGAAATATCTCAATGTGTTCTCAAGTTATTGAGCGGAAACCATTTTTCTATTTGAAGTAACAGTGACATTGACCCCCCCCCCCCCCCATATGCAATCCCAAGCGAGGTCTCGATATAAGGTATCTATGTTTAAAGTTTCATTTAAATATCTCAATGCGTTCTCAATTGATTGAGCGAAAATCGTTTTTCTATTTTAGTAACATTGACCTTGACTTTGACCCTATACGCAATCGCAAGTGAGGTCTCGATATAAAGTATGATTGTATTAAGTTTCATTAAAATATCTCAATGCGTTCTCAAGTTATTGAGCGAAAACCGTTTGTTTATTTTTAGTAACAATGATCTAGTCCTTTACCAAAACCCACCCCATATGCAATCCCAAGCGAGGTCTCAATATAAGGTATGTATGTATAAAGTTTCATTAAAATATCTTAATGCGTTCTCAAGTTATTCAGCGGAAACCGTTTTTCTATTTTTAGTAACAGTGACCCTGATCCCACCCATCCCATATGCAATCCCAAGTGAAGTCTCGATATAAGGTATATATGTATTAAGTTTCATTAAAATATCTCAATCTTCAAATTAGGCATACAAAATATTTTTGTTTCATGTAACATGACAGAAAAAAATGGTAGGTAGGTGCGGATTTTTTTTTTTTTTTTTATTAGGGAATGGTCTTCTTGAAGCGTCTAAAACTTAATGAATATTCAAATTAATATACTTAAACATTGTTTTGAAGTGGATGTTTTAATTAAACAACTGTTGCTGCAAAAGTTTATCATTTATGCACTTACAATATAATACAATCATATAAATTTTCAAATACATGAAAATCATTCCAATCTGTGAAAACCAGGCCACCTGTCCAGTTAACATCTATATTAAAGTCAAATTTGCAAGGCACTGATTTTTATTATTAATGGTCGTATCGTATCAAAATGTCTACGCATTGAACTGAATATAAACAAACTTTTGTGCTTGTTAAAATTTATACATCATTACTAACTAGATCCCAGATGTACAAGTTTACTGTTTCGTAAAGTTATGATACAGCTAACGCTATATTCTTCAGTATAGCTATTAACGACTGGAATTCTTCAACAGATTACATTAAAAGGATAGAACAGTAGATACATTTAAAACGTATGTTAAGAATCATCTTTAAGCATGGCAACAAATAACTGAATTTTACACTGTGATGTACATGAACGTTTATGTTTTATATGTGCAAAATGATACTGCCTCAGTGAAATTGACAGGTATATCAAGATGCATCAAAAGTATGCTGAAGACACTGTATTATATTAAAGACGATATAAACAACTCCAGGGTAGATAAAAACAGTTTTAAATAAAATGTTTTAAAGCTTTTTTTTGTTTTTGTCATTTCTGTCAAGTTTAATTGAGAATGGGTTAACTACTACACAAATTACCATTATAAAAATCTTACTTTAATACTTCATAGGAAGGAAGTATGGAATGGGATCCAGCCATTAAATCATATGACAATGAATGTGAAACGCTTTAAACAAATTAACAGAAAAGTCGTCCAGACGATTCGGCTGACGAAATGAACCGCAATAAATCGCTTATTATCAAAAAGAAAATATGTTTCGAGAGAAAAAATTACCGAAAAGAACAATAATCCGACGAACTCAATAAAATGTTCTAGGGTCGGGGCATTTTTTTAGGGTAGGTCGGGTTACCTGAAACAAACATATTTTTTTACGCCTAATATTTGTATATTGAACATGTTTTGAAATTGCTCTACAAAAAATGTTAAAATTTACATTCATTATTCAATACTTAGACAATAACATACGGCAGGGCCGGGCCGGACGTCTATATATCGGCCTGCTGCCGCTATAACGGCCCGAGGGCCTTTGGCCCGAGGGCCGTTATTCGGCTAGGGCCGATTATAGACGTCCGGCCCGGCTCTGCCGTATGTTATCGTTTATATTACATATCGTTACTATAAATAGTAACAAATTGACGTTGACGTAGCGCGATCTGATTCTTTTCAGATATAGAAAATCGGCCCGGGGCCAATATGATTATATTGGCCCGGCGGATACGAATATCGGCCCGCTCGTGACGTCAATTTGTTACTGTTTATAGTAACGATATGTAATATATAAATTTAAATGTTTGCTTAATCAGCCCAAGAGATTCTACTGTGCCAACAAAAAATTTGTTTTACATTTCGGTGTTCAGCTTGGCTTTTTCTCATAACAGGAATGCGTACTGACTTTTAACTGTTATTATTGTGTTTTTTAAATAAAGGGACCTGTTCACAGATTGACGATTTTACAATTTTCTACTTTTTGTTACCGATTCCAAAAATAAAAGAACAGTGTATGCAAGGGAGCAAAATAACACTACGGACCAGCGAAACTACACTACGTTGATGAGTAATCATCAGTTGACATTGATAAAATAATAAGCGTTTGTAACGCTAAACGATGGAATAATTTGGAGTGTTCCTGTTGTTTGTTGAAACTGTTGACATCACGTGGAACACTTACATAAAGTAAATAATTCAGGGTGATATACAGAAGTTGGAATGGCCGAGTGTTTAAGGCTATATACTTTTAATACGAAGGTCCCGAGTTCGAACCACGGTGGGACCAATTTTTTATTTTCTTTTTTTTTTCGAAATACTTTTCTTGTTATCATACTTGAGTTTTTAGTTCCAATGTTAAAATCTGTCAAGTTAATACATTTAATGGCATACTTAAAAACATGCGACAATCTGTGAACAAGTCCCTTTAAAACTTCAGGAAATACCATCTGTATCTAGACAACGTTGTTTGCCAGTTTAGTTGTTGACGTAAGTACTTTTTGTAATGTTTTAAAACCGCATTGAGTTATGTTTATAACCATACTTAAAAGTAATGTTCACTTGCTGTTAATATTTACCAGGCAATGCTTTGTAGATAACTTACTATGCACACTTTCATGTTGATTTTAACATTATATTAGATACATTAACACATAAATATTTGTTTTAAGTAGTTTGCCATTACTTAAGTTTTGTATTAAACTCTATTTTTATTTTAATACACACACTTTTTAATCACAAATGAGGACATGGATATAATATTTACAAGTATATTATGCAAGGTAAATTAGACATACATGTAGATCTCGATATGCAACCCTATGTTATAAAAAAAAATGAAAATTATGAAAAATACGACAAGTAAAACAGCAAATATTTTCCTTCTATGTTAAAATATTTTTTAATAGCAGTATCGATATTAAATGAATTATTTTTGCATTAATGTTAAAGAAATAGTGTTTTGTGTAAACATTTTAAATACAAATGGAACTAGCTGAGGTTCACATATCCTTGGTACCAAATTCAGAAAAATAATGTGTTTCAAATATTTCAATTGACATTTTCATTACATTGGGTTAACAAGAGTTTCAAAAAACTGGCAAATCTTTGTGATAACTTCATCAAGACTCTTCTTGGAGCTTGTGACTATTGGTAAAATGTCACTGTTTTTGGATAAAAAGGTGTCTCTTAGACCATTCTCATCATTTCGCCGATACATAATTTTCAGATGTTTTTTACAGCGGTAGATCTCGTCAAAATTCCTCAGTGGAACAGGTCCAAGTTTACACAATGAACAGTATTTTAAATTATCCAACAGAACACCAAACTCGATCACCCGACGTTCCGCTCTCCACCCATCTCGTCTGACTATTTTTCCAAGTGTTTGGTGTGAATGAATGTTATTTCACAGCAAGGAGCACGTATCTCCTTCACGCAGATATGTTTTTATATACGAATATTATGTTCAATAATATTAATAATCCTTGGACGTTTATTTGTAACTATTTTAACTTTAGTGTAATGAAATACACCAGACATATCGCGAAAATGTCATGATTAAATGTAAGCAGAAATTCCCAACAATGACGTCATTTGATCGTATTCCCCATGCCAGAGTACCTTGTTTTTCTTCAAACTGCATTTTTACTTTCATCTTTAAACACAAATAATCATTTATTTCACACATTTAATTGAAAATAACACAATATTCAGAAAGTAATGTTTATTTCGCAAAAATAATTTCTGTTTCGGATCAGATCGATTAGATTTACGGTTAGTGGTGAATGGGCCGAAGTTAACCGATATTTCGCGAGTATTTCCGAAGTTATTAGGATCTTTCTACCTGAATAACTAACACCGACTTAAAGCTTTGATGATATGGTCCAAATAATATCTCATTTGTTAAGTGTTGGTTGTTGTAAAGCTGTATCTGACAGACATGTGATTGTTAAGAAGAATAAAATGTTAGCAGGACTACAGACTTGAAAGCTACTTGTGGCCATTAACAGCCTATATTTATATTGTCCTGTCTATGAAGTTTGACATAGAATGTTACACACAGCTTCGCAACAACTATCTCTGTATAAGTGACAAATTATGAAGATAATCATGTTTGGACTTTTTCAGTTAAGCTTTTATTCAGGTTTTCACTTCAGGACCAATCTGTGTTGCAACCAATATGGAGCCCATGCAAATCCCGGTTGCACTTTCTGCGGTGGTTGCTCATTTGTGTGTGCCCATAATGGTCCCATGTTGAGACCACATGGGTCCCATGGTAGACCCATATTGTAACCCATATGGGACCCACGTAAATCCCGGTTGCACTTTCTGGGGTAGGGCCCATGTGGGTCTCCCAACAAGGTCCCATCTGTGTTTGCCCATAATGGTCCATGTTGAGACAACATAGGTCCCATGGTAGACCCATATTGTAACCCATATGGGACCCACGAAAATGCCGGTTGCACTTTCTGGGGTGGGGCCCATGTGGGTCTCCCATCAAGGTCCCATCTGTGTTTGCCAATAATTGTCCCATGTTCAGACCACATGGGTCCCATTTAAGACTCATATTGTAACCCATATGGGACCCACGTAAATCCCGGTTGCACTTTCTGGGGTGGGGCCCATGTCGGTCTTCCATCAAGGTCCCATCTGTGTTTGCCTATAATGGTCCCATGTTGAGACCACATGGGTCCCATTTAAGACCCATATAGTAGCCCATATGGGGCCCACGTAAATCCCGGTTGCACTTTCTGGGATGGGGCCCATGTGGGTATGCCATCAAGGTCCCATCTGTGTTTGCCAATAATTGTCCCATGTTCAGACCACATGGGTCCCATTTAAGACTCATATTGTAACCCATATGGGACCCACGTAAATCCCGATTGCACTTTCTGGGGTGGGGCCCATGTGGGTCTTCCATCAAGGTCCCATCTGTGTTTGCCTATAATGGTCCCATGTTGAGACCACATGTGTCCCATTTAAGACCCATATAGTAGCCCATATGGGGCCCACGTAAATCCCGGTGCACTTTCTGGGATGGGGCCCATGTGGGTATGCCATCAAGGTCCCATCTGTGTTTGCCAATAATTGTCCCATATTCAGACCACATGGGTCCCATTTAAGACCCATATTGTAACCCATATGGGACCCACGTAAATCCCGGTTGCACTTTCTGGGGTGGGGCCCATTTGTGTGTGCCCATAATGGTCCCATGTTGAGACCACATGGGTCCCATTTAAGACCCTTATTGTAACCCATATGGGACCCACGTAAATCCCGGTTGCACTTTCTGGGGTGGGGCCCATGTGGGTCTCCCATCTGTGTTTGCCCATTATGGTCCATGTTGAGACCACATGGGTCCCATTTAAGACCCATATAGTAGCCCACATGGGACCCACGTAAGTCCCGGTTGCACTTTCTGGGGTGGGGCCCCATGTGGGTCTCCCATCAAGGTCCCATCTGTGTTTGCCTATAATGGTCCCATGTTGAGACCACATGGGTCCCATTTAAGACCCATATTGTAACTCATATTGGACCCACGTAAGTCCCGGTTGCACTTTCTGGGGTGGGGCCCATGTGGGTATCCCATCAAGGTCCCATCTGTGTTTGCCCATTATGGTCCCATGTTGAGACCACATGGGTCCCATTTAAGACCCATATAGTAGCCCATATGGGACCCACATAAGTCCCGGTTGCACTTTCTTGGTTTGGGCCCATGTGGGTCTTCCATCAAGGTCCCATCTGTGTTTGCCTATAATTGTCCCATGTTGAGACCACATGGGTCCCATGGTAGACCCATATTGTAACCCATATGGGACCCACGTAAATCCCGGTTGCACTTTCTGGGGTGGGGCCCATTTGTGTGTGCCCATAATGGTCCCATGTTGAGACCACATGGGTCCCATTTAAGACCCTTATTGTAACCCATATGGGACCCACGTAAATCCCGGTTGCACTTTCTGGGGTGGGGCCCATGTGGGTCTTCCATCAAGGTCCCATCTGTGTGTGCCCATAATGGTCCCATGTTGAGACCACATGGGTCCCATTTAAGACCCTTATTGTATCCCATATGGGACCCACGTAAATCCCGGTTGCACTTTTTTTTCTGGGATGGGGCCCATGTGGGTATCCCATCAAGGTCTCATCTGTGTTTGCCCGTTATGGTCCCATGTTGAAACCACATTTAAGACCCATATTGTAACTCATATTGGACCCACGTAAATCCCGAATGCACTTTCTGGGGTGGGCACATTGCACATTTTGTGTATGACCTTAAAATATCGGATGGGATTGGGCCGTATACCACCATTAACATTACAGTTATTGGCCCTTCTTCATGCAAAATTGTGCAAAAAATGTCCTTTTTTTCCAACATATAGACTTAATTTCCCTTCCAATCTTAACCAAACATTCACAGTTTGTGAATGAAATCAGATCTCAGCAGATGCCATAATGGGCCAGATCGTGTTTCAATCACTAGAGTTATTTTCCTTGGTTTATGAAGAAATATACAAAAATGGACATTATTTAGGAAAGAAAATTATTTTTCATCCAGTCTTCACCAATCTTGCACCGTTTGTCTATGACCATGAGATTACAGTTGTAGTCGAATATAAGCAAGATCGGACCAGAAAAACCGGAGTTATTGCCCTTGGTTTGAGAAAAAAATGCAAAAATGGACATTATTGAGGATAGAAACCCATAGAGACTATTCCCCTTTGCGTATTGTTCAGATACCTTAATTTTCAAACCTGTCACAACAGTATGGTCTTCATCTGTACCAGTGGTCAGGTGAGCGCTTTGGGCCGTCATGGCCCTCTTGTTATGTATGATTTTATTTTGTATTAACAAATCTGATTCTAGTTATATTTATAAGCGTGTCATTTTCTATGTTTGCTCACCTGTGGTATTTTTATGCAGGCCTATGTATAAAGGTGATCGCAAGTGGAGACGCAAACACGGCCGACATAACAGCAAGGGATGGGGAAGTTCGGAGACAAGGGGAAGTCCGGAGGCCTGCAATGGAGACAGCACATCAAAACGATGACGCCCGATGAGAGGCAGGCGACGATCCAGGCCCGAAGGGAGAGCATGCTCGGGAGGTGGCTCGCCAAGGGCATGGAAGAGAAAGCGGACAAGTTCCAGCCGAAGTGGGAGGCCAAGGACGAACGCTGGGCCGGCCGCATGGAGAGAATCAAGGGATGGGAGGAGCGGAAGGAACAGTTTCTGGGTGGGCCTTTATTTATTACATTAAGTTGATTGATTTCTATCATGTATGTAGTAAATGTCTATTTTGAAAAGGCAGCGAATATTTAAATAGTTACCAGTACCAGAGCTATTGCAAAAATAATATCATTTGCTATTTAACTTGCTAATGGATAAATGGCACTAGGAGATATGATGGATATATTGATAAAGTACGATTGCATTATATTTGAAAACATTAAGTCAAACAATACTTTCCTGAAGTAATTAGCCAATGCAATTTATTTAGAAACACGTATCTTCATATTTTCAAGTTTAATAATTTCAAGTATACAATATGTAAAGGAGTGAGATTTGTAATAAATTGATTTAAATGCTAATATGATACTCGCTAATTTTTCTATAGACAAAGAACAAAATTATCGTTGTTAAACTACCCAATAAACAACGCAAAAATCACGATTCTGAGCGGAGCATAGTAAAATGTAGTTCTCGTTACAATTGCAAAAATATTTGTCAAATCATGTTAGAATCGAAATAATTGTCGAATTATCGTTGCTTATCGGCCGATAAACAACTCTTTGTCGTTCTGATGCGTGGCTAACACCCTCGTGGTTAAATTCATATGCATCAGACCTCCAAAGCGTGGTTTATTGGTCCAATAACAACGATAAATCGAAAATTATTTCTCAAATAAAAATAATAATGCTAAATTAAATTAATTAAATATTTTAGCCATGACCCCCGATGAACACCAGACTTTCTTTGAAGAACGGCGCGCGGAACGCATGCAGCGGAACGAGAACAAACGCAACAAGAAAGGGCAGAGGGGACAGCGCCGTAGGGACCGGAAACACGCTAACATGTGCAAGAATAATTCCACATTAATGCTTACTAATAATTCCATTGTGTTATGCATAAATTTACCTCTTTTCAGTTTTCATTTGTTGTTTCGATTTATTTGCTGTCTGTGTATACGTTTGTTTGTTTCATTCAGAGGAAGATATCTATACTTTTTTAAATAAAAATTGTAACAACTTTAAGTCACTTTCGAACTAATGCTGCTCTAATCACGGTTGGGTTTCATCTTATTATGGATATCTAAAACAACTTATGAAAATCTCGTTTCGTATATTATTTCCATTTAACACTTATGTTAGCAGCCTGATATGTAGGATAATATTTTTCACAACTCATATTTTTCGACATATTTTATGCAAAACATGTTCGAAGCTAGTAAATAATGAGCAGACGTGTCTTAATAAAACCGTTTGTGAAACTGAATGAGTGTATTTCTCAGTAAATACTTCATTCAATTTTCGATTCGGTACACCTTAAGTTACAATTTTTCCTTAAGAGCTTTGTGAACACCAGCCCAGAATGTGTCCCAGAAACTTGATGAAATAATGGTCGGTATATATTCTTTTGTCCATTTTTTTTTGTCTCTTTTTATCCTTTCTTGCCAATTTACTTTCCTTTCGCTTCATTTTATGCGCGCGTTTCTCTTCCAGTATGCCTTTTTCTCTTCCGGTTTCATTTCCGAAACGAACCAAAATTGCGACAAATAAAACGGTTCAAAAGCAAAAATCAGGTGTTGTTATCTAAAATGTTAAAATGAAAAAAAAAAGTCAAAAGCTTACAGTTCCGAGTCGAAATTAATTGGTCAGACGATGGAGATTTCTTTGAGCAATAATAAGTGCGTGAATAACATTACAGTTTATGAACAAGTATTTTGAGCTATTGTCGAAAGCCTACACTGTGCAATACACACAACGTTGAATGATGTACATTTGTAAAATACATATATAAAGGAAATGGTAACCTACGTATCTACACTTGTACACGTACTCATACGCATTATAGCATTAAACGGATTTTCAAGGGACGATATGCAATAAAAAGGGCAAGAAACTCGACATTATTATCGTTGTTGGCATATTCTTTACAACTTAACGAAATATATATCTAGCCATAAATATAAAAAAAAACCACAACAACATTTGAATGCGTGTGCATACGTCGGAAAAAAAATGTACGAGTTAAAATAAATAGTGTGTGTTTCTTTTGCCTGAAGGGGAATGGTGGCGGGCCCGTCAGGAGGGGAAAATCGCATCGTTTATAATGATAGGGGGGACTTTTATAACTTATTATTTAAGTCAGATGCAGCCCCTTAACCGACTTGTCACAGTTGTTCCAAATATATAATGATATGTTAAGAGGAGTATAGTATGATTCATTATGTGAGCATAGTGTGCCGTTAGAATCTACTCTGTCATGCGACGGATAAGTGAATTATAAGTGAAAAAACGGTGCACATTTGTCAGTTTCAAATTTATGTATGTAAGAAGTTTAATATTCATTCCTTATTTTCACAATTACCATATAGACGCCGAATACCTTTTTTAAAGATATTTCTTGTTTCTTTGAAAAGTGAACTTTTTTTCCAATGTTTTACTCATCTTCAATCCTCAAATAGCCTATTCACTGAAATGGACAGGATCATATCGAACCACTTTTTATTTATTCTATTTATTTCAGCCATGACAGTGGAAGGGGGAGGGGGGCCACAACCAGCCAGCCATAAATTAGGAAATTCGTCACAATAAAATGATCATGGAACGACGTTTAAAATAAAACAACTTTGCAAAAAAGTGACTCATATGGTGATACATAATGGCGACCGTAAAGACCTTAAAATTTTGTCAGTTCATTCCGAGTTAAGTTTCATGAGCGCTTCGATGTAATTTCTGGTTCTGCTAGATCTACAATGAACAACCTGTTCATTTCTGATTCCAAAGTAGCTCATATAGTTTGAAGAACACGTGTTTTACGAAGAAAATATGTGATTTTTTGTAATAAACGGATTTATTAGATCGTATTAGATGGACAAAACCCAACACGTGTATTTTTTTTTTACACATTTTTTCAGAGACATTGTATATACCCCTTTTCATTTGCTTTAGTTTAATCGCTTGATAAATGGCAGTTTTAATGTGCATGATAGCGAATGTTTTGCTATATTACATACGAATATTATTTGTATATATTATATAACAATCGTTGTAATAATTTATCTCGAATGTCTTAGCCACTGCGTCAGTATTCAACTTCTGACATGATGAGATTATGTTTTTTAGTCAGTCAGTGCTTATGTTTTTAATGACACCAATGCTTTAGGTTATGGTTTTATTAATTGAAGTTAATTATAAAAGTATACTTTTTCAGTAATTCTTTGTCGTACTCATGCAGAATATAGTGTTCAAGTTAATTAAAGAAAGACAACTGCATCCCAGATAGTGAGATAAAACTTCACACAGTGATAAAAACGTGGACAACGTAAAATCCTTCCCTTATTATGTTTAGTTTTTAGCTCATCTGAGCACGAAGTGCTCAAGGGTGAGCTATTGTGGTCAGTCTGTGTCCGGCGTCCGGCGTCCGGCGTCAACATTTTACTTCAAACAACTTCTTCTCTAAAACCACTAAGCGGATTTTAACCAAACTTGGCAGAAATGTTCCTGGGATGGTCCTTTACCAAATTCCTTCAATGTATTAAAATATATTGAAAACTCTAGTTGCCTTGGCAACCAAACGCTTAAAAACTGGACAACTTAAAAAATCTTCTTGTCAGAAACCACTGGCTGGATTTGAAAATAGTTTTCACAGAGATGCTTCTTGGGTGACCCTCTACCACATTCCGTCAAGTCATTTTTATTTGTTGAAAACATGGCCGCCAGGGGGCGGGGCAGTTTTCCTTATAGGGCTATATTGAAAATTTTAAAATCTTATAATTTGAAACCACTGGCTGGATTTCAAAATAATTTCACAGAAATGTTCCTTGGGTGACCCTCTACCAAATTCCTTCAAATCATTTTAATTTGTTAAAAAATATGGCCGCCAGGGGGCTTGGCAGTTTTCCTTATATGGCAATATTGAACACTTTAAAAATCATCTTATCTGAAACCACTGGCTGGATTTCAAAATAATTTCACATACATGTTCCTTGGGTAACCGTCTACCAAATTCCTGGAAACCATTTTTATACGTTAAAAATAATGGCCGTCAGAGGGCGGGACAGTTTACCTTATATGGCTATATTAAAATTTTAAACAATCTTTTTGTTAAAAGCCATTATGATGCTTTACACTCAGGTGAGCTACCTAGGGTCATCTTGACCCTCTTGTTTTATTAGACTGTTGGCGGAAGCCAACGGTCTTTTGAGAGGGTAATTTCCAACACAGGTATCGCGGAAAACTACTTCTTTTCTTTGCAGGCTATTAGTCAGTAAATCGAAACCAGAATGGGTCCTTCTTTAGAGCAGCAAAATTTCACACTCGTTTTCTTACATTTGAATTATTTAAGATACTGTATGTAATATGTATTATAATGCCTATATCATGTGATTTATTACAATTACAGTTTGTTAAAAGGTCAATTTATAACAAAATAACTTTAAACTAGTTACAACCCTACTTTTGCTATTTACTTGCATGTAACCGAAATATTCATCCGAGTGTCATGGAATAAGACCAACAAATTAATGCGCTACATCGGTTATTTTTGACTCGTTGCGGAATTGTTATTTTTTGTTACCGATTCTTATTCTGATTATTTTGACAACAAATTACTGCAATTTATAATTTTAAACTGTAGTATGGACAATCGAGAGCTTGCATCGTGTGACCTACTTTTGACTTAGTAGGCTACGCAGCACTAACAATCAGTGCTCCTAAAAATTGACTTGTTAACTGGCACGTATATAATTCCGTTTCCATAAGATAATAAGTTCGAAAAAAATATGTGTTTGTTACTTACAAATTAGTTTTTATTACGATGTCGTATACTATTGAATCAGGAGCCATATGATCAAGTTTAAAGGTGGAAAATTGAACTTCATTCAAACAAATGTTTCCTTTTAGCGAAAATACACTCATAATTCACATGCTTTTAGTTTCTTTTGTCGCCAACAGTTTGTCTACGCTGTCAGCGGATTAACTCGTGGTTGCAGTGGTAACTGAGAAGAGTACCAATGTGGAAGTAACCACTGCGAGGAGTTTGGGTTTATGTCTGTATGAAATTACCTAATTATCTCTCTTGTTAAGAAATAAAAAAGTCTTGTTTACGATTTTAAAATAAAATCTATATTTTCATATAGGCTGACATAAATTGGCTTGGGTTTGCTCGGGGGTCATTTTTTAATATCTCCATAGAAAGAACCATTTGTTTGAAAGATTACACGAACACGCTGTAAGCTGTACAGCAGCTTGAAAACAGAGACTATTAAATACCGATAGCTATATTTCCTTCGATAAAGATCACTTTAGTCATGATGGTCTGCGAATAATTTATGAGCTCAATGCCCGACGGATTATTCTACCATTGGGTGTCATTTAACCCATCCCACCTCACTAATATTAAGGTTAGATACCAGTTATTCCAATTCCCATAGGGCCCCATTACAAAACGTTCATTTCAGATTGTCCAAGCATGCTATCAATTTAAAGATGATTCTTTCCTCTTCCAAAAAAAGAAAAAAAAAGATATATTATGTTACTTCTGAGAAAATGCATCTCGCCTGAATGCAGACACCGGTAGAAAACAGGGTTTCAGCAGCAATATTTCGACAAAAGCCCCCTATCACAGTAAACACACCCGAAATGTTCACCTTTCAAGTTATCCTCCAAAGATATACACCAAAATGTTCCAGACACACACGGGATATAAGAAATACCAACAAAAGGCGTGTCTAAGATTGCTAAATGGCTTTTATGCCAGAAGAGAAAATGAACTCTTTAGTAATAGGCACTACTTTCGATACACAATGATTTACTGGTATCTAACCTTAAGCTCGGAGTCGTTGATGTGCTGTGCATGCCAGATATACGATTTAGAGATGTATCACGACAACCCAATCTCTTCCACCCGACTGAATGTGCTGGGAAAACATGAAATCGTTGGGAATTGGCGCCAACTAAAAGTAGGTAGGGAATAATAGGATAATGTCCGAGGGGCTAATGTACGTTGACCGGAATGACGAATATTTCACAAAACTTACCAGTCATACTTTGTATGCCTGCTATGATATATTTACTTTTTACGGTATTTTTTTAAATAAAATAACTAGGATGCTAACCATGTTTAATATTGGTTTATTGTTTAATAGTATATATACATGTTAGCAGTTGATTGTATGCGCTTGACGAGCCTTTATACAGTCAATACTAAATTTTATCAATAGTTCGATCTTTAAACTGCAAGTAATATAATTATAAAATTATTTTTGATTTTAATTACATTGCCATATCTATCGGTCAATGTAACAACCGGTTACACACAGTTTTTAGACTGTTGGCGGAAGCCAACGGTCTTTTGAGAGGGTAATTTCCAAAACAGGTATCGCGGAAAACTACTTCTTTTCTCTGGAAGCTATTAGTCAGTAAATCGAAACCAGAAATTGTCCTTTTTCAAAACAGCAAAGTTGTACACCCGTTTCTTACGTTTTAATTATATAAAGATAATGTATGTAATATGTATTATAATGCGTATATCATGTGATTTATTACAATATCAGTTTGTAAAAAAAGGCCCATTTATAAAAAAAATGTAACTTTAAACTAATGACACCTCTACTTTTGCTATTTACATGAAATGTAACCGAAATATTCACCTGAGTGTCCTGGAATAAGATCACAAAATTAATGCGCTACATCTGTTATTTTTGACTCGTTGCGAAAAGTGTTATTCCTTGTTACCGATTCATATTCTGAATATTTTGAAAACAAATTACTGCAATTTATTTATTTTAAACAGTACTATGGAAAATCGAGAGGTCGCATCGTATGACCTACTTTGACTAAGTAGTCTGCAAACAAATATCTACAAATAAACATGTTTATTTATAGATCTTTGGCTGCGAAGCACTAACAATCGTTGCGCCTAACTTCTACGCTTCATCGGTTACTGTGGCCCGTTGCAGATAGACTTGTTAATTGGCATGTATATAATTACGTTTGCATAAGATAATTATCTCCAAAAACTATTTTCGTTACTTACAAATTAGTTTTCATTATGATGTAGTATACTATAGAATAAGAAGCCACATTATAAAGTTTAAATGTGAGAAATTGAAATTAATTCAAACAAATGTTTCCTTTTTAGCAAAAATGCACTCAGGATTCACATGCTTTTAGCTTCTTTTGTCGCCAACAGTCTTTCTACGTTATCAGCGTTTTGATTATTTCTCATAATGTCTCCGAGTTTTCGAAGTAAATATTGAATTTATATACCGGATGTCGACAACATGTTTCTCTTTTGTGGTTTTAATGCATTAAAATACGAAGTCTCTTAGTAACCAAGAAGCCATTTCCTGTGGCAAACAACACGCCTGAACAACTGCGATAAACCCTGGAAATTCCAATCGGAATCTGGTAGTACATCTCCAAAGCAAATGCCAATAAAGCCGACCCATTGTTTCGCACAACACCATGCCTTATACTAACAACCCGCATACATCAAGCGGGAGTTAATTGAATCGTCACGTTGAACGAAATATTGATATTAAGTAAGGTCCCCGACAATATGTCCTTGATTTGCCTTTGTTGCGCTATCGAAATAGTTACAATACCTAACCGAACTCAGTTAATAATTGCACGTAGTAATCGCAGTTGTCTCATAGCTTTTCATGTCATAATTGACTACCACTATATACTGAGCAAATCTATTGCTCGCCATGTATAACAATGTTTCGGCTGCAAAGCGTGTGCATATCTATATGAACAAGTAATTCTACAAAGAGGTGTTATTTCAGACTTATTAACTAAGGCAAGTGTGTTTTGTAAAAAAGAAATGTTTTCAAAACAGACCTAGTAGAGATTATTAGTCAATCAGCTTTGCCATAGAATACGTGAAATTCTAGAGATCAACATTCGAACGGAAAAATAAAATAAAAATAAATATATATATATATAAATGTGCTGAATATTTCTAAATGATAATTATTAACTTTCAAGTGTGAGAATTTTAAAAGGCGCCTCATTTCCCTTGCGCGACGTGTGTGTGTGTGTGTGTGTGTGTGTGTGCAGTGAATTGTATCAAATGCACCGGGATTTTCTCCCATATGACCATCGCCCTCCAGGAGACTTGTTAGTTAGGTTAAAGGGGATAGTGCAAGAAACAGGAAACGCCCCGTTCCAGAGGCGACCCTGGATCTTTTAGTGACCGGCGTGAAGAACCTGGAACACTGCTTCTCGTTTTAACGTCCCATGCGAGAGACTAGTAAGGATATTAGGGTGTAGCGGAGGTTCGAACCTGCGACCTTGGGTTGTGAAGCTAGTGCGTTACCACTAGACCACGGATCTGCCACATGCCGTGCGCGACGTCAATGTTATCTGCGGATTTTAATAGAGGGAAACAGGTGCCGAGGAAACGGGCTGTGCTGCTCTGGAGCAAATATTAGAATAAAAAGAGTTGTTCTTCAAAGCTACCACAGATATAATTCAAAGAACATCAACTGTTTGGTAAGAGTTAACCTTGTAATAAACAAATCGCTGTTATATCTTGGGCACTCGATTTGACAGTTATTTAAATGTTGAGCATTCAATAAATATATTTAATACACTTTATCAACAATACTACGAAATAAACATACATACAAAGTACCATCGTCGAAACCCACGGTATACATGTATATTCCATTACCCCTAAATTATATACCGAGGGAGAATAGCCTGTCAAAAGTTCGTTTTCATTAATACTGATGAGCCAGCCACCTGCTGACCAATGAAATTACAATGAAATTTCAATTAACGTTGAATACTCCTCGAATTGAATGAAGTCTGGAAAACAATTATCAGTCGACCGGTTACTAAGTCATTGAGTAGACATTGCTAAAAAACAAACCACGTGCAGGATAACGGTAAATATGATAAAAGCGAACACCGCCTACATGCGACCGTTTTAATAACGCGTCGTTTCATTGGTTGAATTGTCCGTGCAGACTTGGACAGTGACCATGTTTTTAGGGAATTTAAGTCCAAAAGGGGCCACAACTCTGTCAAAATTTAATGGTTTGTAACCAAAGTCGAACTTGACCTGTATTTTATGATGCTACACATGTGTACCAAGAATTATTTGAATGTGTCAAGCCATTCTTTAGTTATCGTCCAGAAACCATGTTTGTTTTTTTATGGAACTTAAGTCGAAAAAGGGCCATAACTCTGTCAAATTTTAGTGGTTTCTAACCAAAGTCGAACTTGTCCTGTGTTCTATGAAGTTACACATTTGAACAAACAATTATTCAAGGTCCATAATTGTGTATTTATACCACCGTGGGGTATAATTACACAATTATGGACCTTGAAAGACCTTGCAAACTAAAAAAGCAGAAAAAATAACACAACAAAATTGTTTTGGCTGCCAGATAATAATATATTGGGATGGCATTAATTAAGTTTTGATTAATATGACTCTTTAGCAGTCGTACATAAAATTCGACGAATTACATATTTTTGGACCAAATAGAACGCAATATAAATGTGTGGTTAATTTACGACGTCGAGACCGTATCAAATATTCTTGTACCAATTAATATGTTTCCAGCCACCATAACACCCTGATTGGTGTATGCTCAGCAAGATACCACCCAGCTCCCAGAATAAATGTTTAGATAAAGTGAACGATACAGTAGGGCAATAAACGCTACACACAGCGACACGCTAGCCATTTACTGCTTGTGTAAGATCATAGCCCAATCCCGACAGTCCTAAAATAAAGCAATATACGGTATACTTATTGATACGCCAGCCCTTTACAACTTGTGCAAGATCAAAGCCCAGACCGAAAAAGATATTGACGGGCTCAGCTGGGGTGTGGGCTGGAGCCCAAAAGCCCGGGCCTGAATCCGTGTCTGGACACGGAAACAATGAGATGTCTCATTAATTATTTAAAACAACGAAGTTGTGCTAGCCTAATCGCCCATGGTCGATCAAGAAGCATAGCGTATTTGAACGGCGTAGGTTCCGACAAAGTACTCAACATACATTGAAGTCGATTTAAATTATTAACAAATATAATGGAGATGGATTACAAAACAAAATGCTATTTGTTGGCAGACCACAATAAAAGTATGCGATGCTGATGTGCCGTTATATATTTGAGGCGTGTCGTGGGAAAATCGGGCTGAAAGCATATGCGTAAAGTGTCGTCCCTGATTAGCGTGTGCTACGCACATGCATAAAGCCCGGATTTCCTACGACACGCCTCAATTTATTTGCGTACTTGCATTACGATATATCCGAAATTAATTGAACGTCAGCTTTCAAATGAAGCATCACGTAACAAAAGAAAAAAAACACTTACAAACATACAGGTTTGTTTAAATAATAACTTTTTCTGCACTGTCATTTTCACGTTAAAGCTCGAGGCGACACTAAGCGTGTTTACGTATATATTTTTATAAATAAGATTATGTTTGATACATACATAGTAAATAAATTTAGTTTTGTATTAATCTAAATATCATACTGAAGTTTCATTGTTTGTGTGGTTGACTTAAAAACAATGACGTGTGAGAAATATAGTTCTTTCGTTACATATGTAACAGTTGTAGCACACTTTGACCGAAATATATTAGTTATTTAACGAGCCCGCAGGGTGAGATTATATAATTAACATATTGAGGTCAAAGTGTGCTATAAGACAGTGTTTTATTATATACCATACTTACCAGTCACATCGCAACTTTCTACGACGCCGATCCCAATGGGCAATTCCCAGTCGTCACGTGGAGTCTGACGTGCTTGGCATGCGTGTCATTTCCAAATTTAGCTCTGTCGCAATGTGTCCACTTAGTGCAATCGTTCAGTGCAATAAGTAGCGTGCGTATAAATTACAACTTAATTTAATATACTGCACGCTACTAATTGCACGGTAAGTTAGCATATTAGGCTCCACCCACCATTTACCGATCTGATACCACAGTTATTGAATACGCACAACAATGAAAAATCTCTGAAATATGGTATAATACCATAATCATATTGCTTTTTTTGTATGCTCCCCGAAAGGGGAAAGCATATAAACGCCGCTTTGTCCGTCCGTCTGAATTCTAATTTCAATGCAGTTCAGTTTGTACGGGTGTGAAACGAATTTCCCCCAATGATTTTATCCACCATACTCCATGTCCGTTCATCCTTCCGTCTTTCCGTCCTTCCGTCCGTCCGATACTTCGTTTCCGCGCGACATCTCAGGAACTAATGCCCCTAATTTAAAGAAACTTTAAATTCAGCATTTCTATGGGGTGGACATGCGCAGATTGTCAGATCGTTCCGGTCCGATGATTGTTCATGGAGTTCTTGCCCTTTGATTAGAAATACGACATTTTATAAGGAAATGTTCGTTTCCGCGCGAGATCTCAGGAACCAATTACCTGAATTCATTGAAACTGTACATACAGCTTCTCTACCAAGGGGACATGCTCATATTGTCAGGTTGTTCCGGTCTGCTGATTTTTCAGGGAGTTATTGCCCTTTTCATAATAAAATTAATACATTTTAATGTAATATTTTCGTTTCCGCGTGAGATCTCAGGAACTAACAACTCGAATTTATTAAAACTTTATATGCAGCATTTCTGCCAAGGGGACATGCGCATATTGTCAGGTCGTTCCAGTCTGATGATGTTTCAGGGAGTATAATTGCCCTTAGAATATTAATTGGCTTTTTTTGCTTGTCCAAACTATAACTTGGATAAAGGGATGTTAGAATTGCTTGGCACAAATGTTTGCTGCAATGAGCTGGTGTGTACCGCTCATGAATCGGGTCGCTAGATCAAAGGTCAAGGTCACATCTAGAGGTCAAAGGACAGAACTGACTCTTTGCTTGCCTGTGCTTTTAGCTTGCCATGGATTTTAAAAACTACTTGGCACAAATGTTAATCGCAATGAGACAACATAAAGTGCATGCAAACCAGATCCATATGTCAAAGGTCAAGGTCACCCTTAGAGGTCAAAGGTCAAAATTAGTTTTTTGCTTGTCCTGACTATAACATGGTCGTAGATTGAGCTATTTTTTAATGAATGGCACACATGTTTGCCTAAATAAGACGACATGTTACGTGCATGAATTAGATCTGTAGGTCAAAGGTCAATGTCATACTTAAAGTTAAAATTCGAAATTGGCCTTTTGTTAGTCCGGACTTTAAACTTCTTGAATAGATTTTAAGACTTTACACGAATGTTAGCCTCAACATGACACATGTCGCCGTATGAATCAGGTTCTTACGTTTCAGTTCAAGGCCACATTTAGAGGGCAAAGCGGCATCGGGGAGCATCTAACGGTTCTACCGATATTATTGTTTAAATACATGTGGGGTTTTTTCGTCAAAAAAGAGAATGTTGTTTGTCAGATTACTTATCCCTTTGTTGTATACTTTCCATGAAAAAAAAAAACCCGTCAAAGTATGCAAAGGGATTAATCGTGTTTATTTCTATCAAAATAAATGGATGAATATAATTACTACCTGATATACGGAAATACGGTGCCCCTAAAGTGACACTTTTACTTTGAAACATATTTTTTGTTTATTTCGTTATTACGAAATCGTTTTCGAAAAACAACGAAAATGTAACGTGTTTTTCGTAACACGTCATTTCCTGAAACGTCACATTATTTCGTTTAGTCGTTATTTGTTATTTCGTTAATACGAAATCTTTTTTGTAAAAACGGACCACTATTTCGCAAGTACGAATTGTATCTCGTTAAAACGCAAATAAACGTACGTATAGAGCGTATCAATTTCGTCATAAACGTAATATTACGATTTTTTAGTAAATATATTGCGTTTCTACAAAATACATTTAGTAAATACGAAATAATAAAAAATATCTTTAAAAAAAGATTTTCGGCGTCTATTGTAGTTTTGAAAATTAAGGAATGTAGATCGAACTTTCTACATAAATGAATTTAAAACTGGCAATTGTGTAAGTTGGTTGTGTTCTTTTTTCACTTATCCGTCGCATGACTGACTAGATTCGAACGGCACACTATGCTCACATACTAAATCATACTATACTCCTCATAATTATAATTATATTTTTAAATTAAATACTATATTTTGTAAAATTAAAAATAAATATGTGTTCTCTTCAGTTTCTGAAGGATTAAAAGAATACTCAAGAGAAAGAGAGAAACACAGAAAATAATGCGTTGACGGTTTATAAATAACAAAAAATAGAAGTTTAAAAAAGATATTCGGCGAATGTTGTAACTGTTGTAAATGTTTGTAAAGAATGTAAATTGAATATCCAACATAAATATTGAAAACTGGTGCATATGTTGATTTGGTTTATAAACGAAGAGTCTCATTTCTTCATAGATGGTTACTCTACACGCATTTAATAATATTTTTCGATATTATTAAATAAATAAGTAAATTTTCATCATCAAATAGAGAACAGATATTTTCATGTGGCTAGCTCCTAAAAAGTAGCATGAAATGTTTCTACATTTGAAATAAATAAAAAGAATATCATTATTTCATGTCAAAGCAATGAACTGATGAACTGCCCCATGTTTTTAAATCAGTTCTACTTGAATTACCCAAATAAGTCAGACTCATCTGCTCATCAACGTCAGTATGTTTATCTATACAAAGTAAAACGAAGCATTTTACAATTACAACGAAATATATATCTTTGAAGGGTGTTTCATGATTAAATTATTATATTATACAATGCATTTATTCATAGTCTATATAAAAACAATGTATATGTGTAGATTAAGTAGCCTCTACACGAGAATTTGGTAGAAACATCAGTATTTCTCAAGAGAAAACAATGATGCAGAGCATCAAAAGCATCATAAGCCGCCGGGAAACTATGAAAAGTCCATATGTTTAAGATATCTTAATTATGTAATGTCCGTACAATTAACTGATCTTACCGTCTCATATTTTTCATCCGTGATATTTTAAATCTAAATAATGTCTACAGTATTTGTCAGGCAAATCAAAATTTAATAAAAGTTACATTGTTTCCAAGAAAATAATGACGAGAATGAATATGAGCGTTTATCACATCTTTTATGGATTAAGCATTTATACTATGTGTGCCAAATAAAAACACACGTCAGGGAACATTCATCGCAATTAAATATGATGATTTGACTTTATTTTGTGATAACAAAAACGTAAAGTTATATTTAATAATGGCGAATTAGATTTATATTCCTTTGGGAAAATACGTCTCGAGCGTTTTTGTGTAAAACTATTATAGTGTTAATGCATTCATAAAACGTACGTAAAGTAAAAATACCGAATTTATGTCAGTGTCTATTTATAGGAAGATGCAAAATCTATTTATACATTGAATATCCTCTACAGGACAAGATAAGAGAAAATGCAATTCTAAATAATTCTTAATAAATAAATCTACCAACCGTTATTCAAATAAACATGCATGGCAAATTTATAAATATAAGATGCCTGTTAGAACGAATCAGTGTTGCTGACGTGTATACTATTTATAGGCGCAGGTTAGTCAGCGAGTGTATTCTATCGAATGTTGCCTATCGAATATGCGATCTTAACGGGGGTTTTCCCAAAGGTCATGTTACACGGCCTGTAAACTCTGGCATGTAAATTGAGCCAATGCAACTTCTGAGTAGAGAGCTCAGAACTGGTTAGTAAAAAAACGTAAACAAAGTAAAGATGTATGTCTGGATTTTTCCACATTGGCTCATTTTTTCCATTTACCTCCGAAAAGAAATGGAGCCAATTTTTTACAGGCTGTGGTGGGGATTTCTTTTTAAACTAGCCGATGCAATGTTAGGATTTATTCATTCGGGACTACTAGCGGGAAATTTTCACAAGATTTGATTGGATGTTGAGAAAGTTCAAAAGTTGGGTTAAACAGCTACGCCGAAAAACATACTATATAGAGTATCGGTTCAAAGTATACGGCACTGGGGGTATTTCGATAGCTTGTACTTTTCCTACCAAGTACGCACAGGCATTCAAATTTTCAAAAACAAGTTGAAATATTTATGACTGGCTAGATATCTCGTTGTGTTGTAAAGAATTTGCCAACAAAAATAAGTTTGTTGAGTTTCGTGTCCTTTTAATTGCATATCGTACCTTGAAAGCCAGAAGGTATAATCAGCATATGTGCAAAGAAGGCCGATAGCCCCTTATGGCTTTAACGGACGATATATAGTTTATCGCTCAGAAAGGCCTGAGCGGACACTGACCTTGAAGTCCAGGATAAATGCATTCGCGAGAATCATGTCAATATGCCATAGCAATTCTAATTCATTCATGAGGCTATTTATAGTTTACGAATATAGAAGTGGCACTCGAAAGTTGTATTTCTATCTTCTATAGTTGTGGCATGTTGCACCCCTTCTATTACGACCAGTGTATTGCGACTATTTTCAAATTAGCCGATGCAACGTTAGGATTTATTCATTCGGGACTACTGGCGTGAAATTTTCACAACATTTGGTTGGATATTAAGAAAAGTCAAAAGTTGAGTTAGACAGTTACGCCGAAAAAAAATCATGTCCTGTCACTTTAGGGGCACCGAATGAAACCATAATATTCAGGCGTGTCGTGGGAAAACTGGGCTTAATGCAAATGCGTAAAATGTCGTCCCGCATTAGTCTGTGCAGTTCGTACAAGCTAATCCAGGACGGCTCTTTCCGCCTACAGTGGATTTTTTTTAGAAGAGACTTCATTGAAACAGAAAATACCATAAAAACGAAAAGTGATGTCCCGGATAAGCCTGTGTAGTCCACACAGGCTTATCCGGGACATCACTTTTCGTCCGTACAGGCTAGTCCGGGACGACACTTTACGTATATGCATTAAGCTCGGTTTTGCCACGACACGCCTCATATCACTTAGAGAACCAAATAATACCCCACCCCAATGCGTTCTATGTCCTGTCAGCTGTAGCTGTATCTATATACCAAGCATACTGTATCGACGTATTGCAATCATTGTTTAATAAGGATAATCCACATATAAGTTGGCAGAGTTGAATCAAGGGTAAAATAGACAATCAATCCGATAAACGCTTTGACTTAATAGAAAAAAACACACTGTTTGCTCACACTTTAGAATCATTTTGGGTTGTTTTTTTTGTTTAAATAATGCTAATAATATTTTTGTATTCCTGTCGCTGCAGTATATTGACACATATTATTAATGTTTGTATTGCAGAAAAGGCTAATGAAAGTGTTGTTTTTTTAATTCTCTAATAGTTTTGCTACAGTACGATCGTTAGATGTTTAATCAAATATTTTAGAAAACTGGACGGGACATAGGTTCCACTGACAACAGATTAGCTTGAGTGCAAAATATTGTTATATTAGCAAGGAAAGATGGACAATACTGAACATTCCCTGGACGATATTTCAAAGGTCTTGCGGCCCGGCAACCTGAAGTCTTTGGCTGCAATTTTAAAGGTGTGTCGCGAGGGTGGCTTGCACAAGAACGACGAACAGGAAACATCGCAAGACGCGGTTCATGAAACACAATACAGGAAACTAGCGGGCGAGCACCTGAAAGAACACAGAAGTGATCAGTATCCGGAGGACTCCCCTTTGGTGCGAATTCGCCGGAAACGGAAACGCACCTACGGTCAGAAATCATTAGCGGATGTGATCTCGACCTGCCGCCGTGAGGGGAAGCAAGTGTACGACAACGTGGCTAATGTACCGGACATTGACATGGCTAGGATCGAACAAATACAGGGAGAGACTGGAATTGACATCGCGAATACGAAAGTGCACGTTGCCGACAGGAAACCCCGGCGGCGGCAGTCCAAGCAGTCCGCAGCTAGCACTATGGCTACCGGAAGTGACAGTTTCATAAACGCTCAAACCTCTCGCGACAACTGCCAGCCACCTACAATCAGATCGTCCAGTCATCGCACACTGGTAACATGATACTCGCTAATTTTTGTATAGACAAAGATCACAATTAACGTTGTTAAACTACCCATAAACAAAGAAAAAAGAAGTCCCAATTCGGAGCGGAGCATAGTAAAAATAGTTCCAATTACAATTGCAAGTTATATGTCAAATCATGTTAGAATAGAAATAAGTTTCGCAGTATCGTTGTTTATCGGCCAATAAACAACTGTTTGTCGTTCTGATGCATGACTATTAAAAAACTCGGGTTAACGCCCTCGTGGTTTAATTCCTACGCATCAGAATTCCAAATAATTGTTTATTGGCTGATAAACAACTGTAAATCGAAAATTATTTCTTATGTATATATATATATATATGTTTTACCTTTGCCGTCAAAACAACTTATCAAATATGGGTACCGGTATGTTAAACAATCAGACACTTAATGTATTATTCTCGAATATTCTTTGCAAACATACCGATGAGAAGGTTGTGCCTGATGATAAACCATCAATCTATTTGTCGTACGATTTTTATTCCCGACAAATCAGTTCGTATGTTTGAGTGTTATAACTTCACATTGTGGTAGAAAGTCAAGTACTGCTATATGGTAACTGTAACTTAGAATGCTATTGTAAATGCCACAATTAAACTGATTCAAACTTCATGTTAACATACTCGTGCCGAAAAAAGTAACATGGATGCTGCATATCAAGCGATGAAACATCTTTATTAACGATATTGCTGAAGATACACTTATCTGATTTGTATATGATCCAGCTAACTTGTTTAATACTTTTGATGAACTGTTGGACTATAATGCTGTTTTCAATGGAAAACTAATATTTTTAAAGCAACATAATCGATTAATACAATAAATGGGCTCAACAGATAACTTGTTTACTTAGTCATGTATTATGCATATAATACTTTATTTGAATAGCGGGGATTCATATATCTTCTCACAAATGCTTGAATAGCAATCCCGGCAGAGTAATATTGGTTTCATTTCATTAACGGTAGAATAATTAGAAATCTTTTTTTCCGCTACATATTAAAAAATTTATCCAAGCGGCAATTTCTTTCAAGAAAGCGGCTTTTTTATTATTTTGTTGTATGTATTTTTAGATCAGCCAGCCACTAGGTGACATTTCTTCTGAGGGTTGGCTTCAGATACGCATGCGCCATAGGTCAAAGCGTAACCGACAAAGTCAAGCAGAGCACGATAATATATTGAGAGGAGATGAGAATTTAGATCGTGAAAATACATGTACACAGGATTCTTCACCATTCGGCACCATGGAAAAGAACTTAGATACAAATGTGGAAGACACTGATACTGTGAACGTAGACGATTCCAGAAATGGTGTTTCTAAAACAGAAACAGAAATCATGGAAGAAAAGAAGGTAGAAAACACTGAAGTTATGAATATGGGTGACGATAATATAGAACCAAGTGATCAAAATCGTATAAACAATGACAACAATGCGAAAGGAGAGAAAGTAATTGAGGAAGTGAAAATAAAAGACGGAAATGTGACACTAGTTTTATACAAGGTGAAAGAAGAGTCGTTTTTAAAAATGAAACGCGAGTACAGCAAGTCAAAAGGTAAAGAAAACGTGGATTCAATATCTATAAGCATCGCCAATACAAAAGATTGTACAATGATATATAACGGCAAAGAAACTAATAAAACAAAAAGAACTGATGAGAAATCGTCGCATTTCAAGGACAACGAGCTTGGAAACGATTTCACAGATAGTGATGGTTTGCATGGTTTATCACATTCGAGCTCAATGGTAACCGGTGTCACGAATGATTACAAAGAGTCCCAACGGAAAACTAACAATGACGACGTTAATAATGAACGAGGCGATATTAAATCAAGCAATGCTGAAACCCCTGACCCGTGTACTATTTCGCAAGATTGTAGTACGGAGTCTGTGCCATTTTATCAGAACACCGTGAAACTGAGCGAAAGAAACGCTGATATACATAGCACGGATAGAGAGCAAATAATAACGTCAGAGAATGACGCTGTAAAGGGAGATCATTCGGAGCCGTGCATATCATATGAAAACAAATCATCCGAATATACAAAAACATCTACTGAAAGCGATATTCAAAACAGCAATATGCCAAACACATCATTGGATAATACTGCAAGACAAGAAGAACAAAGTACAAGTGACACAGGAGTTACGAATAAGGGCAGTAAAAAACGAACATTGGGGAATGGTTTTCTGGTTTCTTCTGAAACGGATTTAAACAACATCACGGAAGAAGAAGCTAAGAAAAACGAAAATATTAAAAGTCAACATTCAGACATCAACACGAAATCAAATGAGGACACTGGCCATAAATCTGTTATAATAATTTCGAACGATGTCATCAAAGGTAAAAATGTACAAAAAAGAAACAACAGTAAAGAAAATGAGTCAATGGAAGTATTGAGTTCAGAAAGTCTGCCTATAAGTCGACCAAAAGGAGGCGAACACGAGGTTAAGGTAAATGTTTATACACTCGTACTTAGATATAATCTACAAAAATTAAAGTTGAACCTTACCTTATTGGTTTTGTTTGACTGTATGTATTTTACGCTGTTCTTATTTTGTTTATGCTGTAAAAATAAAGATAATTTTTCGGCGTAGCGATCTAAGATCTCTTTTGACCTAGATTTTTGTAAATAACTACCAAAGAAAAGTTAGAAATAACTTAATTATGCAGCAGTAAAAGTAAATATCATTATTCTATTGGGCAAATTTTCTTGCGTGGGAGAATTTTAGGGAATGCAAACTTACAAAGACTGGTTTAATATCTACCAAAAATGTGTTGCATACTTTTGGGGATTAAAACTTACACAATTGTTTACATAAGCAGTTAAAATAGTTTTATAAACATATCCTCAACATACTCTCTCGAACTGAGCATACGTAGGAACATAATATATCATTGTTTGTCATGAACAGAATATTACATTCATTCCCAGAATGAAATAACTATTGTGTTAAGACTTACGGCACGCTCTATAAATAGCGATTGTACAATGCTCCCATGTATCCTAGTGCGTTCAACACGGGAAGCATTAAACTGTAGACTACCTTTCCTATGGTGTCCGAAAAATCTGGGGCCCGAGATGTCTCCTTATATAGGTGGAGACCGAAAAGTCTGGGGTCCTCTCTTGAATTATGTTTAGAGTTAAAATGATATCTGATATGGCAATTTCAACGCCAATTTCTTTTTAAATACATTTCTTGTTTAAATATATAAATAATCATTTTAAAAATCTGTCAGAATGGCGATACAAGAACTTATATTCGCCCTCAAATGTAATGGTACATTCTTGATTTGAATGAACTTAAATGTACCTATAGTCCAACTAGAGCAAAAAATTATCACACTAGTTTTAAAGAAATATATTTGGGACCCAGTAGGATAACTAAGATACACTCGGATTATTATACATGTGTATTTTATATATTTTGTTTTACTAAAAGTTCAGAAAAAATCTTTGCAAATGCTAAATTAACAAAATATGTATAATTTCTGATTGCACAACTAATAACTATTCAGTACATAGACTGATGTATGTTTGTTTCAGAAAAGTTCCATGTCAACTTCAAGTATAAGTGGAATGAGCCCAGCAGCTAGAGAGATCTTGCTAAAGCAGTCATTGAAGCAGATGAATGAGGCTGCGATGAAGCGTCAAGGAAGTTTTCTTAATGTATTATCCAGTCTGAGGTCGGACATGAAGCAGATTTATTCCGATTTAATGAAATCTGATATAGATCAGACACTAACGGGTGTCAATAATGTGGACGAGAAAACTCCGAAGGAAAACTTAGATAAAGAACCCGTTGCTGTAAAAAAAGAACCGATTAAAGAAGATGAGGCATCGTCAATTGACAGCTGTAATCAAGGTTATGAATTGCATGAGCAAAAGAATATGGGAGGACATGGTTATGGAAAAGTAAGTACCAAAGAGCATTATAAGGGCAAAGTAATAGATACAGACCCAAATAGGGAAATACTTGCAAGTATAAGAAAGACAGCAAAACCTAATATCAGTTCTAAGTGGTCATCAGTGCACCAACGTGGCAAGCGACCAGTCCAGAAGAAGAACAATAATGTTTCTAGTGGTGAACACAATTCCAGAGTAGCGCGAGAACTTCAAGCATTACGACAAAAGAAACACATTATGGGGACCTCTGAGGCGTCAAGAGTGTACGAAAATGAAGCAAAGCGCTTGAGACCCTCTGATTATGTTTTTGTCGAGAATGAAGGTAAACTAAGCGTAGATTCTAATGCTGAAGAAAAACAATCTAGAAATAAATTAAATCTAAACAATATTAAAGACGGGAAACACACACAGTCTAAACACGAGTCCGACATATCAGAAACCGATTCAGTAGAACATAGTGTACCTAATAATCACTCTGAAATTGCTAATAACCATAGCCAAAACTTGGGTAAGCACGAACATTTAATGTCAAGACGAAACAAACATGACCATGACATGGACAAAGCATATAAAAGTAAGCGGGGTGATGACAAGCAAAGAAATGTTGAAGATGACATAACTAAGGAGTCAACTAAGACTGCGAAAGAAAAAACATATAAAAACAATAAAAGAGAACAAAATAGTGGAAAGGAATTAACAAGTAAAGAGTTAACTAGAAATGTACCTAATAAAAACAACAACACCGAAGATCGTCCAGCGAACAATTCGCAGAAACAGATTGGAAGGGCTCGGGGAAATAAACAAAAGGAAACTAACTTTGCTAAAAATGATAGTGTCAAACATTCGCAGAATTTGGAAACGTGTAAAAATACGGAAGGTTCAAAACAAAAGTATGACAATGATGCAGAAGTTGCAAACACACAGGCTAGTAATGATGGATTTGGTGCAGCAAACACAGTCGGTAACATGACCGACAATAGTAAAACTCAGGAAAATATTACTGAAGGTCAGAAAAGTAACATTCATACAGATCATGTTGAAACTGGTGTTTTTCTTGAGCAAAACACAGAACCAATGGTCATTCCAGATCCTGAAGGCACGACCACACCATCAGAAAGCAGTATTACAACCGGGAGACAAAGTGTTGATTCGGGTGTGGTCTTAACAAACATTTCGGACGACCAAACCAATTTTGTAGACCATGGGCGTGTTTTGAAGCGTACGCAAACATCCGGGGACTCCGGCGGTAGAGGGCCGACGTCGCGCACATCACGGACCAGATACCTTCCGGAATCGAAAAGCAAGCCCATTTCCAGGAAGGTCAACCCTGGGTTAGACGTGGCTGTGAAGATTGTCGAATCCAGAAAACAGTTTTATCAGAACGGGGTCGTTAATCCGGTAAGAATTAGATAATCTTTATTCATCGCAGATTTATAGACGTTTCTGACTAGAGCTGAAATATATTATAAATATAATAATTTTTTAAAAATATATTGTTTGATTGCAGTAACATTGATTAATTAACAGTACAACAAGTTATAATGTTTGATGCATTACGACACTTAAATGCTATATGGCGAAACGTTCTCGTTATTGTAAATCAAACGGCGCCGTAAGTGCGTTGTGATAGATGAACGAGGACGTCAGTATCGATACGAATTCAATAGAGATTATCAATCACGTCAACAGCGATAGTGTGCTCTTACTGGGCCCTTTTCTTTAGAATTACATATACTGTATAAGATGACCGATGTTTATATAGCAAATAAAGCATCACGCTGTTTATGAGATTGTATTGCTCTAAGGTACAAGACTTAAAATGGTTTAAAGACCTAGTTTAATCCTTTATTTCGCCCTTCCCAAATCTGGGGTATTGTACCACTGTGTATTGACACCCTGCTGTGGTCACAGTGTGGACACATTAATTGTGGCGACCCTTATCAGCTATGATCAATACACTATTGCAGTTGAAACAGTGCACTCAACCATTGCTCAGTCAGCTGAGAGAAATCAAAACGCGGAGAGCGTAGAAAGACTTTTGGCGAGAAAAGAAACTAAAGTAAATAAATTATGACAGTATTTTTATCATAAGGAAAATTTATTGAAGTAAGTCATCCGTCTGTTATATCATTTCTACAAAACAAATATCGAAACTTATACGAGTAACTATACACACTACTTAAATAATTTGGTATAAGCTAAGATTGGACCTAATTGAAGATGGAGACCCAGGCCTATGTCTTTTGCAAATTAAAACTTGTGTAGCGCGCGTCTAATTCAATGCTTTTTATCTACGACATTCTCTTCAGTATTGTATTCTTTTGTAATTTGTGGGAGGCAAATATATTTTGTGAAAACTATTTAAAAAGCAAACAGAGTTATATGCATACAAGTCAATCTACAACTGGTAAAAATAGTCGATGAATCGTATACGTTCGAATCAATGTTAAGTGCTTTCTATCACAAGCGCTATGCTCAGTAAATACCGATTTACTTCAAAATGAGTTAAATTAGTAAAATACATTCAAACTCTCAAAGTACAATGCTTTTCCACAATTCTTATGCATACTTCAAAAACAATAGCATTCGTCAAGCGAGTGGTTACGATTGCTCCGCTATATGTACTGAGTCAATACACTGTTGCTAAAATTACGCAATATGATGTAATACGTACGCAGTTTACCAGTATACAGCACAAACAGATACGCTATCATACCTATGTAAATAGATATAACATGAATTCACTTGAAGATGTGGACTAACTGGATTATTATTGTTGTTGTTTATTAGTATTTAAGTCGGATCTAATTCTTGTCATATATTCATAGAAATTACAATCGATAATAGGAAACCTCACTGTTCAGCGAGCGAAGCACAGTAATTTATCGATTTACTGTCTCGTAGCCTGCAGAATAAAGAAGTAGTTCCCTCAAGACCTATTTCTGGATAAAACTACTAAATCGTGTTGGCTTGCGCCAACAGTCTAAACATTGCAAATAATGATAAGAGATGTTATGGTAGACCAACACACAGAGTGGAATACCCAATGGAGTGGTCAGACAGTCCTTAAAATAGGCATTTAAAGTTGCTTATTGTTCGTTTAGCTCTCATAATTCCTTAAACACCCGTCGCCTCTTAATTTCAGAAAAGCCCGCTATTCAAAAGATTGTACATGTACAGGGACCGTCTAAAACTAGTTCGATACTCACCCAAACAAGCTGGAACCATTTTGTAATTATTTTTTTTATGTTTCACACATTGACACTCACTCGTATATATTTATTTTAAATTTTTATTTTCTTTAATTCGTAGGCGTGCATTATATATAATTATAATTATAATAAATTACATCGCACGTGATTCATTTTCTTTTATCTTATATCGGCTCTGCGCAGCGCATGTTACAATGTTCAAATTTGTGGATTTCTTTATTAACTAGTACTGCACATATTGTTAATTTGGGTTTTATAATTGCAAACAAGCAAAACTAGTTTTGCGACCATGACGTTTGCATAATTACGTATCTATACAAATGAGAATGAGGTATCATGTTAAGTCAATATATTTTTATGTTTGTTTATTTGTATTTCGACTAAAATTTACGCGGATGAAACACATAATGGAGCGGCTAAGTTCGAAGAACTTCGTCAGCAAATTATTGTATTTGATGTTGATAACATACTCCCAGAACAGAAATGTAAATTGAAAGTTATATTTTATATTACAGAAGCAAATATTGTGTAAGATTTATTTGAAATCCCCGCTTAATAAATATTTTACAGCAATCTGTCCTCGTTAAAATCAATGCAACGATCTAGCAAGTCGGTCGAATGCGGTAGGTTCCTTTGTCACTTGTAACAAGTGATTTAAACCGAAGGTCTATTTTCGTGCATGTATCCAATTAATGTTTCAATCTGCCTATTAAAGTGATTCCATTGTTCTAATATAAACATCGATAACTTTACCAATAACGCTATAGAAACTTTAGATACCCTGTCCCTGTATTTGTTTAAACCCTGTTAACTAGAGCAATATTAAGAGGTTGAGCCAAAATCTATGTGTAATCGATGCTGAATAGAAGTTCCGTAATGCATAGCAATATTTTATAATTGAAACATTTCCATTACGAAACAACCATAATTATACGTTGGATTTGTAAGATCTATAAGCACTGGTCAAATATTGATAGAGCTCCTTATGGAAAAATATAGCTGTAGGCGTACTTAATTAGATTGTTCTTCTGAAATTTCTTTTTGAAATATAGAAAGAATTATTATCAAAAACGGAACATGAAGAAGCAAATGTAAAACAGTTGAGTGTTAATGGAACTAGATATATAAAAGACAACAAAAACACAAATCAACTGCGTCTGTTGGCTTTTAAATGTACAGAATTAAGCTTTGAATACGTACGACCCGTCACAGGTACTTAAATTGAAACTTTTAGATTTCACTATATAGCTGTATAGTGACATGCGACCCCTGGGCCTAGCAGACCTGCAATGGCCTTGATAATAGACCTATAGCGCCGAAGCAAAAAACAAAACGTACACTTTCATACTCTGCGCATTATGCCATAGTTTACTATTAAAACACAAAAGTATACACTTTTAGATTTATATGTTTATTTTATTATTAAAATAGTATTATTCATTTGTATTGATATTTTCAAGTCTCCTACTTGCAGCCCAGCCATGACGTACGCATGACGTCACAATCCAGTTCGATTGTTCTTATTATAAACAACGACAATTTAGAGTCACTTAGAAGTTCTTACTATAAGGGTAAACTTCACGCATGCGCACGAGTACCACTCTACTGTATATATACTTTCTTTCAGATCACCGATGTATCAGCTGCTTATTCACTCATTGTTTATTAAATTTGATAGTTTAACTTATGAAGACCTGTAAGTCTTGTATGACAAATGCCTACACGTGTGCATGCGATATTCGAAGGAGTAAAGGAACGTAACAAAAACTTGGCTATTTTAAGAGCAATAGGCCAATTTTACGAACATAATACTTTACTGCTGATGATTAGGTTACATGATCCTCGATTTGGCTTTAGAGAGGGCGAAAATATTCGGGCCTTAGTACCTTCCAGCATATACATGCATTTATTATATATTTTGCATCACAAGAACAGTTAATATGCAAGATATCATAGTTTAGCTTTATTGCATATTCTAGTCGTGTACACTAGGCTTCCGTGAAACATAACATGAAAAGAAAGGCGATAAACTAGATTTAGATGAGAAAGTACTTCTCAGTTATTTCAAATCGAAAATCGAAATTTTGACAATTTTACTGGTGGCGTACGCCGCTTCCGCCGCCTCTAAAGCCGCCTATGTTAATTAAGTAGATAAGCAGTTATCTCAGCTGACATGTGTTGTCACGGTTACAAAGTGCACTCTGGCTGCATGCAACTATATCTCTGAATCCACAAGATCACCATGACATAGCACGTGCGATGCATGACTTTTGAATATTGTCCAACTTTGTATTGCAAAGCAGTAGGAGATAGGCATATTAAAAATACTGCTGCATGCATGCCAAACTACTGCAAAATGCAATAGAGAAATACTGCTGAATTGACCATTTTGATGCTGAAATAACAATCCTTTGTGTTGTCTCATTTTTACTTGACATATGTATGTTAGACTGATTCATTTTAATACCACGGGTTATATTGTCTAAGGCGGATACTGTATATTGTCTCAACTCTAGTACCATTTACATTCGGCTAGGAGAAGCAAGTTTAGTAGTTTGTTACTAAGATAATGAATACTGTCTGAAACAGAATCGTCTGTTAATGAAACTAGTTATACTTCTTCTTGTATACACGTAGATGTATTGTTTATTAATTTGTATAATCTCTGTTGTGTAAAAATACATGCACTTTTATTTGCACGTCAAAGATTTAGCAAGATTCTTAAATTTACAATCAACACGTTTTAAACTGTGTTCTCAATGAAAATGGTTTATATAAAATATATTACAAATAATGATACGGCTCAAATGCAATGTTTTTCTTTAACACTATGCAAAAAAAATCGATTTTTGTATCAACATCTGAATCTATTTGTGAGTACTTTCACTTTAAATTCTAATGTAATTATAAATTTTAATTCTTTTCGACTGAATTGTACTTTCATTTTTTTAATATCAGTGCACCTTTTTCATTAATGCACATGTATATTATATGAATGCACATACGATATACTGTACATTATATGAATGCACATACGATATACTGTATATTATATGAATGCACATACGATATACTGTATATTATATGAATGCACATACGATATACTGTATATTATATGAATCCACAGACGATATACTGTATATTATATGAATGCATGTATACATTCAATACGCTTATATTTAATAACATATTTTTGAAAACTGAATACATTGTCATATACAATTGGCATCTGTATATACATCATATAAATCTGATATCTAAAGTAAATACAATATATATTCTGTTTACTTAAGTTTATAACATTTCCACCATAATTCGAAAACGAACGATTATATGAAATTAAATATGTACCTGTAAATAAACAACGTTTACTGTGAATTTTGAATGATTTTATCATTTGAAGCGAAGTGCTTATATACCACGGATGTCGGTAAATCCTTATAAATCAATTATTGGTGTAAAACACTGCAAAAGATGTTTATTTATTATTTTCATAAAAATATGACAAAAGCTTACAAACATTTGATATGTGTTTTTGGAACAACACATCGACGACAGGCATGAGGCAGTAAAAGTAAATTGCTATGTTTAACCTATTGCGTATATTAAAATGTAATACAAATAGTTTATGTAACATCTGCTCATTTCGTTATACTGTTTTACAGGAAGAAATAAGAGAACATAGGATCATGAAACTCTTCCGCGAAATACAGAGGGTACGGAACGTACCCTCGTTCTTACCTTCTAGTGACGTCATCGAAGACGAAACTTCCGGTTTCTTGATGATTGACTACACGATTTACGGTCGGCAGAACAATGAAGCTCTTGATAATTTTCTGTATAAAACACTGGATTATGAGTTATGTTGTAAAATGCAAGGGGTGCAGTCCAACGTTCGCAGAAAGGAGAAAGCTCTGCACGTGCTAAGACAAAGGTTTCATTCTAAAGTCTCTTAGAAAGAGGCTGCCGCCAATTTACAAATTCGGTGAAATTCTGGATCAAGTAGCCCAAAACTTTTAATCCCCTTTAAGCAAATTTACGGTCCAGTAACTTCAGAAGTAAATATTATTATGAAAGGTACCTAACTATTTAAAATAAAATGTGTTGCAAATAATAATAATAATAATAATAATAATAATAATAATAATAGTAATAATAATAATAATAATAAAAGATGTACTTTAATGTGGTTAAACGATAAAAAGAAATCAATCTATTCAAGTTTTATTTGCATATTAATTTTTTTTTTATTCAAGCCTTTAACGGCCATTAGCTTAAAGGGGAGTTTTTAGCACTCATCCCATATGTACTTTCGCAGAAATTATTGGCTTCCCCGAAATAGCCTACACTAAATAAAATCGAAATGTCAACAGGTTGAGAGCACGCGTGGTGATCAAATATTAAGTAATTAATTATTAATTGTTATTCAACTTGTGAATAGCTATAATCCACATTGACGCGTAATTAAGTGCCTCGGTGCCATGGTAGGCATTGCGGATTGCTATTGGAGTTACCATGCTACGCTATTGGTGATTGAAAACTCACGTCGCAGTCGAGTTAAAACTTATAATGTTAAGTCAAAATTGCTCACATAATGTGTGTAGGATGATGGTCAAATCTGTATCCTTAGTTTAAGTCTAAACAATACGACATTTTATTTAATTGGACGATTTTATTCCGTCTAAGTCCGTTAGCGACAAGGTCAATACATATAGGTCTAGTACTACAATAATGTGCAATTGTTTAATCTGTAACTTCCCATCATTTATTTAGATGTCCCTGTATTATTTACTCATTTCAAACATCAGTCAATTGTGGTCATTACATCCATTTTCTACCTTGCATCGTCACAAAAAATGTACATATATGAGCACATGACTTTTATAGTTTATGCATTTTGCGAAAACAGTTCCAGTATATGTATGTAAAGTCTTTTTTAACGACTGTGATATATATAATATTTTATTCGTGTCAAAGTATCATACGCATGCCATATTGATATATTGATGTCATTTAACAAAGTATTATTACGTCATATTTTCGCTTGGTGTATTATGTAAATATTTGATACATTTATCTTTCATGCATTTTTTTGCGTAAAGTATATGCCAACGTCGGTGAATGAAAAATTCTAACATGATACTCGCTAATTGTTCTATAAACAATGACAAATATTATCTTGTTAAACTACCCAATAAAAAATGCAAAAAGAAGTCCCGATTCTGAGCGGAGCATAGTAACAAGTAGTTCCAAATACAGTTGCAAAACTATATGTGAAATCATGTTAGAATCGAAATAATTTTCGCATTATCGTTGTTTATCGGCCAATAAACAACTCTTTGTCGTTCTTATGCGAGGCTATTAAACAACTCGGGCTAACGCCCTCAAAATTTAATTCCTACGCATCAGAACTCCAAATCGTTGTTTATTGGCCGATAAACAACGAAAAATCGAAAATTATTTCTGAAATAACAACTTTCCAACGAGGTATAGAATTGGTCATTTCGGTATATGTTTTTCTCGATTCCGGTTTGTCCTACTGGCAGGGGCGTAGCTTGGGTTAAAAAAATGTATAGGCACAATAGGAGGAATCTACAAAATGACGCTGTAAGCGATAATTTGGGCCAGGAGTGTTTTTACTCGTATGTGGCTACAAACAACTAACTGCAGCTCAACCCCGAATCTACAAAATAATTGTAAAATAAGCGTGCGTTTTGTGAAATTTATTTCATATTGACGTAATCGACTCGTTAAACAATGAAGTATCAATACAGCCAAGAATGATGAATGATCCCCTCACTCCCCCCACACCCTCTTGTTTGTATTGCATTTATGGCATATTAACATTTTTGATCTATGGAAAAAATGTATAGGCACGTGCCTATAGTGCCTAAAGGTAGCTACGCCCCTGACTGGTGAAGCTGGCGTAGGTTAGAAACCAGTAAATCAAATCTCCATATGGACCCATTGTCAAATAGCAACATCTCTTGGCTTCCCTCATCTCTTTCCTTTATTTCAGATGTTGTGAGTCTCTTTGGAAAGATGCTTCTCTCTTCTTTCAAAATGTAAATTAACAAATATAGAATCAGTGCATAAATACAGTTATTTTGATTGTAGGCACCCGTAAAAACGATTTCGACAAAAGCACCATTGTCTGTAAATAAACTACTGAAACTTCAAATTTCAAGTAATTCGGTGTTACGATACATATTGATCAAAATGCCCAGAAGACACGTCGTTTTAATAATCATTTAAATTAGTGTTCGTTCAAAAAATAAGTAATTCAGTGTCACGATACATCAAAATACCCAGGAGACACGTGGTTTTCAGGAAGTAACCATTTAATCAGTGTCCGTTACTTGAAATGGCTCTTCTAAGTTGTTACAGAAGAAAACAACGAACTATTTGACATACGGCCAATTTTCGAATATTGGGCAACTATTTGCTGACATCTGACCTGTAGGACATGCTGGTCAATACGCCTCGTTGGGTCTGGAAGGCACTTTCGAGAAGTCGCCATGTAAGGTATCAGTCACTGAACGCTCGGGTCCTGTTGCAAATGCAAATGTAAACACTGCTTTGCTGATAAGCAGTATGGCTGCTTTGTAAAGTGACCGAGATACACATAACATTCCAAAATGTACATTTTTTGTTGTGGAAAAAAACACTGCATTGCTGATAAGCTGCATGGCTGCTTCGTAAAGTGACCGAGATACACATAACATTCCAAAATGTACAGTTTTTGTTGTTGAACATTACATTAAAGTAAATAAATTTTCATCTGGCATTAAATCAGTCTCATGCTACCATTTCTAAAATTAGGGATATACAAAGTCTTACACGTTCAGTTTGTTTTTCTATTGCACATTTCATGTATTGAAATAAGATCCATAGTGAATTATAAAACAAATCTAATATCCACCCCAAGAGTTACTTGTGGCCATTAACTACGGATTATTATCTCAAGTTTAGGTTAACACAGTAGGGCATATGCAAAATAGACATATGGTCAATTTATGAAAAGGCAACATAAAACAATCAAGCATAAACTACTAGTATCGAATGAGGTGCAATCATTCTCTGGTTAGAACCTCAGGACATTTCTATGAATTATTGGTGTAGCAACGTTAAATGACGCACCGACACTACATGTCGCACTTGACGTTATATGTCGCAAGGCTGACGCTAAATGTCGGAACCAACGCTCCTTATAATCACTCTTTTGCAGTATTCCTGTCCTATTTAAGATCCCGACGTATCCCGGAACAGTGATCCAGTGGTTACCGGGATGAACCGGCTACGACCGTAAAGGCCCAGTCTTATGTACTGTGCCGGTTTGAGATATCGGTGTAACCCTGTTGGACCGGGTTCAGCTTAAACATATTTTATTTTATTCAGCTTGTAAACATGAAAGATATATATAACAATGATTATTTCAATAACAATAAGGTTTAATATGACTTATTATTTGGAAAAAAATCAATTACATATTGAACTTAAGTTGACTTATTTTAACTTACATTTATGTAAAAACACAGCGTTGCGTAAATATAATGTTTGAGTTTTAGTAAACCGTGACATTACGTTATAAAATGTATTTCGTCTAGTACTAAGTTCATGATGTTTTTTCTATCATTCAATCAAAAAGGTTTTGGTAATTTTGTATGATTTTATGACAATACATACGGTATTGAACTTATGTTGACTAATTTTAACTAACATTTATGTATCTAGCGTTACGTATATATAATGTTTGAGGTTTAGTAAAAATAAAATGTTTCGTTATTTACTTGTTGTTTATTGCTGACTGTCTCGGTCAAAGTCCTTTGCCGTTTCACAAAACGATCTTAGGACACGTGAAAACAGTCCCTTAAATGTGGTTATCCTTCAAACTGAGTAAAACGAAGGTCAGTGTTTGTGTTTGTTTTCGTCATTTTAGCTTGGAATAATAGTATAAATAATTTACCGGGTAACCTAAGTTGTTGGCGCGCACTGTTTTACTGATAAGATTTTCTGAAATCGATAATAATGGAGTTGTCAACATGACCTTTTGTATATAGATCTATCGGATTTCTTTTAAACTTTGCACAAATGATGTCTGTCAATACACTGGTAGGATTCGAACATGGGACCATCCTATCTCCAGGCGAATACTCTACCACTGGGCCATCACTCCCCGTTCTACCAACACACACACACTCCGGCGACGGCGCTATATAATGCCAAGATAAAAACAAAACCCCCGAATCAGACGACCAACACCGATAAACCCGGGGAATAAACTAAACATTAACATGCACGAATGAACAGTCATTTATTACCACGTAGTAATACCGGGTACTACATCACGATAGGGTCTTAAACTAAAACAGTAATACAGTGAAATCACGATAAATCGATGACGCTGGGGACGAAGCTCTTTGTTCGAGTTATCGCAGTATTTGAGCGAACGCAGGTTTTATTATAATGATCATTATATTGAGATTTTGAGTCATAAACAGCGCAAATCAAAGTGGTGTCAAGTTTAAAATACCATCTATCAACAAAAAAGAACAGACGCAATGCTATTAATTTAATTATGTATTTTGAGTATGTGAAGAACTGTAAATAAGTCACTTCAATTTAAATGTTAAGTTTATTCAAATTCAAACATTTCACAAATAGCAAAGCATAGATGCATGTATACATGTATGTACGTTTTTTCAGAAATAAAGCTTATGTTCAAGTGCACAAAACGCAGTATTTAGTCTTACTTCTTTGTCGCTGGCTTCATCTTGTTTGTTTCGCCATGGCGATGCGTATGCACTCGTCAACAAAACGTGTGCAGCATCGTAAGTTCTAAATTTGTTAAAGACCAAATAGCAAGCAAACTTAAAACGCGTTTCAATATTCAACAATGCGTTAGCGACTTTCACAAACATATTACATGTATTTTCTCAGACTGACAAGATGTGAAATTTAGCGGCTGCTCAGAGTTATCGCGGATCTCCAGACTGTGAACAAGAAGACACTCGTAATGAAAATTATGCTCGAACTCGAGTTACCCAGTAAATCTTTTTCATGATTTATGCTCGCGGAACCGTTGTGGAGCTCAAGCTTTCGGATAAACCGATTTTGAGAAATCGCCGGTAAAGTGAATATAACTAAAGAACATTTTTTCTCTGGACCGCAGTTATTGCTTGGGACTTTCGAGTTATCGCCTGCTCGAGTTATCGCGATTTCACTGTACTACAAAAGAGTGGTTATAAAGGAGTGCGACATTTACCGTTGATGTTGCGACATATAGCGGCAGTACAATTTGGTGCGACATTTAGCGTTACAGATGCGACATATAGCGTCAGGAGGTTTTGCGACATTTAGCGTTGATTCCGACATTTAGCGTCAGCCTTGCGACATATAACGTCGGTGCGACATTTAACGTTGCTACAACTGGTACACTAACTTGTTTCCGTATAACCTACCATACATACTATACGTCTCCGTGGCCTAGTGGTTAGGGCGTTCGCCTACTGAGCGGGAGGTCGAAGGTTCGAGTCCTACACAGGGCGAGTTCTGATATGGCCGGTTGCCTACCCAGCAGCTAGTTAAATCAAGGGGTAACGATTGCCTTCCTGACAAGCGCCCGGCATATAGGCTAGGATTCGGGAGTAAAGATGTTCATCAGTGAAGGTGTCTCATAAGTCAAAACTGGCTGGCCCTTAATCGCGAGGGGTGACACTATAATAAACAAACACTTTACTTTATTATTTTGTTCCTCAGTTCAACCAACAGATTTGGGATGTAAGAAAAATGAACCATGATTATTAATAATAATAAGGTGTTGACACAAAAAGCCTGCATTAGACTAGAATGGTGATTGTTTTGTTTGGTGTGAAAATGACTATCATTTAGAAACTCTTCTTCAACAGAGATGTATCCAAAAATATCAAAGTTGAAGTTGGTTTGATATTTTGTTATTGCTTCATAAATTAATTAAGACTGGCTATTATCCACAGCTGGTTAGCTAAACAAATTATAAAATTAAATTTAATGGAAATAATTAAACAATATCTATTTATGGAATTTTCATTTATACTGAAGCAACCCTTCAAAATTATTTTTTTCATTCCCAAAAGTCAACAGTAAGTGGTCAATAGGTAAATATAAAATGAAAATACCATTTTGTTTGGGGTTGAAATGATGCAATGGGATTCCTTATGAGTAATCCCATTGGCGCCTAAACTTTCCTCACAACAGTCAAAACCACTAGGAACTGCCCCTTTCGTCTTTAATCCATCAGGCATAATCATCTTTTTGAAGTATTTAGAAAATTGTGTTGTTGTCTTTGAGTTCTAAAAATCGTGATGATTTAGTAAATATGACACTGACCTATTATAAAATAAACTATTATGTGAAGTTAGAATACGAAATCAAACATAGAAATAAACTGTTTTATTGCACCAATGTTTTATATGCAGTTAGCAGTATGTAAGTGAAAGGTTTTGCAAAGTAATCAAAAACATCTTCATTCATGACTGCATCAGAAAAAAATAATTAAAAAAAAAACAGAATATTTGTAAACATCGAGAAAAGTTTAACATGCAATAACACCGTTTTGAAAACAATCAAAGACAAAATCACTTTGAAAGAAAGTAATAACAGTATTTTGCTTTTATTTAAAACAATGCTTAATTACTTGGTTGATATTGTGCAAAATAATTTCAGTTAAGGAACAGAAACTTTGGAAAAAGCAATAGAAATACTCAAAAATAAAATACTATTTTGTGTGCATACATTGGAAATGTTTGCCTACATCTCTTTCAATTTTCACAACCCATTTCTTCTTTATGTCCTAATTTACAGGAAATCAATGAAAGCTTATTTGTGAATCATATTATACATTTGAGTTACAGTTGTATACACAACAATGTTAATTACAAACTTTTCTTGCATGATATTGCCTGGAAAGACAGCTTCACCTTTAGTGGCCAGTGCTATCAGTAATCAATGTTTACAACTGACCCATCTCAACCTCGTTCTGAGAATGGAATGGTAAGCATGCATACAATTTGAGAAAGGGCTATTAAGCTGCTATACATACACCCCCTGTACTCGAGTGAAGCTACAGTGGTTTAATAAAGTCCACAGCGGTGCATACCTTATGGGAAGAAAAGACACCAAGCTAATATATTAGATAGTTAAACTTATATAAAGAGTCGAAAGATACCAAACTTTGAACCAGTTTTATGGCGAGAACATGTGACCTCACTTTGCCGTTTCGTTTGGTTAATTATCACCATGTCTGACGTAGTTATTTGAATTTCTTTATCGGGATTATGAAAAATATTTATTAATCGTCCAAATTCTTATTGTCTGAGGACATTTCTGATATCCTGTTCGCGAAAGAAGGCCGTTTGAGTATGGATTATTCATAACACTACCCAATTCTACTTTGTTTGTCTACAGTTAATGATTTATGAATATTATATCGTATACTTTATGAAGTTGTGGTATGGTAAAAATTAACGAGGTCTACAGCGGTCAGACAAATATGATGGTAAGGTTAAAAGCAAGGGAAGGTAAGGTAAACAGCGGTTTATTTTTCTGTGTTTAGTGCACTTGAAGCAATTCCAAATTTCTATTTATGTCGTTTCTTGTAAGTATTTGGAAGTCAAAACGATCGTACTCACTTATTCTTCATATAAATTGATGAAAGTTCTGTACTTCCTAGCGTTTTAAGTTGCGGAAGTTTATTTGAGGAACATATTCGTATAAGCAGTAGCCTACACATGTAGTATTGAGTAGTCAGTATTATACACTTGGTACTTGTAGGTAAACTGACCGCCGTTATATGACTGAAATACTGATGGTCCAAACAAACAAAACAAACAAACCATACTGCAGACAAGATTCCAAAGAAATTGTACAGAAATATTGTGCAGCTTATTTCGGGATAACAAATACTTAAACTCACCTTGTATACACTCATATTGACAACTTATAGATGCTAATGTTCCGTGGTGTAACTCTCTAAGCGTACTAATCAGTTAAAATGTTTATGTTTGGACGTTTCGTACAGCATCATTCGTGTTTTTTATCCATTAAAGTGCGTTTTTTACCATGAAAATATCGCCAATAGCCAATTTTATCCTGAAAAGTTCGCCCTGATCCTACATTGTGGCTCTGCTCAGTACGTAAAAGATATATAGTTTGGGTGTGTAAACCAATAAGTGGTCCGACTGTATTTTGCAAAGTTCTAGTATAATTGGCATTTTTAGTACTTTAGTAGTTAGAGTAAGTGGTTGCTTTTAATACAATACATTAATACACGCAGTTGCTAGAATACATTTATTGGCTCCTTCATTTAATTTAATGGAAATTTGACTGTTGTAATCTCCTGGGCTGAACTGGTTGAAATGTTATGTATATTATTGGAGTACTTAATTCCTAATATTCTCTAATGTTTTGTCAATAAATATGACTATGGATGACTATGGGAGCTACCTTGACTGTGAATATTGTCGTGTTACGGGCGCATCTGCGTCTGACACATTTCTAGTTTTCTACATTAACACACTTCTCTACATGTATGTATGTTTATCAATGCAGTTAGCAGTGGTAACACTTGTATATTTCCATGTCTGGTAAACCTGAAGAATAATTAAACATGTTTTAAACATCTTAAAATCTCAGAAATCAACAACAGGATTCCCTGCAATTAACAATTTGATCCTAAATATACTTATCAACTCCAACAATATAACAGCAATCGTACTTATCAACTTTTTTTCATTTTTGCATTCGTACTTATCAATGGCCGCTGTAGACCTTATTACCATACCCCACCTTCAGAAAGTATCCGATATAGAGTTCATTCATCATTAATTGTAGACAAACAAAGCTGAATTGGGTAGTGTAATGATCAATTTATACTTAAATGGCCTCAATTCGCGAACAGAACATCAGAAATATTCCCAGACCATAATAATAAGGACGATTGATGAATAATTTTCATAATCCCGATACAAAAATCCACATAACTTTGTCAAACATGGTGATAGCTTTCCAAACAAAACGTCAAAGTGAGGTCACATGTTCTCGCTATAAAACTGGTTCAAAGTTTGGGATATTTCGGCACTGTATATATGTTTAAATATCAAATATATATGCTTGGTGTCTTTTCTTCCCATAATCTGTGAACCGCCGTTTGCCTTATCAAACCGCTGTAGCTTTACTCGAGTACAGGGGGTGTACATAGAAGATTCATGTATTTTCAATATCTAAACAAAGAACACTCACAAGGCAACATGTAAGAACACACAAACACATACAGTCAACAATTACAGAATTAAATTGCTATGTAAGTCAACGTTATATGCTTACGAGAAAATTAAAATGAAAAATTATGTATAAATTTCTTCCCGGTTTGGTTCTTTGAACCTACCTGCTATTTCGTGACTAATTAAACTTCTAAAGAAAATCTAAAAACTTTTGTTAAACAATCACAATTTGTTTTCATTGAGCATATGTTACATTGTATGGATATAAATGCATTTGTTGATTGTGTACTACTGTGATAAAAAAAGTATTATTGACTAATTTAAATTTTTTGTTGTTACTTGCTACAATGTAAATATGTTATGCTAAATTGAATTTAAATGGAGTATTTTGTTATGACTTTTGTGACTGGTTAGCAACTGAGTTCAATTGTAAACGCAAAAGAATCAATGCTACTTTAAGGAAATTAACTTAAAATAGGCCTTTCCCAAAACTAGGTGATCTCCCTTGGAAATTACCTCCCGTATTGCGAATTCACATCCGCAAATTTGAAACTCGACTTCAGGCGATATATAAAGTATTATAGATCTAAGACCAAGCGGCTTTCAAAACTTGTAATGGAAGTATTTAAAACCATATGTTTTTTATTAAATCATATAAAAAAGTTCATAGAGGATATATGTTTCAAAACTGAATTATTAGTACTAAATGTAGTAAACTCATTACTAAGGCCACATGTCCGTATGACAGGTATCCGGAAAAAAGTAGTCTCCTTGCCTCGTCTTTGATAGTTGTTATCCATACATAAACACCACGAATGCACACATGTTCTCTTGTGGCGGATCCGTGGTCTAGTGGTAACGCACTGGTTTCACAACACAGGGGTCGCAGGTTCGAGCCCCCGCTACACCCTAACCTACTAACTCGTCTTTCGCATGAGACGTTAAACCGAGGTGCAGTGTACTAGGTGCTTCACACCGGGCACTAAAAGACCCAGGGTCGTCTCCTGTATCTTGCACTATCCCTCGTAACCTAACTAACAAGTCTTCTGGGGGCGATGGCCATATGGGAGAGAATCCCGGTGCAATCGATAAAAATGTAATACACACACACACACACATGTTCTCTCAAAGCAGTTGAGAGGGGGTCATACAAATACAAAAGCCACAAACCGCGGGGATCTTATCAAATTGGCCTTATAACAATACCGCTAATCCGATGCAATTGCGCAATGCATTGGTGACAAAGATCTACAGGCAGAGACAACTGTTGTAGATGTATACTAATGTACTAAATATATTTAACAAAATCAATATGTTTATTGAGTAATTGGAAATTTGTTTTGAATTACTTATATCATAATTTTACATTAACCATAATTGTCATTCATAAATTGGGCAATGTAGACTTGAGTTACCGTACCTGTAAATTGAAATAGAGATCAGTATTTATCTAACCGGGCCGGCTAGCTCAGTTGGTAGAGCGCTGGACTACATATCCGAGGATCGCGGGTTCGATTCCCAGCCCGGCCACATACCTTGTGTGGGCATTGGTCATGAAATTATGTCTACGGCAATTCCCCCCCCCCCATACCTCTGATTGAAGTAGGTCAGTTACTGGCATAAGTATGTGCACTCGTACTGATAAAACAGCTTACCCAGAACAAGAATTGTCTTTTAAAAAGATAATCGGCGTTGTAATTAATATTGAATTGTCATTTAAAAATTACCTAAACAGACGGCCAAGATGATCGGTTACGTGACTTCTCAGACCCCAGATTTTTTGGTCCCCACCAATATTAGGAGACAAATTATTGGACCCCAGATTTTTTCGGACACTATAAGAAAACTTCTCGGACCCAAAAGTTATTTTGAGATAAATTTATTAATTTAAAAATTAAATAAAATTATCATTAATATCTATGCCGTGAATAAACCAATCATACAGCTCCATGTTTCCACCAGTGATATTTGAATAACCAAAATAATTTAGGTTAACATAATTGTTATCTGAATTTGTCAAGCCAATTTAACAAATTAACAATGTAAGAAAATAATTCCGGGAATGAATTAAAATTATTATGTATCCGACGAGTCTATATAGTTATTTATAGTACCGGTAAAATACCATTCATGTTAGTTATCTAACAGTCAAATAAGCATTTATACTGTGTATCCCAATAAAAAGCAATAGTCAGGGAACATTCAGCGATTTTTGAAATGATAAGACTTTATTTTTGAAAACGCAAACATAAACATTCATTAGACTATGACAATTTTAAATTATATCAGTAGAAATATGATATATCAAGGGTTCCTGTGTATAATTAGTATTGCAAATTGTGTATTCGTGCTACACGAATAACAATACGACGTATTCCGAATCTTCTTTCATAACATTTTATCTATAGAAAATGTAGCATCTTTTTACAGATTAAATAACATCTACTGGAGAAGTTGATAGAAAAATGCAATTATAAATAATTGTTAATAAATCGTAACCACAATTTTAATTCAAATTAACAGCAAGTTTACAATTATAATTTCCCCATTTATTGAGATTTTAGGTTTATGATTCTATGAACGCTATTATTGACGCATGTACGAGTATATTAACACAGCTATACAACTGTTGCTAGCTAGGCGCGCTATTTTTAGAATGACACTACTGTTTCTGGAATGTGATGAACTCTCTAGAATCAATGGGCTACATGGAACGGCAACTCTGTGAATTAGATTTATGAATGGCAACATTGTACAATTGCTATTTATAGAGCGCACTGTTATATAAATGTTGGCTAAACAAAATAGTTATTTCGTTACGTGAATTAATATAGCATTCTGTTTATGGCATACAATGAGAAAATACGTTCATAATTAGCCTCAGTTCTAGAGTATATGTCGAGGATATGTTTATAACTTCATTTAACCGCTTATGTAAACAATTATGTAATCCCCAAAAGTATGCAACAGTTATTGGTATACGTTAAACCATTGTTTGAGGTTTGCATTCCCTAAAATTAGAACATTTGCCCAATTCTATTGGCATTCAATTTTCCCGCTGCATAATTATCGCAAGAAATGTAGGTCAAAAGTGATCTTAGACAGCTACGCCGAAAAAGTGTGAGTCGGTTAACTGACCGCCGTTATATGACTGAAATACTGTTGAATACGGCGAAAAATCAAAAACAAACAAAAGATTAGTATTTGATTAGTAGTCGATACGTAGAGTAGAACGTTGAACTGTTTTTACTAAGTAAACATATTAATACTTTAATTGACAAACACGCATGACATTCACTCAACTGTACATGAACGTACTTCTTGGTCAAATGGCATTCGTTACATTTGATTCGAGAAGTTAACATTGTTTGTTTATGATATTTTATCGTAAATATAATCCATTTATAGGTAGCTATGACATTATATATTTTGTTCTATTGGTATATGTCGTTTGTATTTTGTATTTGTTTTTTTTATAAATATTTTTAGTTAATTATTTTATCGTCGAAACACATTGTTTTGAAATATTGTTGTAATTGCTTAAAATGTCAATCGTTACATTTGATTCGAGAAGTTAAGATTGTATATTTATTATATTTCGTCGTAAATATAATCCATTTATAGAAACTGTATCCTGACTTCGTTGTTGTTGTCGAAAGAACCCGAAAAGGCCCATAATCGGCAACACAACTAACATGTCACACTTCGTATCCATTGCGTTCCAAATTAAAGTTTATCTAACATTTTAACATGTTGTTGTCTGCGTTGTTGTTCTTTGTCTATCATCCTATGAAATTTCGCCACATTATTGAACAGAACAGGGCAGAAATAAAAGCATTAAACACTTTTTCGAATTAATAAATTGGTTTACATTCAAGAGTGAAATAATATAGCACAGCATTTAATTTAAATTATGAAAAAGTGTAAGGTAACATTCAAGAGCTCGTCGTGTTTTATTTCTAAAACATACGGGAATTAGCTGCTACGAGAATAAAATTTTGTTTGTTTACCACGATTCCGACAGAAATTAAGAAATAATCTCTTTAATACATCAATTATAACATTTAATGAAGAGTGACATCAACTTAAGTTATTGTAATATTGTGTTAACGGTAATTAAAAAGATAGTTGTTTTGTTATATTATATTTCAATATTATAACGAAGCATGTTCAAGCACCGTATAATATTTAGCACACAGTAAGAATATCTGCAACGACAATAGCTTTACAATTAAACACAAATGTGCATGGAATTTGAATAGCAAGTTGCTGTCAAAAACATCGGAATTACGCTCAAACTTTCTGTGATGATACCTTATTTGCGTTATTTAAGTCGCCAGAAGAATGCTAGCTCAGAGTTACTTAGCAAAATCATTTAACTAAAACACAGCTTGATTTATTTATTTTATTTTATAATTCAATTTCAATACAGTATGGAGGCATAGGTTGTTTAGATAATGAACTCGCTATTTTTTATTTTTTTTTGCATAATCACCTTTAAACGTACTGTGTAGGTTGTTTGTCAATCTTCAAGGAGTATACAATATTGTTAAAAATCAAAATAATATTTAAATTGATATAATTAATTAAGTACATGATGTATATTGTATACGTATGTTGATATTTGTAACATAATTGTTACGACATCAACACAATTGTAAGATTGAAAATCAAATATACTGTATGTTTTCCGGTAAATATTAATACGCTTATCCCGCCTTATAACCAATAAAACACGCCCAAAGTGAACAGGGGACATCACTCGTGATTACGCAAAGGAAGTAGCCTAGTTTGGGGAAAGGAAGTCAAGATAACAGTTTTAATGATATCTACCGTACATTTGTGATATTGAATAAAATTATGTACATTTTATTTCAACCAGTTGCATACATCGACTGTCTGCTAATTCATAAATATTCATGCGCCGACATTGGTTGGTCTGCTAGCTCACATAGGTTGGTCTGCTAGCGCACATAGGTTGGTCTGTTAGCCCACATAGGTTGGTCTGTTAACCCACATAGGTTGGTCTGCTATCCCACATAGGTTGGTCTGCTAGCTCACATAGGTTGGTATGTTAGCCCACGTAGGTTGGTCTGTTAACTCACATAGGTTGGTCCGCTATCCCACATAGGTTGGTCCGCTAGCTCACATAGGTTGGTCTGCTAGCTCACATAGGTTGGTCTGCTAGCTCACATAGGTTGGTCTGCTAGCTCACATAGGTTGGTCTGCTAGCTCACATAGGTAGGTCTGCTAGCTTACATAGGTTGGTCTGCTAGCCCACATAGGTTTGTCTGCTAGCTTACATAGGTTGGTCTTCTAGCTCATATTGGTTGGTCTACTATCCCAAATAGGTTGGTCTGCAAGCTCACATAGGTTGATCTGCTAGCCCACATAGGTTGGTCTGTTAGCCCACATAGGTTGGTCTGCTAGCTTACATAGGTTGGTCTGCTATCCCACATAGGTTGGTCTGCTAGCTCACATTGGTTGGTCAGCTAGCTCACATAGGTTGGTCTACTATCCCACATAGGGTAGTCTGCAAGCCCACATAGGTTGGTCAGCTAACCCACATAGGTTTGTCTGCTAGATTACATAGGTTGGTCTGCTATCCTACATAGGTTGATCTGCTAGCTTACATAGGTTGGTCTGCTAGCTCACATATGTTGGTCTGTTAGCTCACATCTATCGGTCTTCTTTCTCAAATAGGTTGGTCTGCTAGCTCACATAGGTTGGTCTGCTAGCCCATATATTTTGGTCTACTATCCCACATAGGTTGGTCTGCTAGCTCACATAGGATGGTCTGCTAGCCCACATAGGTTGGTCTGCAATCCCACATAGGTTGGTCTGTTAGCCCACATAGGTTGGTCTGCGTGCTTACATAGATTGGTCTGCTAGCTCACATAGGTTGGTCTGCTAGCTCACATATGTTGGCCTGCTAGCTCACATCTGTCGGTCTGCTATCTCACATAGGTCGTTCTGCTAGCTCACGTAGGTTTGTCTGCTAGCTCACATAGGTTGGTCTGCTATCCCACATAGATTGGTCTGCAATCTCACATAGGTTGGTCTGCTAGCTGACATCGGTTGGTCTGTTAGCCCACATAGGTTGGTCTGCTAGCTCACATAGGTTGGTCTGCTAGCTCACATAGGTTGGTCTGCTAGCCCACAGAGGTTGTTCTGCTAGCTCACTTAGGTTGGTCAGCTAGCCCAAATAGGTTGGTCTGGTAGCTTGCATATGTTGGTCTGCTAGCTCACTGACGTTGTTCTGCTAGCTCACATAGGTTGGTCAGCTAGCCCACATAGGTTGGTCTGCTAGCCCACATAGGTTGTTCTGCTAGCTCACATAGGTTGGTCAGCTAGCCCACATAGGTTGGTCTGCTAGCTCACATAGGTTGGTCTGCTAGCTCACTTAGGTTGGTCTGCTATATCACATAGGTTGGTCTGCTAGCCCACATAGGTTGGTATGCAATCCCACATAGGTAGGTCTGCTAGCTTACATAGGTTTGTCTGTTGACTCACATAGGCTGGTCTGCTTCATCACCTAGGTTGGTCTGCTAGCTCATATAGGTTGGTCTGCTAGCTCACATAGGTTGGTCTGCTAGCTTACATAGTTTGGTCTACTAGCTCACATAAGTTCGTCTGCTAGCTTACATAGTTTGGTCTGCTAGCTCACAAAGTTGGTCTGCTAGCTCACATAGGTAGGTCTGCTAGCTCACATAGGTTGGTCTGCTAGCTTACATAGGTTTGTCTGCTTTCTCACATCTGTTGGTATGTTAGCTCACATAGGTTGGTCTGTTAGCTCACATAGGTTGGTCTGCTAGCCCAAATGCGTTGGTCTGCTAGCTCACATAGGTTTTTCTGCTATCTCACTTAGGTTGTTCTGCTAGTCCTCATAGGTCGGTCTGCTAGATCACATCTGTTGGTCTGTTAGTTCGCATAGGTTGGCCTGCTATCTCACATAGGTTGTTCTGCTATCTCACATAGGTTGGTCTGCTAGCTCACATAGGTTGGTCTGTTAGGTCACATAGGTTGGTCTGTTAGCTCACATAGGTTGGTCTGTAAGCTCACATCTGTTGGTCTGTTAGCTCACATCTGTTGGTCTGTTAGCTCACATAGGTTGGTCTGTTATCTCACATCTGTTGGTCTGTAAGCTCACATAGGTTGGTCTGCTATCTCACATAGGTTGATCTGCTCGACAGATATCAGTTCTTTTAATATGTGTTCACTTGACAACACCCAATGGACGTCATGTAGGTCTATAATGAGTTCGGTATTTTCATGACTTTCATGATGGTTTTATTATTTTATATGAATTTGTGTGATCACTGTCCAAATAATGTCCCATGCAAAAATATCCCAGAATTCACTAATAACTTCAAACTATTTGGACTATGGCTATAGAGGCTGAAACCTCAACCGCTGTCATTTAACTATATACAGTATTGTAGATGACAGAAACATGGGACAGGCCTACTAAATTAGTTGGTCTAGTTTCTTCTTAGTTCATATAAGTCTTAACTTCATATGGTACCTTAAGTTATAACATTAATGTTTTATTGGAAGATATTTTGTCCACACCTTTATACACTAACAGCACAAGGAGGAATACTAATATTCTCCAGGAGGACCAGCCCAGGTTATATCGCGGCATAGATCGCATCACTTAGAGCATTGCTAATGCTTAGCGAAGAAACATGGCAAGGAATGTTGTTTTGATCTGTTAGAATATCTCATAAAAAATCTACGCTTTGGGAATTGTTGGGCATGATTCAAAATATGACCCAAGAGTTCGATATGGAAGGAAAGCTTCGAAATTTTGGCTTTCTTACTTTCTGAAACTACTATTAAATTTTAAAATATGACAAGCAATTAATATAAAAGTTCCAGTTGTGATTTACAGTTCACTGTAAATCTATTTTAATTTATCATAATAATGCATGTATTCAGTGTGTTTAAGTTTAATTATTGGTGAATATCGTGGGTTGGTTATTGTATGAAAATATAACGACACAAATAAATAAACATGCGTGTTTTATGAAAGACAACCAAACATTAATCTAACACGAGAAAACTGTTTTATATATTTAAATACGTAAATAGGTTTCTTTAATATTTTGATATTGAATGCAAAAAACCCCTAATAATTAGCAATAAAGCCCAAAGAAACAAAACTGAAGTGAAATACCGAACAATATCATACTTCAAATCGGTACAATCTTCTTGACAATAAGGGAAATACCAAAACATATCATTAGTGCAAAAGGTACCATGTTCTTGACAATTAGAATAATACCAATACATGTCAAAGTGCAACAAAGGTGCAGTGTTCTTGACAATTAGTGTATTTTTATCTTAGTGCAAAACGTCACAATGTTCTTGGCAATAAGTGGAATACCAACACATATGTAAGTGCAAACGCAACAATGTTCTTGGCAATAAGGGAAATACCAATATATATCTTAGTGCGAAACGGGACTTGTTCTTGTCAATAAGTGTAATACCAAAACATATTGCAAAACGGTACAATGCTCTTGGCAATAAGTGAAATAGCAAAATATATCTTAGTGCAAAAAGCACCATTTTTGGTAATAAGTAAAATAGCAAAATATATCTTAGTGCAAAAAGGTACCATTATCTTGGCAATAAGTGAAATACCAAACCATACCTTAGTGCAAAACGGCACAATGTTCTTGTCAGAAAGGGAAATACCAAAACAATTCGTTGTGCAAAACGGTACGCTGCTCTTGGCAATGAGTGTAATACCAAACAACATCTTATTGCAAAAAGTTCAATGTTCTTGAAAATTTGTGTAATATATCAATAAAACACCTTATTGCGAAATGGTACTGTGTTCTTGGCAATAAGAAGAAATCTGGCATACAGTACATACGTGCATTCATTATATTGCTTATCTATAATTAATGGCTAAGGGTCTTATTTCAAACGATTTTTTTGGTTCGTACTTAAAGCAGCTCAATTTTTGAATTTGATTAAGGAATTTCAATTGAGCAAAGTGTTTAAAAGGTGTCGTTGATATACAACAACTATAAACGGATAGAGAATTGACATTCCCGAACATAGTGGAACATTCACATAAAACAAGGCTCACCTTCTGTTTAGTAGTTTGTTTTAAACGAGTCACTTACAAAAACATTGAGATTGTGCATTTTTTGCTGAATATAACACGTTCAGTTAGTTTCGGTATCACAATAGACATTGAAACATTGAGAACAAATATGAATTAAGAATACTAGAGTTCGTATTTACATGTGAGATCATACAAACTCCCTTTTATCCCATAATCATTATTGCATTGACGAAATAACAACCCGTGGGATAAACTTAGCTGTATTGACATACGACAAAGCAGAGTTAACCACGCCCACCGATTTCAAGAGAGACTACTCTGTTTATGTAAAAACAAAACATGGCATCACAAGTCGCCGGTCGGTTCGTATTTCAAGCACAAGCCACAAGCGTTTGTGTCGGCCTTTAATGTTGAAAAAATGAAGCACGACCGTTTAGGAAATCGTTAAATTCACGGGAAGATCTACCGTACCAGTAAAGTAGTGTCAGAAAGTAGACATGTTGATAATGTGATAGACATCAACGGAAACGCGTCTGACAGAAGTCTGACAGAAGCTTTCTGCAAATGTACATAAAGGAAAAATTATATTGCGAGTGTGTGTTGTTTTTGTTTTCAGTTACATATTAATATAAATTATTGAAGTACCTTTACCTTTGATACTTGCTTGTGTTTTCCACAGTTGCATTTGACCAAGACGACTAACAGACAATGTCTGTGGGTACAAGTTTAATCCACAATGCATTGGAGCTGGTTATCTTGGTCCACACCGTATTTTATCATCCTAAATATTGATTTATATTTTTCTTTTGTTATTGATTCCACACATTAGGTCTATACTTTCACTTGTTAATGATGCTAAGCACGCATAGTCTTCCTTTGTTTACGTTTTATTGCTGTTTTTGACGGTTATCCAATTGCAAAATAAATCCATTTTACCCTAAAATATTTAATTACAATTGATTATTAAAGTCTTGTTGTTTATATGTACCTAAGTATTTATTTCAAGTAATAACACAAAAGTTTTTCAAAATTAATGAAGTGCATGGCGTTCTTTATCTCTTCCCCGGACGCCGTTTTGTACTGATGAAATTTGAACGTTTGTTTTCAATCGTTTTTCAGTACGGTCACTTTTCGATTCTTGGTTGGTCGTTCTATTCGGCCCATTAACGAACGTCCGTCCAAGATTGGAACCTTCTTCGGTCAGTCTTAAAGTTGATGTCGATTTCATAGAGAGAGCTGTAGATCGAATCAAGACGCTCCCGACAAAATGTAAACTTTTCATCGAAATTTGACGATAAATCCGTGTTTATAACCAATATAGAAAACACTTACGTATAAGTAATCCCTTTCTGAATATTCTTTCACCGTACATTTCGACAGTTTGACATTTTAACGCAATCTACAAGTTTATTTATCTTGAATTCTCCTACAACACTAATTTTGTGCATTTAAATCCTGTCACTGTGTCAACTAAATCTACGTCATTATTACGTGCATGCATGTCATTTTTAGAATCAGGGAAGCTCGTAGAACTGAACGGACTTTCACTTTTTCTAAAGGCTACACGCCACCAAAGTGTGACTACAAAAATATAACAATTATTGGAATGTCTGACATGCATATTGGTAAGTTTGACGGACAAAATGGCGGATGAAACACATGCTTATCAGTGCTGCGATTTGATTGGCTAATCGACCTGTCAATCATTGGTCCGTCGTAACGTCAATTCCACCTTGTTGAATACAGCAAACACGCGCAGTATAATGACGTCATTTTGTTTATTTTCGTGACGTCATTTGATGTTTTTCGTGTTATTCAGTGATTTTCTTTCCGTTCTTTTCAAAATAAAGACAGAAAATGATGGGATAAATAGAATACTAGGTAGGCCTAAGTGTGGAATACAGATAAGTTTATTTGCTCGGCACGAAAACCTAAACCACTCGCCAAGGCTCGTGGTTTAGGTTTCCTTAGCCTCGCTAAATAAACTTATCTGTCTTCAGCACTAACCGAGTATTCTTTATAGTCATTACTATCAGTGTACAGTGTACAAGTAGCTCTTCCCTGGGTACAGACAGGTCATGAATGCTATAATGTTCTACAAAAGGGTAATTAATTGGTTGGTAAATCAGATAAATAAATGAAGACTTTCATGGTATACTTATTGGATATGTTAATTTAAATACCATATGAAGAAACGAACGACTGTTTTCTCGTAAAAGCTTCACTGCCTGCTCAGTTGCTGAGTTTAGAAAACTGATTTTCTTGAAAACGTAAAAAACAACAACACTTGGGACCTTTTTCTACTACGCTGGCTCCCTGTGAATAATGCCATCCTGTTCAAACAAATGCGATTCTTCAAACACAAGAACATGTTGAAGTATGAAGTATCATTTTACAAAATGTAATGTAAAATCATTTTATTTCGCGGTGTATACATTTCGCGCATTCTTGAAAAACGTCGAATTTGCGCGGCTTAAATTCGCTCATTTTTCAGCCCTGCGGGCTCGATAAATAACTAACATATTTCGGTAAAAGTATGTTACAGCTTTTACACAATTCGGCCGTTAGTTTCATTTGTTTCCGATTCATATAGTTTATGAAGTAACTGTTGGATCATTTAACATGTTCTCAAATAAGTGTTCTCTGGGGATATGAGTTTTTTTCTTTAAAAAATACATGAATGAATATTTCACAGAACGTGTTTCACACTTTGTAAAGGTTTGACTAGCATTGGTGAATGAGATTAGATTACATCTATATTAACAACGTAGCTCTAGAGCACCAGTGTGTCAAGGCAATCGTGCTTGTAAAACGATTATTAATTTATTAGCAAACAGCTTCTCTGTTTTGTCCCCCGCTATAGCAGCAGGACACAAAAGACTCATTATGGAAAATACATATTTCATAAATATTGCGGACGTTCTAGTTATCGTTGCTATGATCTGCAATACCACTCATCCATTTTCATATATGGGTGGTTATTCAAAATTGCTTTCTGGACGAAATAACCAAGCGAGACAACTACACGGAGTTCAAGCAATTTTTATGCACTTTTCAAAGGCAGATCATTCAACTTCAAGCACTTTACAGTTTCTCTTATTGAAAGGTTGAAATGTAATATGTGTTAATGTTTAAACTGTTACAATAGCCTCTTGTTATGCGAAAGACTATCACCACCAATAAGTACTTAGAGCGAGATAATGCTATTCCATGCATATAAAAACACTACCATGGTGTAACAAAAAGATTTTCAGTAATTTCTTTCATTTTTACCAAAAAATTTAATACTTTCGGAACCAAATTAAGCATGTTCAAACATTTGTTTAATGTCTCTGTGTGTAATTATTTTTTAGCACTCTCGGTCCCTTTTACGCACTTTTAAAGGGACAGTATCACAGTTTATGGCTGTAAGAAATAATTTTCTAAAATATATTTTTTTTCTATTTAATTATTCATTTATGTTTAATATTTCAAGGTTTGAAAAGCACATTGCTTGTGCAAAGTTAAACGTTTGACGAATATATGTTATTTTTCGAATAAATTTGCTACCTGGTAGACATACCCTAGTAAATTTTTACATAAACGGGCATAATATTTTACACAAACGGGCATAATAAATATCTAAATAATTATGTTAAGCAATAAAAACAGCATATCAGACAAAAATTTTTGATAGATTCTACACATTTCTGTTTTAAAATTCCATTTTAGAGAAATCTTGTTCCAACCTTAAACTGTGAAACTGTTCCTTTAAAGCCGGAACAGCTTGAATGTCAAGCACTTTCAATGATCCGTATGAAGCCTGCTACAAACAGAACAGAGTTACCGTTCTTAAGCATTTCCCTTCTCTTCAGCAAACTACGTTTCAAAGGCCAATACATTTCTTAGTTTTAAAATTAATATGCATGCACTCATACAAACCAAACACTATATCCTTATCTTTATTCTCACAGTCGAAATGCGAACGGGCATTACAATCTGATAATAACAATATCCTAAAATACGAGTACGCTACGATCTTCATGCATGTAGGAAGATCGTGCACTTTAATTTAGTCAGATTGACGGGCATAACTACAGAACTGTAACGTGCGGCTAGACAAGTACCTGTATTTGTATAGTCTTCAAGCGTTGCTGCATCGTTCTGAAACGAAGCAAAACCCTGTTCTATGTATATAGTGTGGTAACCTCTGTAACTGCTGGAAATCCAGATATGTTGACACCTGGTCAGAAGATCACGACATCAAATGAACTGAAAACAGGCATGAACGCACCGTGCGACAGACGGATGAACACACTGCAAACTGTATCCCACACTCCACACACCACACGACGCCCAACATCATCACCATAACAACTTGAACAAAAAACAATACTAATGTAACCGGACAGGCCTTTTCCTAGCGTCGCCACGGGTCAGACTATCCGACACATTCCCAATGCTAAATATGCTTATTTTTTCCCAAGAATCCCATTTTGACCAAAATTCTCCATACAGTTGAAAATGTTCATGCTGAAATGACGATAATGTATTCTAACAAAACTGTTTAACAGTTATTTTGAAAAAAGTTCACTTTTTATAGATATAAATCTGTTGTTGCTTTTACACTTCCCAAATTAGGCTAGGGTCTTTTTCCCAAAATATCTAGGGAAAGGCCTGCAGGAGCAATGAACACGCTGGTAATATATACTGAAACCTTTACGTTTTGCATTCAGTTTATTAAACTATTTGCTAGAAAATAAAGAAAAATCACACAAAAACAAGATCAACATGAATGAGATAACAATCTGTGCTGGATTCAATTTGAATATCAACAAATGGAACAATAGTAATGAACGGTAGTTTGAGCTAGAAAGAAAATATTTGAATGTTACAAGCATTTTATAATTAAATTTAAATATTTTAACAAAATCTTTTCATCAAGGTTTGTAATAAAAATATTTGATAGTTCAATGAAATAAAGGTTGAAGATCATAAGATCATATGTGTCAATAACCGCCAAATAATAACATTTTGCTGCCCAATTACCATCAACTCATTAACTGCTGTAAAGTTATTTAAACAGATGACATAAATGTAGCTGTTACTAATTATCTTCTAGAAGATACTAATGATCTTGTAGAAGACGATCTGGACTGTCAAGAGTAAACTATGGCAACTAAATGTACTTGCAAATTGAAGTTAACAAATGAATGCAATGAATGTGAATGGTAAAACAATCGAACAATTATCGAAGATAACCACAAGGTTGTGTTGACTGACACTAAACATAAATGGAGAATAAATCATGCAGCAGTTCCATTTTTTAATACATAATATCATACAACAAGAGCTGTCCGAGGACAGCACGCTCAACAATTCCAACAACAATTCAAAGTATAACAGTTGGTACATATTTTGAAAGAGGAAGGGGCATACATTTGTTGAAATACAAAGCTGATTTATGGCAATTATTTCATCAATTTATTCCAAGTTTCAAGTGCATACCATTATGTAGTTTCAAAATTATAAGACTTTGGAACAAAAACTTTAAACCAAAAATCTGTGTGAAAAGTGGGATTACCTTTGTCAAAATACAAAACAGAGTTATGGGCATTGTTAAACCTGATGCTGGAGTTTATTACAAAGACGTATTTCAAGTTTGAAGTGAATATCTAGTTTAGACATTAAAATACTTTTAAATAAAAACTTTAACCTGAAAATCTATGTGAAAAGGGGGTATAACTCTGTCAAAAATACCAAACAGGGTTATGTGGATTGTGGCATCTGATGATGTAGTTGATGACAAAGGTATATTATAAGTTTCAAGTGATGTAGTTGATGATAAAGGTATATTCCAATTTTGAAGAGAATAAATTATATAGTTTTGACGGTACAAGAATTTAACAAAGTTTAGACGCGGACGCCGACGCCAGGGCAAGTAGGAAAGCTCACATATTCTTTGAAGAGTCGACCTAAAAATGATTACATCGTGTTACTTGGTGTAATTAATTAGACATGATTAAATATTAACTTGTAAACAATATGCAGAATTTTAGCTGATTATTTACTGTACTGGTTGCCGAGTAGTATCCGTGAACTAGCAGTATCCGTGATTTGTATATTAAAAGGTGTAAAAGCTCTCCATCATTGAATATTGAGTTTACACACATCACCTAGCAACTGTTCCAAACGCAGAATAATTTGAAGTCTCCAAAACTTCATATTTTTCAAGATATTTACATTTTTGTACATAAAAATTTCAAAACAACTTAACTCCTCGCGGGGCATTCACGCGCACGTCTTTGCGCATGCGCATTCATCTATAATTGGACCCCTATTTTTATCTTGTACTTCCCTATTTTCGGTTACCAAGGGTGATCGCTAGGTTATTCACATAAAGCAGTTCTAAATTTTAGTATTTAAACACCACCATCCATTTATTCAACACGCATTCTTCGTGAAATGGATTTTTTTTTAATCAATAATTGCAATCGCAAAATGTTTACGGTACTCAAAGAAAATATTAACAAAGAATTGCATTTTTAAAATGTTTACTAAATCATACGCTAGTTTCTGGACGATTTTGAGGAAATTTCAATGCAGGGGAAGCGTCTACTTCGATAATAACATGGTTATCTCCCGTTTACAATCAGCAAATTGTTAAGGGGGCCAAAGGGTAATCAAAAGCCCATTTGCCGGCATCCACTTATGTTTGTAGTCGCATTATCACCGTTAATCTGGCATATAATTTAACCATATTACATCATTATGATGTAGGTAATATAATGTAGAATAGTATAAAGTGATTACAATCTTGTGGTTTGTAGCACAAAAATCGCGTTTTCAACACAGGTACTTGACACAATTTTTTTGTCCTTGTATCTATAATAAAAGAAAAGGTATCCAACGATGATGTAACAGGTGCATTAAACAATAAACTGTAACTGCATGAAAAATCAACCAATGCACAAATCTATCGTTGTGGTTGTCCGCAGATAGCACCAATCTATGATTAAACACCATTTATTTGATGAAAATCCACCACGTATATCCAAAATAGCTAAAAGTTTCACCAAAACGACCCCAAAATCGAAATGTGTAAATCTCGACGTCCAAATGACTGTTATTACAGAAGGCGATTCTTGGTCGATTTTTCACAATTTAACACAAACTTATGCTATAAACTCCACATACGTTTGTCATTGACAAAGCCTTCCTTCGAAATACTACGGTCTTTAGTCACAGCTGAACGTTAATCGTCGGAAAATCAGAAGAAAAAACGCTGTTTATCTACTTTACAACATGACGACCACCATTTTAAGACGGAAGCGGTGTTACGGATCGAAGTCATCTCATTGGTTGAAAATCAAAACAGCCAATCAGAAACAAGATATAGATTCACCGCTTTCCTACAATAATATGGAGACTTCGTGTTACAAAAAATAATATTTAGCGTATTTTTTCTACATTTCCTAAGTTTAACGTTCACCTGTGACTAAAGACCGTCATATTTCGAAGGAGGAACTTGTCACTGACAAACGTACGTGGAGTTTATAGCATTAGCTAGTGATAAACTGTGAAAAATCGACCAAGAGTCACGTTCTGTTATGAAAGTCATTGGACGTCGAGATTTACACACTTCGATTTCGGGGTCGTTTTGGTGAAACTTTTAGCTATTTTGGATATATTTGACGGATTTTCATCAAATAAAAAGTGTTAACCCGTAGATGGATGTTTCTTGTCGGCGACCACAACGATATATTAGTGATTTGGTCGTTCTTTAAGCAGTTTAACATGCTCGTTTAATACACCTGTTACATCATCGTTGGATACCTTTTCTTTTATTATAGATATAAGGAAAAAAAAATTGTGTCAAGTACCTGTGGTTTTCAATTGAAAGGAAAAATCACGGATACTACGAGTTTTATTGATTCAAGTAATGCTTATTGATTACCCCTTTGGAGCCCCTTATATGGAAAAAACCATATGACGTCATGACAAGATATTTACATCCTGTAAGCAGAAGGAGACCAACTTTGTACTGCAACACGCTTTTCTTTAAAAGTATTACTTAACGCGATTGAAAATAAAGAAAAACTACTATCAAAAATCACGGATACTACTTGCCAACCAGTAACTAAAAACATAACTGTCAACAGATCAATGACTAGTATTGACTACAAAGGAAAATATGTTTATTTACTGAAACACGTGTTTGTTCAAGTGACTCTATGTGAAAAAAACAATAGACAAATGAAATCACATCGATTTTCCTCTGAAGTCATATATACATATACATATAGAGTGGTAGCAGTAAATTTAAAGTAAATGCAAGTGAATATGCAAATAAAAATAAATAAACAATTTTAAAATAGTTGCACGGTCGCTTATTTAAAAAACAATGATTTGAACATTTTGAATATAAAATCTGTGACTTTGTTCTTAAAAAAACTAAGGATCTTTGAGTTAGGAAGTTGTCATATATAACAACTTTGTACTGATGTGAAACATTTATTGTACGAGTATTAAATGCAACTTAGTATGATTTCTTAAAAATTGAAATAACAAGTACTTATGAAAGTTACGGGTGTGATTTTCTTCCAATGCACACATAATTTTCATTTTTATGTCATTTCACACGGACAAGTGTATACACGTATAAATCTACTGACATAATGTATTATCGAACCTTTGCAAATGCTGATGAAATAACTTGAAACTGTTCCTGTGAAAGAAAATTACCGGTAATATACATCCAAACGAAAACTGTGAGATTGGATTGGAACAGCTGGAAAAAATCTAAGCCAGCAAAATTTAAAAGCTACACAATGCAAGTACTTGGTGATGGAATACTGTTAATAAACAAATACTTGCCAGTATTCAAATAAATGCAAGACAGGTGTTACAATAACTAACAATATGCTGGGACAGAACACAGGCTTGGTATTCACAAAGCTCCTAAGGGAAATCTTAATTTTAAGTGAACATTTCAGATCAAATTGTCTAGGTGAATTCCAATGATTTCTGTACAAAGAAGGCTGCAGAACAAAAAATATATTCATAAGTTTACAACATTTTAATGTTAAAAGACCTATATATGAAACAGCCAGAGAATCAAGGAATTTTATGAGCTCAAGGATTTTACCTAAGTTTTCCCTAAGTAGCTTTGTGAATACGGACCCAGATTTAGAATTGGAATACTTGTAAATATACAAATTGTTACAATAACATGTAGACAGAATTATGCATGTGGTTACACAATTACACCAACTATTTGCAAACGTGCTTTGGCCACATTAAATAGTAAGTTTAATAATGATAATAATAGCAATTAAAATAATTGTATAATTCTGTTGTTATTGCTACTACTACATTAACAGTTATGAAATTATGATACATATAAAAAAATTCACAATTAACATTTTATTGTGAAAAATCTTCATATAACAAAATCATAGTTCACACATTTACTCTACTCCCCTCGATTTAACTTTAATCGATTCGATGGGAGAGTAATGTACATGGGGATTAATTTAACGCTACGTAGAAATATTTTTTTGTATTGAGACTCAAATCACAATTATAAGAATGAAATGTATATCGTTTAAATCTTTATTTTGCAAATAAGTGCACACGTATTTGATCAATGAGAAGACACTTCAACGTAATTGCAAAATTTTATATAACATTATTTGTACATATTTCGTGTACGGATCTATCTATTGGCATAATTTTGAAGTGAGAAATTGTATTCACAACATGCAGGAAATGTAAACGTATAGGATACCAGGAATACCACCTTTTGTGTATACCGTGATTGTACATTTTTATGTCAATCTTTTGTGGTATGTAAAATAATATTAATATTAAAGATTTACAAATTTACAAAGATACTAAAGTAACCACTTTTTTACTCTCTTATTATTATTAATATAACCTTGACATTATTACAAGCACTATTATTATCATGTTTATTATTTTAGTAATACCATAATATTATTATAATTATTATTATTATTGTTATCATTATTATTATCATCATCACAATTATTATTATCATTATTAGCATAATTATTTTGTTTTTTGTTGTTTTTTATTCCACATGTTTGTTAGTGTTTGCGACAACACATAATAAGATGTTTGTGGTATTAGAAATTATTTGAAATTGAAATCTCGATGTTCATCTTTCTAAATAGATGTATATCTTCCTATTAAATAAAACTACATTAAGCTCAAATAAATTTGCATGATAAACTTACATAAATATGCATAATGTCAGTGTATAGTTTAATATAGCACACGATGTGATATGTATTGTTAAATTACTTACTTTCTGCTCAATTTCTTCTATTAAAGTTATTTTTTGCTATTAAAGGAAGCATCTCACCGTGACCACTTTCCCACATGAAGTGTTGCACAAACATTGTTTGTGTATTTTTGTATGCCTTTTTGTGTTTATATATGCTCACATGTTATTACAAAATATTTATGTTGTAATCTGTGAAACAAATACAGAGTTGTTCTGTTAAGAGTTGTCCTCTTCTACAAATCCAGAATATAGCACTGGTGGTCAGTTCGCGTCATATTTGACATTTACATTTACGACTATGACCATAGGTTGATTATCAGCATCAATGTTTATAAGGCGTGTCAATTTCTTTACAATGCTTTTAAGCTCTGTATGAATATTTATTCCCAGGGCTTGCCTTCTATTTTGGGGGATGCCACCCGCAGCCTCAAATGGGGGAATTTTTTCGTCATTTTTTAATAATGGGGAATTGTTAAAATAACATAATGCTTTTAATAGTCTGTTTCTTGCAATAAATTACTCTAGATATATAATATGTCAACACTTAAAAAAAAAATACAGTCACTCTAATTAAAGGTGTTACTTGACAGATAAAACAATTGGCAATATTTTAGTTTTTGTTAAAAAAATTCTGTGGGAATTTCTGACATTTAATGGGAAAAATGACACTGTTTTTAATTTTGCTGAGGTAAGCAGTCTTATTTCAGCTGTGAAAGTGACATATAGCGGGCCTGAATACCTATCAGCATTATGAATAAATGCATTGACAATAATCCAAATGCTGACAACTTCTTGAAGCTTAAGTCCCCTTGTAATCTTGAAAAACAAGATTTTTGTAAAGAGCTCACATCAAATATTAAGGTCAAAGATTGGTTGTTGATTATCAACATGCCATTGAAAATATATGGTATTCAAAATATATATTATTGTGTTTTAAGTCATTTAAGTAATAATTTGTATGAATGAAATGCAATTTGTCAATCTAACAGACTAAATTCGAAGTTAAATACAGAAATTCAGATCACAGAAAATGGGAATATGTCATATTCCCATTTTCTGTGATCTGAATTTCTGTATTATATGACGTCACATGTAGGTGTTTTATAGGCTAATTTATACATTAAAAAAAATGAATAAAACGTAGATATATATGAAATAAACATCAAACAATCTACTTCAATAGGCTTAGTCAACAAATTTTCGAGATTCATGTTGTCCATTGATGCCTACAGTACCAACAAATCAAATAAATATACAGCAATACCCCATTATAAAAACATACCAGGTAATAAAATCTACAGGTTCTTCGTGGCTCCTAAAGACCTAAAGCTAACAATTAACTTATTATCATGATTAAAACATAATGCATTAAACTAATAGAAAGGCCTACTTTAATTTCTGGCTGACAAAACATGCGCTTTGCAGAGTTAAAATTCACAATAATAATGTACAACAGGGCATTCAAATTCAAAGGGCAGTAATTTGTATATCAGAACAAAAATTTAAGGGACACAATTACCTCCCTCTAGAGGCAAATATTTGCATATTTTCTGTTAATTGCTTTTGAGACATATCTCCAGATACTGATAAACATACAGATACATGAATACCATTCTGTCTTTGGTATTGCTAATAACCATATTGTGATGTACAAACCAAAATGAATAAAATATAAAATAAATATTTCTCATAGTCTTGCATACAAGTTACTGATTAGTTAAATGTTGGTTCAACGGAAAATAATACAAAAGTAAGCACATTTCAATAAATCACTATCAACTGCACATGAATTGGAGCAAAATAACCGTATCTGAGTATTCGTTTCATGACTCTAAGTAGCAGATAACACTTGAGAGGACGAGAGAGCAAAATAACCGTATCTGAGTATTCGTTTCATGACTCTAAGTAGCAGATAACACTTGAGAGGACGAGAGAATGAGTAATTTTGCACGAAATGCATTCTCTGAATTTCTGATTATCTTTTCTTGCAGTAATATTGGATTTACAAGTTGAAGTAGTTTCAAGAAACTAAACAAATGAAAAAACTTTAAAGAATAATACATTCTACACAACCAACGCATCAACTATTACTAGTGTAATTGATAGACAAACATTTAAGTTCCAAACACATTTGAGGCGTGTCATGGGAAAACCAGGCTTAATGCATGTGCGTAAAGTGTTGTACGGGCACTTTCCACCTACAGTGGATTTATGTTTAGAAGAGACTTCCTTGAAACAGAAAATACAACAAAAGCGGAAAGTGCCGTCTTGGATTAGCCTGTGCAGACATCATAGGCTAATCCGGGACAACACTTTACGCACATGCATAAAGCTCAGGTTTCTCATGACATGCCACATTTTAATTCAAAATCTCTCATTCAATGATTTCAAATAGAATTAAATTTTACTACAAGATTGGCTTAGTCGTAATTTTTCAACTACTAACAATATTGTAAATCTTTTTAAAATTTAGGTAGAATTATTTTCATTATTTTCTGTCTTTTCTTCAGAAAACTGTCTAAAATGGCTCTGTAAATGACTAAGACTAGGAGGCAGACTGATTCTCCTAAAATTTAAGTCGTCCGATTTTCTCTCGTCATCGTTAAAATCATTCTTAGAAAAATCCATAGTAAGGAATTCCACCTGATCATCATCAAGCATTGTTCCACTGGTGATGCTTTCATTGTCTGAAATAGACCCCTCATCAAAGTCTTGCACTGATGGAACTTTCAACAACCTCCTTCCAGAGGTCCCCGACCCAGGGGTTGGCAGTTCCGCTGGCGACCTCACCTCCTTCACTGGTGAAGTGTGGCGTTTTCCACCTCCTTCTGCATTTGCAGAACTAGTTGCAAGGGGGAGCACTCTAGTGTTTTTCTCATTATGAGAATATGGATAAGAAGCAGGTCTCTGTGCCGCATTCTTCACCTGCGACACGGCCCCTTGTGTTGAAATTCTTAGTGTGGCTTGAAGAGGGTCAAACCCAGCACTGACCGGTGTAAGAATGAGACCCTTAAGTTTGGCAGATGACTTTTTCGGTTTTGTTGACTGTTGATGACGCATTTGAACTAAAGCAGATGCGTTACTATTCTCATTTTTACCTTCGACACTGGTGTTAGCAAAAACACTGTCAATTTCATCAGTGCTAGTCCTTGGCAGAACCATAAACTCGTCTGACAGATTCACCCTCATATCTTCACCAATATCCAGATCATTCTCAAACGTTGTCCTAGCCTCAATTGCCTTTCGGTAGCTGGCACTACGCGCTTTTTCAGGTGAAGAATAGATCACAGACGGTGGCCTAAAGTCATGACTAGAACTGCTTGCACTGAACTGAGCCAAAGTCACTGTGGTTCCACTGTTCCCAATGTTACAACTACTCACTATGTGTGATGATTTACCATCAATGGAGACATGGTCCTTGCCCCTCATAGGAGGGGGTGAAGGGGATTCTGACCCGACCCCACTCCCTCGCTCCCCTAACTCAGCTTGGTTACGCATCTCTATGCGTTTCTGGTGAATTGACTCACTTATTTCCTCCAGGTTTCTCAAAGCATCAGAGTAGGACTTCTTCGTGGCAGCCACAGACACTTCCAAATTGGTGACTGTCTTTTTACGGTCCTGTTAATAGGAAAACTCCAATGGTATCATTTGTCAATGTGAAAACCTTGAAATGTTACATTTATATTTAGTATTTTTAATGCTCAAGGTACATTTTCGAGCAACCATAGTTCATACAATTAACTAGTACAGAAGTAGACAGACATCTATTGCTCCGCCTTTCTGTATGTCCAAGGGTTTGAAGTAAAACAATTGGATTATGCAACCATGTGCTATTATTTACCACTAAAATAAAAACAAAAATTGGTCAACTCAATTCTTGATTGACAAGACTTAGTATCTACTGGTCAATACCGTGCAACAAAACAGTCAAGAAAGCATAAAAGCACTAAAATGCTCAAGTAACCATAAAAGTAACAAAACATACCTCCATCATCTGGTTTAGTCCGGCCTTCATTTCAAAGTATGGCCTGAAACGAGACACAAAAGCACAATGAAGTTTACTGTCTAAAGTTAAAATGCAAATTACGGGTCTTTCATTTCTTAATTTGTAAACAATGGGACAATATGGTGCGGATTTACTGAAATCTGCATAATTAAACGTACAAAAATCAAACGTACAATCCCAGTTACCATGAAGACCACATTTTTTTAATTTCAGTAATTTAGTTGGGTAAAACATTTTTGAAATTTAAGTTGAAATTTAAGTAGTACATAATATATTGTGCTTGCAAATTCACCTAGATTGCCTTGCAGTTACATATACATATATTTATATATGTACATTGACCTAGTGGAAAATAACAATTTCCAATGCAAGGTCACGTTAAATTTTGAGTGCCTGACTTAACTGTACACGGCTCAATATCCTTTAACTGAAATCAATACCTGAAAAAGTTACTATGCAGTCCGCACAGGCTAATCCAGGACGGCACTTTCCGCCTACAGTGAATTAATGTTTAGAAGAGACTTCTTTGAAACTTAAAATACCATAAAAGCGGAAAGTGCCATCCCGGATTAGCCTGTGCGGACTGCACAGGCTAATCCGGGACGACACTTTACGCACATGCATTAAGTCCGGTTTCCCACGACACCCCTCATATTATATATTTTTTTCCAGTAAAATGGTTATAAAGACTAACCATTGTAGGAGACCTGTGAGCTCTGATAACTCATTTACCGTACTTAACTCTTGTTTCTGAAACTGCTTGAAGGGACGTATCGACGGTAGATCAACAATAAAAATTGCAACAAGGCTTGTCACAGGATGTGACGTATGCCTCCGAAGCATATGCTTGTCAGAGGAAGGCAACACAATGTCAGTTACATGTTGGCAAAAAAGACGCTTCCCACAAAAAGAGTTATCACTTCAATACTAATGGCGTTATGCACTACACAAGAAAATTGACTGAAGGGCAATAACTCCATAAATATTGAAGAAAGACTTGTGGTCCTTGTATTCTGCACTTCCTCTCATTGTTCTCTATCATTATATGAAGTTTCATTTGAATCCCTTCAATACTAATGGATTTATGCTCTGCACAAGAAAATTACTACTTCACATAAGAAAATAAAACAAACAGCAATAACTCAATCAATATTGAAGAAAGAGTTGTGGTCCTTGTACTCTGCACTTCCTCTTATTGTCCTCTATCATTATATGAAGTTTCATTAGAATCCCTTCAATACTAATTGAGTTATGCTCTGCACAAGAAGAGCGACGGACGGACAGACGGACGGACGATGCGATTACTTTATGCCCCCAAAGTTCCCAAATGTTGTGTAGTGTAGGAAAATTATGACTGAAGTGTGCAATTGTGTAGGCATGTGTTCCAATCCAGCTGGAACTGTGTATCCAAACAAAATATTTGGGCTGTGCATATATTTTTCCTAAACGATTCGATCAATAAATGTTATTGCTACTAGCAACATATATTCGATAAAATGGGAATATGTCTTGTTTCAATATGTGTTTATATTCATGGGAAATACTGTTGATATGCCCATTTAAGTGAATAATCTCTATCTCACACCATGTATTATTTATGGTTAAAAAGGTATTTATGAGTTAAAAAGATAATCACGAAACAATACGTTTTTACAAATACATTTTAGACAGATCCACAACTTACAAAAGTTCTATTTCATACTGGTTTACTATATCAGTAAGCCTCATAAAGCTACGTCGGATAGACCATCTGTTGGGAGCAAAAGTATCATTGAAATTCATGAATCTGTTTTAGGTACTTATTTTATATCATAAATTATTATTCACATGCACCTGTTTTATTACTATCATCTTTGTATTATTTAAAGGAAATAATTTAAATCAAAGAATACATATTGATATTAATAAAAGAATTAATGGTAAATAAAACCATTTGATAAGAATATACAATTTAAGTGATTTTTAACTACAAACACGATGGTTATTTGATATACAGGTTTGACATTCTACCAAGTTATTTTTACATGAAAAAGTTAGGTAAATCCCCCTTGGAGGGAACTAGTTTATATATCCCAATTTACTTCCTTATTTACAATGATTGTCTCATTCAAGAACATGGAGATTATATTACATGCAACCCTTGTGTAGATAAAGTAACAATAATTCAATGCAGCATACACGTGAACTTAACTGCAAAAGTGGATGATAACTAAGTAAAACTGTTACTGTAATCATGCATATGCTTTTAATAATCTCAACAGATTAGATCATTTTAAAAGTAATTTATTCCTCTAACAGGAGTTTGCTTTATGTGTTACACTTTATTTACAAATTAACATTATTAAAATGAAATATGTCCCCCAATAATTTTTTAAGTAATATAATGATACATGTTCGGCAAGTGAGCGACTTTGTCATAATGCTATGGCCATGACACTAACAAACAAGCAGCATTCATAATGCTATGGCCATGACACTAACATACAAGCAGCATTCATAATGCTATGGCCATGACACTAACAAACAAGAAGCATTCATAATGCTATGGCCATGACACTAACAAACAAGCAGCATTCATAATGCTATGGCCATGACACTAACAAACAAGCAGCATTCATAATGCTATGGCCATGACACTAACAAACAAGCAGCATTCATAATGCTATGGCCATGACACTAACAAACAAGCAGCATTCATAATGCTTTGGCCATGACACTAACAAACAAGCAGCATTCATAATGCTATGGCCATGACACTAACAAACAAGCAGCATTCATAATGCTATGGCCATGACACTAACAAACAAGCAGCATTCATAATGATATGGCCATGACACTAACAGCATTCATAATGCTATGGCCATGACACTAACAAACAAGCAGCATTCATAATGCTATGGCCATGACACTAACAAACAAGCAGGAGGATAGTTCTATACCGGTAGTAAGCATTTTAAGTATTTGCCCGCTATAATTTTTAACGTTAATACATTAAATGTCTAACTAAGCTAATGATCACACTGTTTTTGTCACACGTTAGTGAAGGTTCCTTACAGTATACTCCTATGATGGTCACGCGCAGATACAGGATTTGAAGTTAGAGGGGGCGGAAATATTTAGTAGCTGAAAAAGCTACTAACAAACTGCTTTTGATCCCGTGTACATGTTGGAATAGATATCAAAAAAGATGCGATATCAACAAAAAGGAAATATTCAACGAAATAGAAGTTGAATGGGGATTATTATGACAGTGGATTGCTTAAAGAATGCATGTTTTAATATATTGCGAGTTTTAAAAACTGAATGTTCGACAATTTTAGAGGGGACATACGCCGTTTCCGCCCCCATCTAAATCCGCCTATGGTGGTGGTACTTGGTAAAAGGCAGCAAAGGCAAGTGGAAGACAATGGCCTCCAATATGTACAGAACACATGTCAGTGAGACTTATCTAACTAAGAAGAACTTCCGAAAGTCTGATGCACAAGCTTAAAATATAAACTAGAATTGTCACATGAGTGATGGATATACCCCCCACAATATGGCCTTTTTACAAAACTATGGCATCCATTTGAAAGAAATGGACAGAGAGAGCATGCTTTAATTTGTGAATGGTCAACGGTGTATTCGGAAACATTTAATTTCAATAGGAGCCATAACTCTGTCAACATTTAGTGGTTTGTAACCAAAGTTGAACTTGATCTGTATTTTATGATGTTACACCTATGTACCAAAAATAATTAAAATATGTGAAGCCTTTCATGAGTTATTGTCCATGTTTTTCGTGAATTTAAGTCAAAAGGGTGGCAATAACTGTGTCACAATTTAGTGGTTTGTAACCAAAGTCGAACTTGACCTGTATTTTATGATGCTACACATGTGTACCAATAATCATTTAAATATGTCAAGCCATTGTGGAGTTATCATCAGGAAACCATGTTTTTAGTGAATTTAAGTTAAAAAAAGGGCCACAACTCTGTCAAAATTTAGTGGTTTGTAGCCAAAGTCAAACTTGACCCGTATTTTATGATGCTAAACATGCATACCAAGAATTATTTGAATATGTCAAGCCATTCTTCAGTTATCGTCCGAAAATCATGTTTTTAGGGAATTTTAAGTCAAAAAGGGGCCATAACTCTGTCAAAATTTATAGGTTTGTAACCAGAATCGAACTTGACCTGAATTCTATGATGTTACACATGTGTACCAAACATTGTTTGAATATGTCACGCCTTTCTTGAGTTATCATCCGGAAACCAAAAACCGACAGACCGATAAGCTCACTCCTACATACCCCTCCTAAACTTCGTTTGTGGGGGTATAAGAAACATTATTATCATAAATCTTATACACATTTCGTTATACATGGCATCCAGACTACATGATTAACCATTCCGAATATGCTGGTAAAACTAATGCACATTATACAATACTGCAAAGCAGGCAGAATTAAAGTTTGTCTATCTGTGGATTTATGTTTTAGAAGAGACTTCCTGGAAACAGAAAATACCATAAAAGTTGAAATTGTCAGCCTGTGCAGACTGTGCTGATGGTAGCACCTAGATTGGAATATCTTCATGACTTCTTCAACAAATTGCTATAGTAAAGAAATTTGAAAAGAAACATGCTTACTTAGACTTGTTTACAGAGCATCTGAGGTAGATGGTGCATGTAGCATGCTTATTTAGACTTGTTTATAGAGCGTTTGAGGAAGAGAGTGCATGCAGCATGCTTTCTTAGACTTGTTTATAGAGCACTTGAGGTAGAGGGTGCATGCAGCATGCTTACTTAGGCTTGTTTATAGAGCACTTGAGGTAGAGGGTGCATGCAGCATGCTTACTTAGACTTGTTTATAGAGCGTTTGAGGTAGAGGGTGCATGCAGCATGCTTACTTAGACTTGTTTATAGAGCACTTGAGGTAGAGGGTGCATGCAGCATGCTAACTTAGACTTGTTTATAGAGCACTTGAGGTAGAGGGTGCATGCAGCATGCTTACTTAGGCTTGTTTATAGAGCACTTGAGGTAGAGGGTGCATGCAGCATGCTTACTTAGACTTGTTTATACAGCGTTTGAGGTAGAGGGTGCATGCAGCATGCTTACTTAGACTTGTTTATAGAGCATTTGAGGTGGGGAGGGTGCATGCAGCATGCTTACTTAGGCTTGTTTATACAGCGTTTGAGGTAGAGGGTGCATGCAGCATGCTTACTTAGACTTGTTTATACAGCGTTTGAGGTAGAGGGTGCATGCAGCATGCTTACCTAGACTTGTTTATAGAGCACTTGAGGTAGAGGGTGCATGCAGCATGCTTACTTAGACTTGTTTATAGAGCACTTGAGGTAGAGGGTGCATGCAGCATGCTTACTTAGGCTTGTTTATAGAGCACTTGAGGTAGAGGGTGCATGCAGCATGCTTACTTAGACTTGTTTATAGAGCACTTGAGGTAGAGAGTGCGTGCAGCATGCTTACTTAGACTTGTTTATAGAGCACTTGAGGTAGAGGGTGCATGCAGCATGCTTACTTAGACTTGTTTATAGAGCACTTGAGGTAGAGGGTGCATGCAGCATGCTTACTTAGGCTTGTTTATAGAGCACTTGAGGTAGACGGTGCATGCAGCATGCTTACTTAGACTTGTTTATAGAGCACTTGAGGTAGAGGGTGCATGCAGCATGCTTTCTTAGACTTGTTTATAGAGCACTTGAGGTAGAGGGTGCATGCAGCATGCTTACTTAGACTTGTTTATAGAGCATTTGAGGTGGGGAGGGTGCATGCAGCATGCTTACTTAGACTTGTTTATAGAGCACTTGAGGTAGAGGGTGCATGCAGCATGCTTACTTAGACTTGTTTATAGAGCATTTGAGGTGGGGAGGGTGCATGCAGCATGCTTACTTAGGATTGTTTATACAGTGTTTGAGGAAGAGGGTGCATGCAGCATGCTTACTTAGACTTGTTTATAGAGCACTCGAGGTAGAGGGTGCATGCAGCATGCTTACTTAGGATTGTTTATACAGCGTTTGAGGTAGAGCGTGCATGCAGCATGCTTACTTAGGATTGTTTATAGAGCGTTTGAGGTAGAGGGTGCATGCAGCATGCTTACTTAGGATTGTTTATAGTGTTTGAGGAAGAGGGTGCATGCAGCATGCTTACTTAGACTTGTTTATAGAGCACTCGAGGTAGAGGGTGAATGCAGCATGCTTACTTAGGATTGTTTATACAGCGTTTGAGGTAGAGCGTGCATGCAGCATGCTTACTTAGGATTGTTTATAGAGCGTTTGAGGGGGGGGGGGCACATGCAGCATGCTTACTTAGACTTGTTTATAGAGCGTTTGAGTTCCCTCTGCAGCTTCTGCACAAGATCCTCTGCGTCCTTGAACCTCACAGTCATCCGCTGGTGGACCTTCTCATTCTCGTGTCTCTCTGTCTCTGCATCATTCACCTGCAACACGAAAAAGGTTTCTCCCATCATCAAGCAGGGAACATGTATTAGAACTCAATCACATACAGTTGTCACATGCTATATAAGAATATCAAAGTGGTAATTCAAGATTTCAAACTTTGTGACATTTTTAACAGATATTTATTTAGAAAAAACACATTTTTATTTTGAGTATGTTTTTTTCCCATTTATTTCTTAAATTCTTTAAAAAAAACTAAACAAAGAAACCCCAAAACAACAGCAATATACAACATGGAATGCATAAAGTCACAAACAGCAATGAATAATCAGAATAATGTGCATTATGCTAAGGCATGCATCTCTTAAGTTTCCTAAACCCCCCTCTAACCTTCATAGTGGCGTGATTGAGCATCTCCTGCCAGGCTGGGTCGGAGATGTCTTCTCGCTGCATGTATCCCTGCTCCGCCAACATCACCATCTCCTTAGCAGCCTCGTGCATGCTGCAGGCACGCTCAAACATGTACGCCGCTTTCTGGGTCTCCACATGAACCTGTGGTATCACATTCACAGATAATCAAGACAGGAACCACACGAATGAAAAATATTACTATGACAATATAATAGTATCACTCAAATTTTAATATCATTATATGGTGGAATATATGACGCTTGTCGTGGGAAAACCAGGCTTAATGCGGACTGCACAGGCTGATCTGGGACGACACTTTACGCACATGTATTAAGCCCGGTTTTCCCACGACACGCCTCAAATAAATTACCAGTATAATTGCTGCCACTGTAACTTCTACCGCTACTTTTACTTCAACTATTTTTTAGATTACTTACTACTACTTCTATTCTTACTACCACTGATTCTACAAGGCGTTACTGCTACAACCTACTATTACATTTAAGACAGGTACAGTGTTGCTCAACCATGGGAAGAGTAAAACTATACAGTAATATCATTATAATAATAGGAAAACAAAATACAAGAAAGTGTATATACTTCTTTAGCTCGAACTCTTGCATCATAATACGGCCTCGCTTTCTCAACACATGATCCGAGCTGCTTTCCAAGTGCATCTAACATGTGGGTTGCATCCGTAAGGACTTGACGGAAAGCTGCGCGAGCATCCTACAGATACAGCAAGGTAAGTACAATAGTAAAACCAAGTTCGCAACTGAGGATTCAAGTTTGCACTCTGAATGCGTGTGTTGGAGTACAAGCAAAGGTATAGGTGTTATCTTCAGTGCAATTGTGATCTGTTTGACTTTGTGTTCAGTAATCATATGCCGGTAGGAGAAAATGGTCATATAGATAAACTTCCTCAAACAATTTCATTTGACAAACAGCTTTGTCATAAATATGGACATACACAATTATAATAACACATATGTATCCTAAAAATGTACAAGGTACATCAATGTTAAATGAAATTACTGCTTTTTCAAATGTTACATGAATTTACTGCTTTTTCAAATGTTTAAAAGAACACAGATAAAAGGTCATATTTCTTATGAATACTTTTGAAACTTCCACTTACATCAAGTTCTAATTCAAGTCTGTTAATTTCTTCAGATGCTTTGTTAAGCTTTTCAAGCTCTTCCTGAAATACAAAGGTATTGTGTTAACATGGCAAACTAATTTTTGTCTGAAGGAATACAATTATACAACTGTTAATTTTAATTACAGTGGTATACATTGTATGTCTAACCACCCACTATATCTGAATATACCAAAACATGAAACACCGCTATAAATTATATACATAATTTTCACTATGCAATTTTTAAATTAGACTTTCAATTGCCATAACACTGGAAAAGGTGATAGTATTTGGAAACACCTGGTAACCAAATTTGTTTAAATTATTTTTTCTTTTTAATTATGTAGATGTTCGGTTTACGTTATATTGTTATCCATCTTTCTGACCTAAAATAAATTTGATCATAATCTTATATGATTAGTGAATATGCAAACTGACAAAGGATCTGACAGGCAAAAATACAGAACAATGACTGAACCTGTGTTTTACCATTTACACTTTGACAGTATTTGCATCTTGGCCCTAGTTTAAGTATAGGCAGGTGCGGGATGGACCAAAGGGTCACAAGCCAAGGGGCAAGGGCAGATTAAATGTTCTTGCACAATGTGTTATTGTTAATCATAATGCTTGTGTAACATAACATATTACTACATGAAACTTACACATTGCAAATTATTTGCTGCAATCATGCAAAAAATCGCAGTCTCTACAGTCTTGTGTCGAAGATTCTATTAAAATCCTTGCTTTATAATTATTAATAAACAGGATTCTATTAAAGTCCTTGCTTTATAATTATTAATAAACAGGATTCTATTGAAATCCTTGCTTTATAATTATTAATAAACAGGATTCTATTGAAATCCTTGCTTTATAATTATTAATAAACAGGATTTTATTGAAATCCTTGCTTTATGATTATTAATAAATACAATAATAACACCAATCTGTTCAATATCTTAGACAGCAGGGCTTTTTTTCATCGCTTGGATGGGACCTTTTGCCCTCTTTTGGGGGGAAAACAGTTTTTTTTTGGCATTTGGGGGGAAAATTTTCATAGCAAGGGAATGAAAAATCCTGGGATAAGATCAGTTTTCTGGAAAAACTGCATGATTTGAAATAATTTTTCTGAAGGGATGATGCCTTATAACGGCCCCTTCTATAGAAGGAAAAAAAGCCCTGGACAGGGATTTTTCAAAATGCTTGTAAATGGGTCTGGTTCCTCCACTAATAAATCATAGAGACATTTAGTCCACATAGCAGTAACATCGCGAATCAAAACAAATTGGGTATAAGAAAGTTGTTAGAGGTTTGATCATATTACTGGTTCGTCATACTTACTGTATATAAGACATGGAAGAGGTTTCGTCACAATGATTGACTTAAAATAATTTTAAAAAATGTTGAATGTTACAACATTGATCAATGTTAACTAAATGTTATTCTATTGTTTTTCTTATCACTACAATATACCATATTTTTCCTAGTAAACGCCCCCTAATGTTTAATATAAGTCCAGTTCTTGGTCTTTTGTCATATATATGTGGCGCATCGTGGGAAAACTGGACTTAATGCATGTGCGTAAAGTGTCGTCCCGGAATAGCCTGTGCAGTCCGCACAGGCTAATCCGGGATGGCACTTTCCGCCTACAGTGTATTTAAGTTTAAAAGTGACTTCCTTGAAACAGAAAATACCATAAAAGTCCTGGATTAGCCTGTGCGGACTGCACAGGCTAATCTGGGACGACACTTTACGCACGTGCATTAAGACCGGTTTTCTCACGACGCGCCACATATATAGGACATGTATATGGAAAACATTATTATATGACTTTGTAGCTCATTATGAAAACATTACTTTCAAAGATTTACAAAAAATGTTAGTTCTAACTTCATAAACAGGTGTCCTGCATACATTTAAAGCAAAGTGAAGGCATTCATTAGGCATGGAGGTTTAGGTGTCATTAAAAACATGTGAGGGGAGGGGCATTTATTAATATGGGGGGCATTTATAAGAGACCAAACAGTATGTTTAATAAGTCATGTTATAAGAACATATACAGATTCTGACTTTTAGAATAATGTTCATGTAGATATATTTTATGTGAATAATGATTCATAATTTAGTTATTATTATTATTATTTATTTATTTTAATAACTAATTGTGTTATAAATGAGATAACAATTATTTAACAACTAATTGCGTTATAAATGAGATAAACATTATTTAGGGTATTATTTATTTGGAATAAAGTTGATAGTTAATTTTAGTGTGCTCGCCATTGTGCAGATCTTTAAATAGTTTTATGTCAGCATAACTTTTTAGCCATAATTTTTTGGATCCTTTCCGGGACTCTGCTCGCGAATTTCCGAGATTTTTAATGATTTTCCGGGACATGTACAACATTTCATTATTTTTTCAAACAAGCGTTCTTATTTGGCGGGTAAGTCGGTTTTGGTGGTAAATTCATGTATTTATTCCAATCAAAGGCCATGTACTTTTTTTCATGAAAAACAGTTTTATTGTTATAAGTACTCATAGCAATAAAAATATTCATTAAAATGCTAAAGATCGCAAAGTTATTGCACTACGAAATTTACATACAAAAGGTAAAGATTTCAAAGTGTTTTCACTACAGAGTTTTTATTGCCAGTTGACACTTTTAGTAAAGCACATGGTCAGTACTAGCACGCATTCCATGCGTGGAACGTGACGACGTTTGTGCCAGCAGACATTTCGCGCTCTTTTCTAGCAAAACACAGGTTTTACAAGGCGTAACAAAAAATTTGTGTTTACGACTATTTTACCCGAAATTTCAAGGAAAGTAATTTAAAACAATGCCTTATTTAGGTAGTGAACTAACTGCGGATATTGTGAACAACCGAAACCATTGAGTAAACTGTTTTTACTTATGGTCGGGATTATAAGTACTCATTCGTTTATATCAACTGATGCATGTATACACTTACTAATGCATGTATAAATGTTTATTACGCCGATTGGTCTACTGTTCACGGCATTGGCAAACTGAAATAACTTTCTGAGGGAATGACGCTCCACCTTCAAGACGACTGATTGCAGCTTAAGAATGCAGTGTGACAACTGCTGTTAATTGCTAGTTTATGACACATTGCCTAATCGGGTATGCATTGCCTTTGGGACAAATTAGGGGATTAGTGGCCTGTCAAAAGTTTATCTTATATAGGTATGCACAGTTTTTATGATTTCCGGGACATAAAAACTAATTTCGGGACTGCGGGACGGGAACTGCATTTCCGGGACAATCCTGGACGAACCGGGACATATGGCATGTATGTTTTAGCGCTCAGCAAATACTTAGCTACTTTTTGTATGGGCAATATACTCTGAAACGCATAATCGGGCAAGGACCATTTCTGTGGTGGAAAGTTTTCCTTCTTTGTCTATATTGTTCCAACAAGATTTTAATTGCATATTTCACGTCCCGAAATAAGATAGTTATTGTGAACGGATTGCAATAAAAGTGACATACCTGGGCAGATAAACCATTCCTGAGTAATGTTCCATAAATATTTTTATAATGACACTATCATTTTGGATGCATGAGCATTTACAATTTAAACCTACACACCTTTGTATTATTAAATAAATCTCGATAACCACAGCTGTGTATCAGCGTGTTCAATTTCATCGATAAATCTGCTAACTCAGGGCATTGCTTCATGTCAATTGGTCAGTTGATTCTATTAATAAAGTTGAAGGTGTACACAAGGCAAAATAATGGCAGCCTGTACATAAATTTAGTAGATGAATACGCAGGTTTAAATCGGAATTCATGCATTTCCTAGGTAAATTTCTGCATAATTATGTTAAGCAGATTAGGTGTTGTCTATTTAAACTACATCGATGGATAACTTTATTTTTGCAAATAATAGGAATTGATGAACATTTAAACTTTCAGGTTTCCACCATATAAAAGGTCCCTTGGCGATAGGCGTTCCAACAAATTTAGCCCTATATAAAAAATTACACTAAATTCGTTGTAAATATATAAATAAATACGACTAGTTTTATGTAGAACATTATTAATGTTGAATATTTAGATTTTTATTCATTTTTATTATTATTATTATATAATTATTTATTGTGTTTTTTTTCTCTCTAAGTATTCTTGAACAAATATATCCATATTAAATACAAAGAATCCAAGTTTACACCAACAACTTATTGCTTTCTTTATTGCTTGAATCAATGATGCACACATTATTCGTTAATAAGCAACTTTGCAAGCATTCAATTACAACACACGTTTTTAATTGTTAAAGGTGAACGGCCAAGTTTTGACAAGTCAGTCGATTACAATGTTGCTTATCAACTTTGCAAGCATTCAATTACAACACACGTTTTTAATTGTTAAAGGTGAACGGCCAAGTTTTGACAAGTCAGTCGATTACAACACACGTTTTTAATTGTTAAAGGTGAACGGCCAAGTTTTGACAAGTCAGTCGATTACAATGTTGCTTATCAACTTTGCAAGCATTCAATGACAACACACGTTTTTAATTGTTAAAGGTGAACGGCCAAGTTTTGACAAGTCAGTCGATTACAATGTTGCTTATCAACTTTGCAAGCATTCAATTACAACACACGTTTTTAATTGTTAAAGGTGAACGGCCAAGTTTTGACAAGTCAGTCGATTACAATGTTGCTGATGTAAAATATGACAATTATTAGTTTGATACTTAAAAACGACGATATTGTTCCCTGACAATTTCCATACGCCGCTCGGTAATTTTCGCCACCATTTTCTTGATGACGTACTTAAATCCCAATGCTCCATTAATAAGATAGGTCGCCATTATTACTTACTAAATTTCATTAACAAAAATTCGCATTTGAAAAATTAATTTATAACAATAGTTTGTTTTTAGGTTTTGTAAGTCGTTGTGCTTGCTTTTAACATGTCACAACAGCTATTTAATATGAATTTTATCGTATGTAAACAACGTCTTGCGGGACGAGTAAATGACAATTAGCACATGCATCATTTATAAGTAGATTATGCCAAGTTTTATTACTTACCTTTTTCGCTGATCATCAATCTAGCTTATCCATAATTATTTTGATTCTTTTATATTTCCAAACAAGTATAATAATAAAGAAGTACGATTGAAAATAGAAAACTCTCATCATTTTTCAGACAGATCACAATCGTATGTTTGGTAGTTAATCCTCTTAGCTGTTTATGTACTCATTTATATAATTTTTTTATAACTGGTTGTTTGGAATCTGTCTTCATAGATATTTTTAAACTGATTGTTATTTAAACGTTGCATTTTTCACTTTCAACTATATTAAAGATGTCAGTTTTCACAGTTGATGTGTCATCATGCCTTGAATGAATGGCAGATTGTATACGACCGGTCACCCCATATAATGTCATGTGACAAACAGGATGTTGTTTTAATAATTGGATACCTCTCTTACAAATGTATGAGAACGCTTTCACAGTTTGCTAAGTGTAATGACTAAAATTATTAGCATTTACAAAAGAAATATGTTCCTGCAGTGAAAGTTTATGAATGTGAAGTATTTATGTGTCTTTTTCAATGTGTCATGCACTTAAACTAAAAAACATATCCATTTCATGATGTTTCACATAGAAAAAGCATATACATTTGATATGCTAACGCACATACATGCCGACAATTTATGTATTGTTTTATTTTTAAGCGTTACTCTACTTTTCAAAAAATACTTGCATACTGCAGATTATCATAATATTGCTTACAATATATGTTCAGTATATCTATAATCGGGCTAGTGAAACATTTGTTGGATATACTATTTTCTCATATTTAATAAAATCAATGTTTCAGCAACAGGCTGTATATTATTATTTTCACATCATCTTTTACAATCTTCTACAATTTTATTAGACGGGCTTCTTATATAGCCATAAATCTGAATTATCTATAACATTTGTATTGAAATAATTCAGTAATAGGGCTTTGAAAAACATTAAAACACTACATGAAAAATGCTGTTGTTTTTTATTTTCTTTTGACTACATATACAACAAAACGCTGCATTTTTAAAAATTTCTTACTGTTTGATGTGATAAGGCTGAACGACTGCAATAAATCAGATTATGTCTAAGTCCAAGATAATTATGACTCATAAACCTATCAACCAATCAGCAATCAGGATTTGCCATGCCCACAACTTGGCAAACCTTCATATTACTTTTGACATGTCATTGTTTTTTGTCCGGGCCATAAAGTTTATGATCTCGGTCGTGGTGACAGCAGGAGGTCCAGACTATCCATTTCCATTGATCTCAAAGATAAAATATTGTTATAATTTGTCTAGTAGTTAAGATTACTAATAAGTTAATAACACAAAGTGGCACAAAGTAAACGATCCCTATAGCAGATGTCTAAGACAAAGAAAGTAAGGACTATGTGTAGTCTGTTTTTATCAAATGTTGCCAAATATTTACATTAGAATATGTTTTTATAACCTACATTTATATACATCCAACTTAATATAAATTATGTTAATGTAACTTAGTGAAATAATGCGTGTTTTGAAGTAATTTTTACAGTCTTTATAAAAAAAAATTAATGTGTTTGGAAGAATACACATCACCTCCGGTTTGAAACAAACTGGCGTATCGATAGAAACATGCAAAATCCTGTTGTCTTCTATGCTATACTCGCTTATACAAGCGTTAATTATGAAAACTGATACGAGAAGTTGATTTGTTATGCTTAATGGCTAAAACTATGTTACTAAAGAATAAATAACATTTGTTAGAAGCTTGGCCTTTCACATTTAATTAACTTTACCCAATATTTTCCACACCTAAGCAGATACCTATTATTATTGTTACTGTGACGAAACTACGATCCGTTTTTTACACAAATAAATTGTGACGAACAAGTGATGTGACGAAACCTCCGCATAAGAAACATTGAAAGATTTTAAGAATCTGAAGAGCTTCAAATTTCCCCTTGCAAAATGTGTGTTTACTGGACAGTACATGCAACTGTGTGCATTGCATTTAAATATTCAGTTCTTAGTTTATTGAGAAACCACACCTGAATCCGCGGATCCAAAGCCTCTTCATCGAATTCTTCGATGTAAGAAGGTGACAGCCGACCTTCTACGTCGGCCATCTTTCCTTCTGTGTTTGTTATTAGTCTCTAACAAAAAACAATTCAGCTTGTTTTTATTTGCAGCAAATGCTAACACTCAAGTACGTAATCAATTTATGAGTTGTTAAAAAAACTCTTAAAGGTCAGAATCGAAATATCAGAAGAAATGTGTTTAGTCATACCCACAAATAGTGTTTGTGTTTGTGATTATATTTTAGGTCAGATCGTACTATGTGAAATTCATGGACATTCTTCGGTACATATTTTTTGTAATGTTTAGGATTGCATCTTTAACACGTTAAATTTTCGAGATCGGTGCAGTTATGCGAATTTACATTGAACTGTCTGCATAAAAAAAAAAAAAACTTGAAAAAAAATATCCACAGAACATTTAATTCCAGATAAATATGTTGTGTGTGCCCTAAACAGGCTACATTGCACCATCAAAGAACGAGCTGTCAGAGAACAGCGCAAACTCCAACCTCCGCACAGAGATTTGACTGGTTCCGAGCATAATTCAAGATCAAATTGCTAACCAAAAGGGGAAGTAACCGCTGTGAGGAGTTTGGCAAACTCCTCTCAGCGGTTACATCCCCTATCGGTTAATTTGATTAGAGCTATCGCTCGGAACCAGTCAAATCTCTTGTCGGAGGCTGAGGACAGCGCAAGATTACTCGAAGTATTTCAGTGTGTGCATATTTTTTTTTTAAGTGGACGGGAGAAGAATCAGTTTAAACATAAACTTGCCTATTAATAAAGATTGTAAAATTAGAGATACACCACAATTACCCACTAGTAAAATCTCTATAATAGTCAAATAGACTTACAGGGGGGGATCGTAAAGTGACCTCTGGCTACCTTTAAAGACGTTCGCAACAAAAAGAAAATAATTGGGTTAATTTCTCCTTTTGCTTCATTTTTTCTTTATTGTATATAGGTTACAATATACTAATTTCATCTCTAATGTCCATTCAAAATAAATATTTTTAATAGTAAAAGTTCATAAAGCAAGTATAATAATCAAAAACACACTATGCAATGTATTTCCAAAAAAATTTAGGTCAGAAATGATCCATTAAATATCTTTATTATATTGATACGTTGTTTATGTATGTTAAAACGAAACAGGAAAAAGGCTACACAGGTACCCTATATGAAATCAAATATTCCCCAAACAAGTTCGGTGAGCCATTCTTTTTATTAATGTTTTGGTGTAAATATACATTGGTGCATGTCTGTGCGAAATTTTAAGAAAATCTGTCGTTTGGAATTAAATATGCATTTGATAAAAATGAAGTTTCAGAAATTTTATTAGTTCCCATTTTACACACTTAAATGTCCAGTCAAATTCATTATTTAAGCAGTAAGTGTAGGTAAAACGCTTTTATTATCAACATACACATGTATATTGCCAAACAAAGCATGTACAAACATATCAGTTGAAAGAACCATAACCTTGTTTGAGAAATAACTATCCTATATATTTAAAACATTGATAAAAATCCAAACTGAAAAAGGGGCTTCGACGGGTACCGTATTCAAAACCCAATATTTCCGGAACAAGGCCGGTGACCCCTTATTTTTAAGACTGTTTTAGTTTCAGTATGCAATGACGCATGTAAGTGGGATCTTTGAACAAAATCTGTCGTTTGGAATGTTGTATATTCAGTGTGTACAGTGTGTAGCCACTGAAAATCTTATCAGTAAATACCTGGAATGACCTATATATGATAAGCCCTCTCTGATAGCAGTAACTTCATTCTATTAGTCTTGGAGTAACATGCCTATGTGTGATTGCTTATAATAAATGTTGTCAACTGATTTATAACTGTGTTATTAATTAGAATAATTAAAGAACACAACATGGTGTCAGAAGTGAATTAGTTCTATTGGATTACAATAATTCGTAGGACATATACTAAACTTTCCAAAAATGGCGAAACATTTGCCAGTGCCAGAGAAGCTTTCGAATGATGGAAATTTGAAAGAAAATTTCAGAAAATTCAAACAGCAATTTGAATTACTCAAAAGCAACTGGACTTAAAGGGAAAAGCGACGATATTGAATCTTCTACATTGCTGACAATCATTGGCAGTGAAGCCTTAGAAGTGTACAATACATTTAATTGGCTTGAAGACGGTGGTGCAGCAGGGGACAGTATAAAAGTGGACAAAATCCTGAATAGGATTCAGAAATACTGCAGTCCAAGAAGAAATGTTATATGTGAGAGACATGTGTTCAATACTAGAGTCCAAAAAGAAAGTGAAACAATTGACAGTTATGTCACAGATTTGAAGATATTAGCTAACACGTGCGAGTATGGAGAGCTGACTGAATCTATAATACGGGACAGAATAGTTTGTGGTGTAAACAACAATGAAGTCAGATTACGCTTGCTATGGGAGCAAGAACTTACTTTACAGACGGCAATGGACATATGTCGCGCATCAGAAGCGTCCCAGGAGCACATGAAATGCATGGCCAATGGTACAATACCAGAAGACCCACTGAATGTCATGAGAGGTAAAACAAAGAAACAAAAGGAAAAGTTCAAACCACGGAAACAAAACACAAATAGTGAAAAATTTGGAAAATCTTCACACCCTCCAAGACAATGTCCTGCATATGGCAAGGTGTGCCATAGATGTGGCATAAAGTACCACTTGAAGAAAATGTGCAGAGGGAAACCAGGAAAAGTGCGTTTGATTGACGATGACAGTCACAGTGACTATCTGAGTATGCTATATGACTCAGTGAATGCAATGAACAGTGATTGGATGGTTGGATGTACAATCAATCATAATGAAATATCTGTTTTGGTTGACACTGGAGCCACATTTAATGTCATCAGCAAGAAGGTACTGAAGAAATTGAAAATAAAAGCTGAACTCGATGAATCAAAAGTGATGCTGAGATCATACAGTGGACATTCTATGAAACCTATGGGATCACAGATACTTAAATGTACAATTAACAACCAAGTAATGCCTGTCAAATTTCAAGTTGTTCATGAAAAACGCCAAACAATTCTTGGAAGAGATGCATGCTTGAAATTTGGACTTATCAACAAGCTATTTCCAGACGATCAAGAAGAACTCCAAGACTTAATTAGCAAATACACAGATGTGTTTGAAGGAATTGGATGTCTACCAGGAAAACACACTATAAAAGTAGATCCGAATGTTGAACCTGTAGTACACGCACCAAGAAAAGTACCATTGAAGTTACAGGACAAAGTGAAAGCAGAATAGTGACGAATGGAACAGGAAAGTATCATTGTTCGAGAAACAGAGCCTACAGATTGGGTCAGTAGTATCGTGACAGTTGTAAAGCCTGATGGTTCATTTAGAATATGCCGAGACCAAAGGATCTAAACAAAGCTGTCAAACGTCAACATTATCCACTGAAAATGGTTGAAGAAGTCATTTCCAAGATGCATGGAGCACAGTACTTCAGCAAACTTGACGCCAAATCGTCATTTTTGCAAATTGAATCGGATGAAGCTAGTTCAAAGCTATAAATGGACGCTACCGTTTCAGAAGACTACCATTTGGGATTCACAGAGCAAGTGAAGTCATGCAAATGGAAATGTCGCGCATGTTTGAGGACATAGATGGGGTGGAAATTATTATGGATGACATTCTGGTGAAAGGAAGAAATCTAGATGAACATGATAAACGTCTCGAAATGGTGCTAAAAAGAGCACGGGAAAACAACCTGAAGCTGAAAAAAGAAAAATGTCAGCTGAGGCAAACGAAAGTGCTGTACGTTGGTCATCTGTTAACGAAAAATGGAGTAAAAGCAGACCCTGACAAAGTTAAGGCTGTATTGAAAATGTCGGCACCTGGAAACAAGCAAGAATTAATGACATTCTTAGGATTTATTCAGAATTTGCAAAATTCTTACCAAATCTGTCAGATAAGTCAGCAAATCTCAGAACGTTGCTGAAGAAAGATGTTGCATTTGAATGGGGACCTGAACAACAGAAGAGTTTTGAAGAGCTCAAAACATTGGTTACAAATACACCAGTCCTGCAATATTTTGACAGTGAAAAGCCTATAATGCTTACAGTAGACAGTAGTTCAAAAGCATTGGGTACAACGGTACAGTCAAATCGAAAAAGAAACACTTGCGATTCTCTTTGGAGTAAAAGAAATTCAGACAGTTTGTATATGGACAACATGTTAAAGTTGAGAGTGATCACAAGCCTCTTCAAACTATGTTCAAACGGGGAATACACGAAAATCCGATAAGACTTCAAAGAATGCTTCTTGAACTGACTATATATTTAGATGTACAATATAAACCAGGAAAAACAATGTATTTAGCTGATAGTCTCTAAGAAGCTACCTATCCGAAGAATCTGAGCCGTGGTTGAAAGAAGAATACAAAATAGCAGGAATACAATAATTTATTGCAATGTCACAAGAACAATGCATGGAAATAAAGAATGCAACAGAAAATGACAGGGAAATTAATCTACTGAAAGAAATGGTCATAAACGGTTGGCCTGAAAATCGTCGTGATGTTCCAGATGAAATAAAAATGTACTGGAATTGTAAAGATGAAATCAGGATCATTGACAATGTACTAATGAAAGGAAATAAGCTGCTGATTCCAAGGGCACTTCGAGGAAAGACGTTGGACTATATACATGAGTCACACCTCGGAATTGTCAAAAGTAAATCACTTGCAAGAGAAAGTATGTATTGGCCGGTTATAAATGCTTTTATAGAAGATAAAATCGGCAAATGTGTTGTGTGTGCTCAAAATCAAGCTCAGAATCCCAGGGAACCGATGGTGAAAATGGACCTACCAGATAGGCCATATGAACGTATCAGCATTGATGCTTTTGGGTTAAAAGGTCGACAGTATTTGCTGTCAGTGGACGTTTACTCAAAATGGCCAGAAGTATCAAACTTAGACAATCTGACAAGCAGAAATGTCATTGGATACTTAAAATCGCATATAACCAAATATGGAATACCATCAGAAATTGTGTCGGACAAAGCTAGATATTTTGTAAGTGCTGAATTTCGTCAATGCAGAAAAGTATACGGGATTAAACACACAACGTCAAGTCCATACCACTACCAGTCACGTGTTCAAGTTGAAAGAACGATGAGGACTGTTAAAATTCTCTTGGAAAAAGCAGCAGATCCATTTATGGCTATGCTTAACTTCAGAAACACAGCCATAGAGGGTATTGGACTATCACCAGCTCAAATGCTAATGGGAAGGTCGCTGAAAACAAAATTACCTGTTGCCAAAGAACTGATAACACCAAAAGACAATGAAATCATTAAATCAAAATTACAACAAAAACAAGACAATGCAAAGAAAAACTATGACAAACACGCAGGAAAGAATTTAAGACCTCTACAATCGGGAGAATACATTATGTTCAGACATAACTGTTTCATATTCCTATCCATGCTAGCCAACCAGAGCTAAATACCTGTATTGCTACAACTGATAGCACCGCCCACTGTAACTGACCACTTTGATACTCCTATGTTAGAGCAGTCTTAGGAAATAAACCATAGAATCAACATCTCTCTTGTTATACACCAAACCATTATAAAACATGGTGTCAGAAGTTAAATTCTACAAAAATGGATTAAAAGTTAAATCAGTGTTACTATCTGGATAAACAGTAAATGTGCCACAATTTTGGGGGATATAATTTTGATACATATCCATTTTAAAACGATGGATACACAGTCTAACCCAAAAATGGACTGGGATTTCAAGGACTTGCCAAGTGCATTCAAGCGATTTAAAGAACATTGTCAGTTCATGTTCGGAGGACCCTTAGAGAAGAAGTCCGAGGAAGCCAAGTGCAACTACATTATGCTCTGGGTCGGCGAGAAAGGACGACAAATTTTCTCCACCTGGACAGTCAGCGAAGACGCGCGACAACAGCTCATAACGTACTACAACGATTTCGAGGCATATTGTGCACCGAAAGTGAACCACATTTACTCCAGATACAAATTTAAATCATGAATCCAACACGACGGAGAATCATTTGAAAATTTTGTTACATACCTCAAATGTTTAATAAAGGACTGTGGTTATCCGGATGTGATGAGATGATCCGGGACCACATTGTGCTCGGCATTCATTCCGTCAAAATCAGAGAGAAGCTGATCAACGAGGGATCAAACCTGACACTCGACAAGTGCATGGACATTTGTCGTACACATGAGGTGAGCCAATCGCAGCTCAAGGACATAAGCGGCCATGCCCAATCCATTAACGCTCTGAGGCAACCTATGCAAACCTACACGACAACCGGCTCGTTCAGGCAGACCATTTACAGCGACCGCCTCAGCGCCACTGGGACACATCAGACCATGCAACAATTGTGGAACCAGCCATTCCAGAGACTTAGTGCGCCCCGCACAAGGAAAAACTTGTTTTTACTGTTTCAAACTAAATCATTTTGCTAAAGTGTGTAAGAAAAAGCTTCAGGACACCCGCAGGAATGTCAATGAGGTAAACACTACCGATCGTGATTTCCACTCACACTTTGATGAAACTTACTACATAAACACAGTACAGCATGATGAAATTACAAATCAAGCGTTTGTTAAATTAACAATTTGCAACACTTCAATCAAAATGAAAATTGACACAGGCGCACAGGTTAACTTCCTGCCAAGGTCAATATTTAAGTCGTTAGGTAAAACTGGTCCATTGCGTTCAACACAGAAACGCTTGACCGCATACAATAATCAACCACTTAAGGTAGATGTTTCATTAATCTGCCTTGTACACATAAGAGTCAACCAGTCAATGAGGATTTCTATGTTGTTGATACAAGTTCAAGCCAAAAATGGAACAATGTCTAGAGAATCTCCCTGGTGTGCAGACTATTGTTGATGACGTAATTGTGTATGGAAAGGACAGGACTGAACATGACGCAAATCTCCTAAGACTTATGGAGAGATGCCGAGAAATGGGCATTAGGTTAAACCCAGACACGACAGAAATTTGTAAAACTGAAATCCCTTTCTTTGGTCACTTAATCACAGCCCGAGGCTTAAAAATAGACCCAGCTAAGGTCAAGGCCATAGAGCTAATGTCAGCCCCCACCTCTAAGGCAGAATTGCAGACCATATTAGGCATGGTTACGTACTTACAGAGGTTTGCACCCCAACTCTCTGAAATCACTGCACCGTTACGACAGCTCCTGTCTAAGGACATTGAATTTAGCTGGGATTAACCCCAAGAGGAAGCCTTTCAGAAGGTTAAAAGCATGATCTGTCAAAGCCCTGGTCAGGTAGTTGCTTATTTTGATCCCAATAAAGAAATTAAACTCCAGGTAGATGCTTCAAAGTTTGGGCTAGGAGCTGTACTTTTACAAGATGGGAAACCATTGGGTTTTGCCTCAAAATCATTAACCCCAGCAGAGGTCAATTATGCACAAATCACAAAGGAATTATATACAATTCTATTTGCATGCACAAAATTCCACCAATATGTTTATGGTAAACATATTACATGTCAGACAGACCACAAACCACTCGAAGCCATATGGAAAAAAGGCCTGCACTCTGCACCCCCTAGTTTGCAGCGCATTCTGCTGAACCTCCAGAAATATGACATAGATTTGGTCTTTGTCCCAGGAAAAGGAATCCCCTTAGCAGACACCCTGTCACGCAATTTCCTTTCTGACACATACCCGGAAATTGCAGATGGTCTAGATTCACAAGTTCATCTTGTCGTGTCAAATTTGCCAATTAGTGATCAAAAGATGGAACTTGCACAGACAGCTTCCAATTCGGACACTCAATTACAACTTCTATCGAAAGTTATCCTTGATGGATGGCCTAATGACCGGTCAGATTGCCCCAAACAATTGCTTGATTTTTGGAATTACAGAGATGAATTGACTGTGATTGGTGGTATTATCCTGAAAGGCTCTAGAATATTAATCCCCAGAGAAATCAGACCTCTCATGCTCGAGAAACTTCACGAATCACAACTATGTGTCGAGAAATGCACAGAGCGTGCAAGACAAATAATGTTTTGGCTCAGTATGACAGTAGACATAAAGACAAAAGTACTGGAATGTCCAATTTGCATAGAACATAGGTGCTCAAATGCAAAAGAGCCCCTGCAACCTAGTAAAGTACCTGACAGACCATGGCAAATTTGTGCCACATGTTTATTTTACTGGGACAATAAGGACTATATACTGTTAGTTGACGCCTATAGCAAATACTTTGAAGTAGGTACACTTCAGAACACAAAGTGAAGCACTGTCATTGACAAACTGAAAAGCTTTTTCAGCCGACATGGTATTCCGGAAATTCTATTCTCAGACAATGGCCCCTGCTAAAGTGCAGAAAGTTTTGCACAGTTTGCAAAACAGTATGACTTCCAGCATATGACCTCCTCCCCAGGTCATGCATCGGGTAATGGTTTGGCTGAGGTCACCATCAAAACAATCAAATCATTATTCACAAAATCCAAACAGGCTGGGAAAGACCCCTACCTTGTTCTCCTGGAATATCGTAATTCACCCTACAGTGCGGAAGTCCCCAGCACAACTCTTAATGAGCAGACAGCTGAGGTCTACACTGCCATTAACCTCCCAGCAACTTGCCTCTCAGGTACCGGATACAAAGGTCATTAAAGATATGCACCAGTCAAAGCAAAGGTCAAAAGTGTATTTTTACAAATCAGCAAAGCCTCTCAAGCCTTTGCACATTGGAGAAGGTGTACGGATTAAGAATGATATACGCTGGTTACCTGCTATTGTGCAGCAGAAAGTCAATGACAGATCATACATTGTTAAAACACAGGATGGTGGACTATACAGACGTAACCGACAACACCTGCTAAAATCACGTGAAGCACCCTGTGAAGAAACTGACTCACATTTTCAGTATACTTCAGAAAAAACACATGTAACAAACAGACCAATTACACCACCTATTGCAACAACAGTCTCGCCTAACCCAATCATGACCCCGGGTCAGTCATGTCAGAACAATGATAACAAAGCAGTATCGAGTTCTAGTAACACAGTACCGCAGACACCTAAACAAACTTCACCAGACAGGAACCTATGCTCATGTTATAACATGACACATATAGAACAAGATCAGGTCGGTGTGTTAAGCAACCTCCGAGACTTACATTCTAATACACTGTATTAATGAATGTGTTCTCTGTTATTATGTGCATACTTTAAAATTCAATTGTGAGCATGTATTATACTTATGTCTTAAGAACAAAGACAGGTGGTAATCAAAAACAGTGTGCCAGTGTGAAATTGCCAGCAATAAAATGAACATTAACTCTGCAGAAGTTTTTGTGCTGATAAGCCATGACCAATTCAACGACAGACCATAACTATCAGCTGTGTGAACACAAGACATTAATAAAACAGGCATTAGGTACGATGCTATACAGTGAAACCGACAACTGGGAACATTATTGAACGTTTAAATCAATTAATGTGTGTTTAATTGCCATTGTTCATTTATTGTGTAATTGTCAATGCTTCAACTTTATGATGTACATGTATTTTGTTTTGTTCCTATGCATGCTAGCCAATCAGAGCTAAATACCTGTATTGCTACAACTGATACGCACCGCCCACTGTAACTGACCACTTTGATCCTCCTATGTTAGAGCAGTCTTAGGAAATAAACCATAGAATCAACATCTCTCTTGTTATACACCAAACCATCATAAAACAATAACAATACATGGAACAGTGGTAATAATATAAAAATACCCCGAACTACCAGGTCATACATCATCAAAACTCCAAATGGAAAGTGTTACCGCAGAAACTGGCGACAGTTAAGACCGACAAAAGCCCCTCCCATCAACGTTTCAAGATTACCAGAGGACATACCATTCCCACGGGACACAGTTTCTACATACATAGAACAACAACAAACGGCAGAAAAGCGTCAACAAGAACAGCCACTACAATCCATGGAACCACCACCGCCACCACAACAGCAGCAGCAGCAACAATCACCTAGACGTAGTCAACGGGAAAGGAAACCACCTAAATACCTACAGAATTATAAAATATGAAAGAAAATAGTGTTTCATTAAAGTGTTAAAAAAACGTTTAATTTTGCTGCCACAATATCCAGCATTTCATTTACATGTTGTATATTATCAGTGTTAATTTGGTGAAAATTTATAAATTAATGTTGATTCATTATTTGGAAAACATAGGGAAAAACTCAAGTTTGGATTTACTGTATTAATGTTATATCAATGTAAGGCTAGCTGTGTATTCATGTACCCATTAGTGTGGAATGTAAAGCAATTTCTGGTACAGGAATTCTTGGATTCTTGTAAATAGTTGTAAAAGTATGTTTGATTGTGTTTGACTGACATTTCCTGATCATTATCAAATTCACACATGTTCCAGTAAACTAAAGCGATGATTAAATCTGACACTAACAAACTGTAACTGATAACATCAGACTTGCTCAATTAGAACTGAACTGGCAGGGACTTCCAACGGTGTGTTAATTGGATAATAAACTCCTGGGAAAGTTGATCACTTGGACAGATAACCTGTATGATTTTTCAAATGGTTTCACAGACTTTTGGAATAATTAGAGACAACATATCATTGATTACTATTAATAAGTTTAATGATTTATAATAATTATAATAATTATTTTAAAAGAACAGGGATGTTGTATATTCAGTGTGTACAGTGTGTAGCCACTGAAACTCTTATCAGTAAATACCTGGAATGACCTATATATGATAAGCCCTCTCTGATAGCAGTAACTTCATTCTATTAGCCTCTGTACTTGGAGTAACATGCCTATGTGTGAATGCTTATAATAAATTTTGTCATCTGATTTATAACTGTGTTATTAATTAGAATAATTAAAGAACACAACAGGAACAAAAGATATTCGTATATTTGATAAATTATTGATGTTTTCACAGGCAAATTTAATGCAAAATTCGCCTTGTTAAGCGTCCATTACAAGTCATTTGGTAAATGATAACTGTAGATAAAGCGCGTTTTATCATTAAACTGCACTTGTATATTACCAAACGAAACATTAAAAAAAAGATGCATTTACAAATCTCCATCTTTGTGAGAATATAAACGTTTATATCATTCAAAATTCTAAGTAACACAAACTGAAAAAAGGCTTCGACAGGTACCGTATTCAAAATTCAATATTTCCGGAAAAAGGTCGGTGACACCTATTTTTTAAGACTGTTTTATTTTTAGGATACATTGATGCATGTTTGTGCCAGGTTTTAAGAAAATCTGTCGTTGGAAAAAAATTGAAGGAAATTGTTGCGAACGTCTTTAATAGATATATTACAGATTATTATCGGCATTGTATTTTGGAGCCGAGATACAAAATCACCACAACGACGGAAGTAATTATCAAAAAAAAAAAAAAGTGGTATATACCGGTATATCGTTACACCCCAAGGTACCAGTCTATCACCTAAAGATGTGTCAACGGAAACATACTAAACACGAAAGTTTTACGTCCATATTGATTAGACTGAACAAGTGCTGGGGAAATGCTTAAGGTGGAACATAAAAATTCCAGTCATTACCTTATCAAACGGTCTTCCTATTGGAGCTATAAGTCCAGAGTGGAAGGTCTACTTCCCCGTTCTTACACTGAAAACAACAAATATATAATAACTTATAACATCACAAAATATGCATCATTACAGAAAATGGTTAGATGGTAGATATCTGATCGAAATTTAACAAAATTAACAATAAGAAGTAAGTATAAAAGATAGAGTGATGTTTTTAAGTTATTAAGGATTAATAATGCCAATCATGGGAGAAAACCAGTCCTACTACAATATAGTAGAGCAAATATTCATACTTTAAGGCTGCAAATACGTACTTTAAGCTAAAAAATATTTCTGGTGACGACTTTAAGTACAAAACAACAACTGGTAATCAAGCATTACCTTAACAAGTACAATGTATCTACAGTTATACACTATACAAGTGTTTTTATTATTGGTTAATGATGTTTAAACCTCATATCGGTTGGTGTGGGTATACCGGCCATATAATACGAGGTAGATAAAAACCAATTAATTAATTGACTCGTATACATGTATTCAAAATATCATCATATATGGTTACTTTCCTTTTCAGAGTTATCCAGTTTTATGATACTGCAAGATCTATCATCTTGCCTTGGAAAAGAGGCTGTTTTATATGAATTGGGTTGTAACACTTGTGCTATAAATTGATAAATAAACTTTCTTAAATATCTGGAAGTGACTTTTTTCCATTAAGTATAATGCTAAAAAGAATACGCATACAGCAATGACTATTGCCCTTTTGGCCGGTAATAATAGTTATGCATTCCCTGACTTATGATCAAGAATGCTAAATTGTTTAATTAAGTAGACCCAATAGTGGGTTAGCCGTCCAGCTCTATTGGCATATAATTAAGCACATTGCTAATCATTGTTCTTGATCGCTGTGTATATTCATTCCATTAATTATTTTAAGCTCGACTATTCACCGAATAGTTTATACTACTATACTACTCACCCGTTCGTCGGCGTCGGCGTAATGCAACAACACCATATCTCTATATCTACTACAGATATTCAATTGAAACTTCGCACATGCCTTCAGGGTCATTATATAAGGTCACTGGCCAAGACCCATAACTGTTACCAGCATTTTAGCTGAATTAGGCCACATTTTGTACATAGTACTTCATGTTAAAGTGTGCGTGCAACAACTCGATATCTCTATAACAACAACAGATATTCAATTGAAACTTCACACATGTCTTCAGGGTCATTATATAAGGTCACTGATCATGGCCCATAACTCTGACCTGCAATTTAGCAGAATTATGCCCCATTTTGTACTTAACAATTCAGGTTAAAGTTTGCGTGCAAGAACTTAATATATCTATATCTGCTACAAATATTCAATGAAAACTTAACATATGTCTTCAAAGTCATTATATAAGGTCACTGGCCACGGCAGATATCCGTGACCAGCATTTTAGCAGAATTATGCCACTTTTTGTAGTGATTAAAGCCAATAACTCGACAAAGCGATTGAATAGTCGAGTGCGCTGTCCTGAGACAGCTCTTGTCTTATATACTGGGGCGCTAAAAACAAATTACAAGAGTATCGCAAATGACAACTGAAGACTTTGAAATAACCTGATTAAATGTAATCATGCATTCATATTTTACCATGTATTCAAACAATATAATACATACAAATCGATGATACAATAAACACATATTATGACTACATCAATACTGAATAGTAAATATTGAACATATTTATTAATTCCACAAATTGAGGCTAGGATTCATTCCAAACACCAGCAGCACATTGTAAGTTCCACTTTAAATAATATTGTTGGACTGCTACAGCTAGTGTACAGTTTCCTGGGTCAACCGTGAATGGACAGGAAGTGGTCATCTGATCATTGCCATTGGATACTCGTTCGCTGAGAACGTGAGTTAACATTATAGTTTAATAATTTATATGCAAATCATTCAAATGGATTAATCAATATTTGATTACCTCATATGCAACATCACAATATAATTAAAACAGTTGCACAACGATAATGTGATTAATTTTGATAATTCATTAAATTATTATGTTAGTTATATCATAGTTTTGCTCATATTAATTCCATTAAGTTAGGTAATTATTAAATGCTCAAACGTTAAACTGTAATGGTTTCAACAACGTATATACAAAACTATTGTTATATTTAATGTTGATAATGCAGACATATGGATTAATGGACGAACTGATTGAGCCGCATATCTGCAAATCAAATTCTTTGCTTTGCAAACGTTAATGCCTGATTACCAGTTGTTATCCTGTATTTAAAGTCGTCACCAGAAATATTATTGAGTTTAAAGTACGTTTTTGCAGCCTGAAAATATTAATATTTGCTTTAGAAGTGTCAAACTCTGCTATTGTGTGAGAGTAAGGGTAAACCGTATATCGATAGTCATAAAATGGTATGACAATGTCTTCAAACTCTTAAAAATGCGAACAAATGTTGTGAGATCAACAAGTCAGCAACACACCTGCACACACTGTACCTTCAATAACTATTTTATATGAACAGTTATAATCTTGACATAAAACACGTGATAATTTGGAATATTGGGTCACAACATTAGCATGTTCTTGGGATGAAAAGCGGAAGAAAAGCCGTACGAACCATAGAAAAACATCCAGAATTTGTTAAAAACCGGCCATTTTGAGCACCAGCTGTTTTTTCCCTCACTTAAAGACGTTCGCAACAATTTCCTTCAATTTTTTTCTAACGACAATTTTTCTTAAAACTTAGCACAAACATGCATCAATGTATCCTAAAAATAAAACAGTCTTAAAAAATAGGGGTCACCGGCCTTTTCCCGGAAATATTGAATGTTGAATACGGTACCTGTCGAAGCCTTTTTTCAGTTTGAGTTACTTAGAATAAAGCGTTTATATTCAAACAAAGATGGAGATTTTAAATGCATCTTTTTTAAATGTTTCGTTTGGTAATATACAAGTGCAGTTTAATGATAAAACGCGCTTCATGTACAGTTATCATTTACCAAATGACTGGTAATGGGCGCTTAACGAGGTGAATTTTGCATTAAATGTGCCTGTGAAAACATCAATAATTTATCAAATATACGAATATCTTTTGTTCCAAACGACAGATTTTGTTCAAAGATCCCACATACATGCGTCATTGTATACTAAAACTAAAACAGTCTTAAAAATATTGGGTTTTGAATACGGTACCCGACGAAGCCCCTTTTTCAGTTTGGATTTTTATCAATGTTTTAAATATAAGGATAGTTATTTTTCAAACAAGGTTATGGTTCTTTCCACTGATATGTAAGTACATGCATTGTTTGGTAATATACATGTGTATGTTGATAATAAAAATGTTTTACCTACACTTACTGCTTAAATAATGAATTTGACTGGACATTTAAGTGTGTCAAATGGGAACTAATAATGCTTTCTGAAACTTCATTTTTATCAAATGCATATTTAATTCCAAACGACAGATTTTCTTAAAATTTCGCACAGACATGCACCAATGTATATTTACACCAAAACATTAATAAAAAGAATGGCTCACAAAACTTGTTTGGGGAATATTGGATTTCATATAGGGTACCTGTGTAGCCTTTTTCCTGTTTCGTTTTAACATACATAAACAACGTATCAATATACTGAAGATATTTAATGGATCATTTCTGAACTAATTTTTTTGGAAATACATTGCATAGTGTGTTTTTGATTATTATACATGCTTTATGAACTTTTTCTATTAAAAATATTTATTTTGAATGGACATTAGAGATGAAATTAGTATATTGTAACCTATATACAATAAAGAAAAAATGTAGCAAAAGGGAAAAATTAACCCAATTATTTTATTTTTGTTGCGAACGTCTTTAAGGGAATTGTTGCATTGTTAAATTTTTAAATGCAATTGGTCAACATATTGCATTGCAAGACTGAAACGTAAATCCTGTTGAAATTGTGACAAATTATATCAGTTCATTATTAACTGAATTATAGACAGATTTTAGAAAGTTGACGAAATGTTTTCTTTTATACTCAAAAGTAAAAAAATATGACATGTGTCTGTATCAAAATGACAATCTTGGTTTGATTTAAAATGACTTGAAAAAAAGCAAACACTAAATCGAGGGGTGAACATTAATGATGCACATGTAAATTTTAAGTGAGACCGCAATGTCTGTGCAATAAAAAGGACCGCTTTTTTGTTGACGTTTTGTGAAAATGTGTTACATTTTCATTCAGGTGAGTGTTTAATTCTTAAAAATATGTATTTTCGACCATTTGTGGAGAATAAAACGTACTTATAAAATACTTATTGAAGGGAAAGTTTGTCAGCGTGAGGTTGAAATAAACGGTTACACAAAGAAACTATGTTATTTTAGGTAAATTAATCCCTTCAATGTCACGGAACATGGTCAAAATTATGTATATATTGATATATTTTGTACTTTGCGAACATATCAATGCCTGTTCCATAGCAGTTATAAAATATAATCACAAAATAAACAATTTTAAGCCAGTATAAATGTATGTGGCGAATTTAAGTTAAATTTTATGCACAAGTTAGTGAACACAATATTAGTTTCATACGGTGGATCATTACAACATTTTGGGCTTTGACCTAAGATTTATTAAGCTGAAATGAAAATGCTTATATTTTGAGATGAAATGATCGTTCTAATTGATTTTAATTAAGTTTAAGTAAATACTCATACTTAATAAATACCGGAGCGATACTAACAGATTGCTTGAAATATGCCATTTTCAGGGTATTGTGAAGCCAACATTGTGGTTTTAGAAAAGGCTATAGAAGGCAAGCTACCCGTCTTTCCTATCTATTCAGCCACCCCTGTATATTCGGCCACCCCTGAATAATAGAAATTCATTATTTCTTATTAAACCTGTGTTATTTATTTATATTGTGACAATTCTATCTCATGCATGTGTTGTTGTTTTTATTTGAACAATTGCGAATTTAAGATTTTGTGTTACAAAATTAAAATATTTTAATAAATTTTCTGCAATCGTTATACACTATGTGCATAATCCGGGACTTTTGTAAACATTACTTTTGAAACATCAATTTGGTGTTTGTTAGTCTAATACAGGATGCTTTTAATGAATTAGATTAAAATTAATACAAAATATGTGTTTCCTATCAAAATGAAGACTGACCCAAATGATAGGAAACATCTGAAACATTTAGCATTGGTCAGCAACTAAGTAAATTTCTGATCTCTAAATAATCTGGCCTTTATTTTGTATGAGGGACATTAAATCTAAGGATAAAGTCTCACTGGTGTTGAAATTATGTGCATTTAGGATATAAAAGCTATTTTGCTACTAAATAGCCAAATATAAAGGAAAAGAGGCTATCCAACCATTTGTCGCCTTTTTAAAACAGTTACTTTTTCTGTTTATAATATTTTTCTTGGAATTGAAGGGAGATGGCTCGAGAAATTGTGTCACTTTTGCGAAATGTTTCGTTTGTATTTTTCTTATTTTAGTTATTTTGGAAGGTGTTGTTGCAGAAAATTTCATTTTGCTTTAAGTTTCCTATCCTTTCTTTGAAGTTAAAAAAGATTTTATTTTTATTCGAGGCATATCTGAAAACTTAAATGATACACTACGTATATATATAATAATATAGTCATTGACATAGAAATTAATACGGAATAAACTCTAACGCGCTTGTCCATTGTTTTAACGCTGTTTCTGTTCATTTACAATATACTGATGCATTAAATCAACTTGAAAAGTATCCATATGCATTTAAAAGGGCTTAAACCAGAACTATATGGACGTAGTTCATGGGAATTTTAATAAAAACGTTCATATATGCAAAGCTGTAAAAACGTCTCAATCTCGTGTGTGTTTTCATCTGTGGCTATAAAATTCGGCGAAGATACGAAGAGACGACGTTTGATAAATATCGCATCGGCGCATCGTGTCGGCGCTTCGGCGTATCTTGTCGGCGCTTCGGCGTATCGTCTCGGCACTGCGGCGTATTATGTCGGCTCGTCCGCGTCCTTTCATTTCTGATATCAAAATCGCGCCTAAACAATACGCCGACGCGCCCCCCGACGATACGCCGCCACGCTGACACGATACGCCGACGAGCCGACACGATACGGCGACGCGCCGACACGATACGCCGAAGCGCCGAGACCTTTGCGCAGAAGCGAGATAAACGTCTCAATTTCTTGGAATATTATCTGTTTGGAATAGTATATAACTTCTTTATCCCCATTACCCTTGTGTCAATTTATAATTAGTTATAATTTACACCGTTTTGCTTTATAAACTGCATGCATTGGAACTAAATAACAATTACAGGTGGTATCGCTACCCAGACGGTAGTTGATTCGCTACCTATACGTTTTCGATACCCACTTTATATAAGTGTGTAGATACAATATATATATATTTGCTTAAGTTCTACATAGTAATAACAAGTACGTGAAAGTCATACGCAAAATAAAAAAGGAAAGCACGCAAATATACAAAGCATATAGTACAAAAAGGCCCTTAGCATGAGTAAGGGACTATTGTAAATGTGTTAAAGACATAGTTGCTTTTACAATTAATCACATTGTAGGTAACAACATTCCCATAGACGTAGCACTTATCGAAACGAGAAAAATAAAGTGTCACTGTTGGTAAGGGGCGCCTTCCTTAATGTTCGATTTATCTTGTCATCATGTTCATATTTATGTTTAATCACTGTGACAGTTAAGTACGAATATCGTATGCGGTTTCCGTAAACAAAGATGCCACGTAATCAGCACCCATTATCAGGAACTGTGGGTACAGTTCCACCGGAAGTAGAGTTGCGAGTAAGTCATCGACTCTGCCGAGAAGATACGTCAACAGCTCCGCGGTTGTTAAGCCCTATAGGTGGTTACTCAATGGTTCACTGAGTGCGCTGACAGTGGCGATGAAGGTGAGCCGTAGTGTCGGCGTGTTCGGCGACGTGCAGTCGGAGAGGAAGTGCTCGAGTTCGCTGTTCGTAAACTGTCTTAAACACTTAGCACAGGTTATGGGATGGTCGGGTGGTCTCTTACAACACAGACTTGACAGGAACTTCATAAGTCGGAGACTGTAGGGACGGATCCTCGCTACATTCCAAAGTGTCGATGGAGCGAGCTGTTGATTTACTTGTCTATAGACGCGAACGTCGTTGTGTTGCATCATCCTGGATCGCCACTACGATTCCTCGTAAGCGTATATTGCTTTTTTGCACAATGATTTCATGCTATTTTGTCGGGAAGGATCCATCCGTTTTAAAGTGTGTAATATATTGTATTAGCTGGTATTTGATGACTAGTCGTACGACGTCTGGTATAAAGCCGATTGGTCTTGTTTCGCACGATTCAAATTAAAATAATCTGTATCTACTGGCATTATGTGACATGGCGCTTTCGCTGGTGATCGACATAATGCTCCCAGGAATGTTAGTTTTTGCAGGTCAATATATGACTCGATGGATGTCATTGCTAGAAGACCCGTCACCATATCCTATCGAGTGAGGTGAGGGAGGCCTTGAGCCCGCTTTAGACAGAAGTGGTGGGCAATCTCTAGCTGTGCATGTCCGCTTTAGAAATGGGATTCCATAGTTCACATCCAAAAAGGACTCTTGGGAGAACGGTGGTAGTATACAATTTTGCGGCGGTGTTCGGATTAGGACCGGATCGCCCGAAAACCTTCCCTGCAAGTGACAGGTAGGAGCCTCTGATTGCTTGCTTGGTGCTGTCGATGTCGATTGGGTATTTACCTTGGGAAGATTGCACAATCCCGAGGTGTTTATATGCCACTGATTCGGGAATTGTGGTAGGGCCGTATTTGATCTGCATGGGGGCGCATCTGATCTTTTTCCTGTCCATGGTCATTGCAGCGCATTTAGATGCATTGTAGGTGTAACGCCATTTGTTTGCATATGTAAAGCATATTTCTAGGAGCTTATTTAATCCTTGTCGGGAGAGTGACAGCAGAACGACATCGTCAGCCTGGGTTGGGGAGCACAAGGGAGATCGCCGATACGCAGTCCGTATTGTGACGTCATCAGTTCGTTTAAGAGCTCATTGATGTACACAATGTAGTGGAATGGCGCACAAATGCTTCCAGTCTGGTGCCTTGCTCAATTGGAAACGGTTCTGATACATAGCCCCGACATATTACGCGGCTGGCGCAGTTCTGGAATGAATCGAAGATGATTCTGAGCATTTTGCCACGGATTCTTATTTGGTGGAGCTTATAGATTATGCCGTTTATCCAGACTTTATCAAACGCAGATTGTGCGTCAAGATAGCAAGCATGTAGTGTACTAGTCTCGAGCCTCTTGCAGGATATAAGAGACCATTTTACAGCTCTTGTTCTTTTGGAAGCCGTGCAGTAAGATGTTAATCTTGGACATTATGTGCGTTTCTTCTATGCACTTCATTACTAGTTTTTCAAGTAGTCTGAGCGATATTGCCCTATAACTGTTGGGATCCGTTAATGATTTCCCTTTGCCTTTGTGAATAGTGATCCTAAGTCCATGTTTAAACCCCGAGGGAAGCCTTTGTTGACGCATAATTGAATTGAACAGATTCACCAGACACTGTTGGTGCGGGGCCGCCATATTTCAGATGCTCATAGGTGATGTTGTCCAGTGATGCACTTTTATTATTCGGTAGTGTGTTTATTATAGCCTGAAGCTCTGTTACATAGGTATCGTAGCATAGCTCGCGATCGGTGAGTTGTGAGTTGGTCGAGTTCAGATATGTTATGACCAAATTATATACAAACTGTTTGTTATAGGCTTCGAATGGGGTATCGGTTGAGTACGAGTATAATTTCCTGAAATGAGCGCTCCAGCCATTGATTTATTAATTGTGTGTACATTAAAGTGATTAGTTAAAAAAATGCGAACTCAAGTTTATTGATAAAATTACTCACTATTATTTAAAAGTTGGTTAATAATGTTTGTGTAAATATTTAATGAAATGGAGGATTTATAAATTAAAGTAATTAGTTAGCAAAGAAATTAGCGAACATTAATCATAATAAAATACACACATTTACATGATTTTATTCTTGAAATATATTATAAAATAAAATATGTAGACCTCAGTTCAAAAGCTGACAATACACATGTACTGATTTTTTTTAAATGTAAAATATGTTTTCACGGTTGCCTCGGCATGCACATTCCTATGGGGTCGGGGCAACTAAAAATGCTTACCAAAACTGGTCTTTTGATAAAACAATTTTAATGAATAAACGTAAATCATATATTAGTAATTTAACTTGATTTTGTCGAAAGCATCGCAGAGACTAATTTCCTGTGAACACTGGGCACTTTGTGTATTGAGAAAGCTTACCCGAATGTTCCTTGAGTCAAGTTGAGTGGGGTTCGAACTCAAGTAAATACACTACTGCGACTTTGGTCTGATGTCATCCGGTACTGATGAAATTCGAAGTGAATTCTTCTGTTGTATTGATTTATATCGACTGAGTCTTTAATCAGGTTATATGCATTGAAAAGTGGCAACACAATTTGAAAAGGCTATGCGAGATGTAATTAATGCTCGTGAACTTGTATTGTCTTGTATTTGTGTTCGGAAAATCCACGTTTTTGACTTTTGATATTACACACGTATTTTCCAGTTATTTTCTACAAACAACGGCAACGATACACGCATCCAACGTAAATATATAAGTAACTTGGTCTTTGTGTGTGTGTGTCCCTGTTGGACAATGCCGGTATGACTTTTGATAGAGTCAGTGGCCGGTTTGACTTGCTTCCAAAAAAAAAATAGAGCAGGTGCTTTACTATAGCCCGGCTTAAAAATCACCCTTTCTAAAAGTTGTTTGTGATAAAATCCTGGTCCCGATTTTTAACATGAATAATAAAGCTAATTATTAATTTTAATCACTGGGTACAAGTTTGTTTAATATACAAGTGTCCAATTTTTATATTGAAAATACAATATTTGTAAACCGGGCACCAGTCCATCACCTGGCAGCAAGTATAACAATATGGCGTCGAACGCTAGGTAGTTGTGTTTACAATATTTTTAAGTCGACACAACTTGTATACAATCGATTTGCGGTATGTGCATTTGTTAATTATTTATTAATTACCTCGTGTATGTGTCAGTGAATCTATACAGTAGTTCTTATCATTATTCTACAAATTTAAGTGAAATCAATTTTAATATTTTAGCCATAGACGGTCAGTGTGGACGTTGTGTTCATTCATATTCAATTAGCCGGTCATTGGATGTTTCAATTGTTATGAGAAACGTATAGTCCCGAACTGTGATATTAAGGAAACAAACACATTGTACACGGAAACAATAGCATTAAAACAAGTATTTAAGAACTAATCATGCCACATGCAATGGTCTCAGGTTCAACTGGACCTAGCATTACTTATCACGGAAGTACCAGTTCTCGAAACTCTAAGGATGTACCATGGCCTGTGGACTTTTTTGCAAAAGCATTCTTGAAAACAACAATATAGATCAATATATCAATCTCTTATACACATTTTTATGCATTAATAGTGACACAGATTCTGTATATTTTAGATAATTTACACCGTATTATGTCGCCACCCTGCTATTTAAACTGTCCGAGACCCACAGCTATAAATAAGGAACACATGATGTATCACGTGTCTTTCCGATGCAGTCAATAGGGGAGCTCAAAGGGGAGTTTTTCTTTCAGAAAATACATTTAATTTAAGAAATATGTACATTTATTTGAAATGCATGAAAAGTCATATAGTTTTTTATAAAATTGTTTACCAAAACACAATTTTAATAGTAAATACATGTTTTTGATGCATATTTCCGATAATTTTGCGACGATTGTACAGATTGTTTACCATAGCACCCGGTACAGATAATCTGATGACGTCATACACACTTTGCTTAGACAGGGTATACCAATTACCAGGAATTTAATTTGCTTCCTGGCTTGCAACATATAACAAAAAAGAAATGAATAAATAATGCTGGCTTATTATAACAATAAAGCCTTCGTCTATCAAAATAATTCATATTTATAAAAAAAATTCACAAGTTTAAACAACTGTTGTGTAAACAATTTGTGCAAGTCATTAGCCATCTATGTTCTGGCAATACACCTATTACCGTGAATCTGAATATCAGCCAATCAGAATTCAGAAAAATAATGTTTAGGGTTAAACAAATGATACTGTACAAACTTCAGTCATATGACAATATATTTGCTAAAATTTTAACTCTAATTTATTTTCATAACTGTAGTAACTGATAATTTATTTTAACGATGATGTTGAAAACAAACTTTTACAAGACTTAGACCTTTAATTAAGTTTATTTACCTTTTAAAACAGCATAATTGTATGGAAAACCAAAGTTGACTGCAGCCCGCAGCAAAATTTTAACGAAGGGATGGAATTTGACAAAAACAATTTGCGCATGCAGTGTTCTGCCGTGAATTTGGACTATTGGGGACAAGGACCCTCTTGGCTTTAAAAAGTGGGGACAAATTACAAAAATGTAGGGACACAGACAAAAAAGTTGTTCACCTCATTAATATTCCCAAAGCAGATTTTTGTTTTGAAAAGTACGTACTAGCTGTTTTCATTCATGTTTTTTTTTTTTTCTGTTCAAAAAATGATTAATACATAATACTGTGTTCTTAATTAATTCATAACGTTCTATTGATCAATGTTACACTGCATTTTTAAAAATCCATTATAAACACAAGGCATTAATAATGAAACCTGTTAAAACTACAAAGTGTAACAGTGTTACATCATCAATTAGCCGGGCTTCCAAAACTGTAAGCCGTTGCCAACACTAATAGCAATGGTGTCGGTAATTCGACTTCAAAATTCTTTGATGTTTCTGCCGAAATGCGGCTGTCGTCCAGCAGTTTATCGCTGAAAAGCGTGTTTTACGCTTAGCATGTGGACCGCGTGTACAATTATCGATTGATACTACTGTATCTGAACTGTTCAAGCGCTGCCGATAAAGCGTTAATTAATTAGTGTTCTATTGAAAAAATTGGTTATAAATTGACGTCACGATCAATGATATAAATTTTACTAAATACGTCGAATGATTAACTTGTAAATTGTGTGCGCCCGCGGACCCGCTTACGAAAATTTGGTGGGGACAAATCATTTATTTTGTGCCAATGGCACAAGGCCGCATCCACAGCAGAACACTGCGCATGTGAGCAATATTTATGTCACGGTAATAGGGATATCCCGGTAAAAGGTATATGGAGTATACAGGTAAATAGCGCATGAACGAAAGGTTCGAAAATAGGTGAGGTTCGAGAATGGGTACCTACACGATAAACTTGTTAGCACTCGGCGAATATGAGCTCTGGAGTTCATAACCGGGAAAGGGCCATTTCTGTGGCGGAAAATAATCCTTCTTTGTCTATATTGTTCCGACAGGATTTTGATCGCAACTTTCACATCCCGAAATTAGAAAGTTATAGTGAACGGATTGAAATAAAAGTTGCATACCTCGGCAGATAAATCCTTACTAATTAATGTTCCATAAATATTTTTATAATTACACTTTTATTTTGGATCCATGAATAATTTAAAGCTACACACCTTTGCATTTTAAAATAAATCTCTATAACCGCCGCTATGTATCAGTGTGTTCAATTTTATCGATAAATCTGCTAACTATTATTGGGCATTTCGTAATTTCGATTGGTCAGTTGCTTCTGTTAATAAAGTTGAAGGTGTTCACAAGGCAAAATAATGGCAGTCTTTACATAAATGTAGAAGATGAATGGGCAGGTTTTAATCAGAATTTATGCATTTTCTAGGTAAATTTCGGCATAGTTTAAGCAATTTAGATGTTGTCTATGTAAACTTTATCATTGTGCAAATAATAGGAATTGATGCAAATTTAAACTTTCAGGTTTCCACCACATAAAAGGTCCTTCGCCGATAAGACGTTCCAACGAATTTAGCCCTACACAAAAAGTAACACTAAATTCGCTCATCTCATGAATGAGATTAAACTGGCCCTGGCCTGGGTGAATTACGAGAGACTTTTTGCTGACTCTAGGTTAGCACTAATGTATAGGATTGTCCACTACTGGTGGACAGTGGACACACCATAGTCTCAGTACCTGTAATCACAGTCTGTGTTCGCAAGAATGCCTCGGACAAGCTACAATTGAATCAGAGCCCCCCAGATTTGTAAACCTCCAGAGCCCCCCAGATTTGTAAACCTCCAGAGCCCCCCAGATTCCCCCCAGATTTGTAAACCTCCAGAGCCCCCCAGATTTGTAAACCTCCAGAGCCCCCCAGATTTATAAACCTCCAGAGCCCCCCAGATTTGTAAACCTCCAGAGCCCCCCAGATTTGTAAACCTCCAGAGCCCCCCAGATTTGTAAACCTCTTTTGCAAAACTGAAACATACGCTCTTATAGACTTCTTTCCTATGTACCACCTTTATACTAGTTTCATGAACTTTACATTGGACCTAATTTCTAAACAGCATGTATCCAAAGTCTGTCTACTGGTTACTTTCACCAGAAGTTTTGAGACTTGTTATTGTAGACACATATGCTACAACAACTAGCAATTAACAAGTTCATGCAGACCCTGTCAGATAGTTTTGGTTGGTCACAATCACATAAAGCAATGAGGCCATAATTTAAATTCTTTTAATGTGCTAACAGAACACTGGGTTTATGATATGAGAAACTATTCAGCAAGCTAATCAGAACTCGCAAATCCATAAGGGTCAAGCTAGTTTACACTGTCAAACATTTCTTTACAAATTGTTTATGGTTAAAATTGCTTATTTCTTTTGTAATATGATAATTTTAAATAGTTTTTGTTGCTTAAAGTTTATGTTTTAAGTACATTCAATCTGTATGGTAAGTTCAGAATATAAGGGTGGCCAAAACCATATTCATTATTTCATTCCACCATCTTGCAAATGGAACAAGTTTCCCTCTAGAATCTAATTAAAACCGAAATTGGACTTGACCTAAATGTGGAAATCATACATTGAGCTTTTTATATCATATGTATATGTAGAAAACATTAAAATGTAAATGTTTAAAGTTCTTATGCCATGTTATCCAACTAGTTGTTCCAACCATTATTACATTAAATTTTATTGTCCTCTTATTATTGGATTTGAGTTGTACTAGGATGCAAATATTATTTAAAAAATTATATAATATTATATACTATAAGGTGTTCTAAAATTAACGCTACAACACTTTGTTGACCACTAAAAGGTTTTCAGAACATTTATGGCTCAAATTCATACTTATATGACACATATGATACAATCTGTTGTTGATTAATTGGAGTTTTGTTTGGCTGACTGGTATGTATATTATGCATTTATAACTGGTAGAGTATGACTGTCATATGATTGGGATAAATCCTAACATATTTTATTTTTTTTTAATAAATAAACTTTTGACCAATCAAAGCATATCAGAGAGAGATTATTCATATTTTAAAATTCACTTCCAAAATCTGCATATATTCAACACGAACAATTTTCTTTCATAGTGCTTTGTGAGTAGTCCTGAAAACATCAGCCATGGATGACCGCTTGAAGTGGCTGGAGACGAGGATAAGTTCCTCTCTCAGGCCCAGAAATGAGGAGCTTAAGAACATGTTCCTCAATGATGAAAACAGGTATTTAGCGTGCTTTATAATGTTCTGCTAGTTTAATGCCATTTCTTGCATTTTGAGAAAATTTTAAGGCTATATCGAGAAAGATATAGCATCAAAAAAGGTACATGATGCTGCAAAAAATAGCAGGGGGTGAAAGCAAATCAGATCCTGGACATTTCTATTAATGTAGTAACTCCTGGATTAGTATCACTTTTATTATTTTAATTATGATTTTTGAACATTAGCATTTTGTTGCTAACAAATATCCAATTTAAACAAATATTCAACATTTATGTGTTAACGCACCCTACTTTTCCGCTCTAGATCTTTTCTTATTGGATTTCTATGAGAATTGCAGCATTTTTACATAAGATTTCTATATGCTATATTCATTGTATTTAGCTTGATTGAATTTTGATTACTTTTCACTTATATCACTAAGTATAATTGCTCTTGGTGAGGTATTATTTATTGTATAAGGTGGTATAATAATTAAGTGAGACAACTGAAATCAAGTACTCATAAATTATTTGAGGTGCGTCGTGGTCTAAATGCATGTGCGTAAAGTGGGGGCACTTTCCGCTTTTATGGTATTTTCTGTTTCAATGAAGTCTCTTCACAACATAAATCCACAGTAGGCGGAAAGGACAACACTTTACGCACTTGCATTAATCCTAGTTTTCCCACAACACGCCTCATTTCTTGTACTTTTTTAGACTGGCTTTTTATGAATTCATCAACAATGAGGATGTTCGAAGAATGTTTGTCTACATTAGACCTCCAAAACAGATCATCGCATCACTACAGCCACCGCACGATTTGAAATACAAGTCTATATTCTTCTTGAAGTCGAACACAGGAACAAAGATCACCAAGGACAACATCAGTAAGTGAAACCTCATGGTAAAACAAATATGATAGTGATATGTTAGTTGTGCTGCTCACAAGTTTGTAAGTTTCCACTTTGTAACAGTTAAAATACATGTAGAACTTGGCAATATTTGTCATCGTTCTTTGTGAAATATTGTTATAGTTAGATCAATGTATGCTACACAGTCAGTGAATTCTATATATATTCATCATCAGTGATATATTTTTCAAATGAAACCTTATGGGTTTTTGGGATGCACATATATATCAAATCAATGCTTTTTTGCGAGCTAACCAGTGTTATTTTTCAAGTAACAAGTACTAGCAATTCCTTTGTCAAAGGTTTCTTAATGACGCAGAGTGAATATTTTAGGATCATGATCAACAAGTAAAAAAATATACTACCGTATATTGGGGCAAAGTAGGTTCCTTTGTTTATGATTCACGCTTTGTAACAATAGTGCCACAATAATGATCACATAAGTTAACATTATTTTCTGAGAAAGAATGAGTCTTCACTAGTCTGCACATACATGGGTTTTTGACAAATTTATGTATGAAAAATGCAGAGTGCACATGAAAAAAAATCACTGCATCATCATGCCATTTCCTAATTATAACATGCATATTTTATTACATTCATATAGCAGATTAAAGAGTTATTTAAAAACAAAAACATTTCATTCAATTTTACGTTTTAGCTAGATTTTTTCAAGAAAAGGCAAGCTATTCTACTCGCCCCGGCGTCGACGTTGGCGTCCAAGCTAGATTAAAATTTTACATAAACTATATTATAAGACAGGTTAAAGTTTTTCGGTAAGCTCGTTTCTCAGGAGTGGCTTAAGGGATTTCATTCAAACTTAGAACACTTATTCCCTATATTAAAATGAACTCATAGGCCAATTTTGATAACTCCAGTTTGAAATTTTTCAAAATTATGGGCCTTTTTACACTTAGAAATTTTACATATAATCTTTATAGACAGGTTAAAGTTTTTCGGTTAGCTAGTTTCTCAGCTGTTCATTTCCACTCTCTAGCTCGAGAACGGATTAAGCTATTGTAATGAAACTGCAAACATAGATACCTTATAGCGAGACCGCGCTAGGGATTGCATATGGGGTGGGTGGGGTCAAGGTCACTGTTACTAAAAATAGAAAAACGGTTTCCGCTCAATAACTTCAAAAGAAATTGAGATATTTTGATAAAACTTAACACATAGATACCTTATATCAAGACGTCACTTGTGTTTGCATATGGGATGGGTGGGGTCAAGGAAGGTAAAGGTCACTGTTGCTATAAATAGAAAAACGGTTTCCACTCAATAATTTGAGAACGCATTGAGATATTTTAATGAAACTTAATACATACATATATCGAGACCTCACTTGGAATTGCATATGGGGTGGGTGGGGTCAAGGTCACTGTTACTAAAAATAGAAATACTCTTTCCGCTCAATAACTTGAGAATGCATTGAAATATTTTAATGAAACTTTATACATACATACCTTATATAGAGACCTCGCTTGGGATTGCCTATGGGGTGGGTGGGGTCAAGGTCACTGTTACTAAAAATAGAAACACTGTTTCTGCTAAATAACTTGAGAACGCATTGAGATATTTTAATGAAACTTAATACATACATACCTTATATTGAGACCTCACTTGGGATTGTAATAGGATCAAGGTCATTGTTACTAAAATAGAAAAACGGTTTCTGCTCAATAACTTGAGAATGCATTGAGAAATTTTAATGAAACTTTATACATAGATACCTTATAACAAGACCTCGCTTGGGATTGCGTATGGGGTGGATGGGGTCAAGGTCAAGGTCACTGTTACTAAAAATAGAAAAATGGTTTCCGATCAATAACTGGAGAATGCATTGAGATATTTTAATGAAACTTAATACATAGATACCTTATATCGATACCTCGCTTGTGATTGCATATGGGGTGGGTGGGGTCAAAGTCACTGTTACTAAAAATAGAAAAACGGTTTCCGATCAATAACTTGAGAATGCATTGAGATATTTTAATGAAACTTAACACATAAATACTTTCTATCGAGACCTCGCTTGGGATTGCATATCGGGTGGGGTGAAGGTCAAGGTCACTTATACTAAAAATTTGATTGATGTGCTGACTTTAATGCATTTCGTTAGAAAAATTTGGTTTTTGTGGAATTTCCATATTTCTTGTTTTAGAAGAAAAATGCCAGTAACTCTGAAAAGCAGAATAAAAGACGAGCGTGCTGTCCTCCGACAGCTCTTGTTTAGTTTTATGCTTACTACATTCTTTCTTTCTTGTGCACATATATTGTTTAAACATTTCTACATGTATAAGCATACTTATAAAAAAATTGGAATCATGTATTATGTTTTATACTTTAACATTTGTATTTTTTTGCAATGTTATCAAGTAAATATTAATTATCAATTTTTTTTTTCACTAAATGAGGTGTTCTACATTGACTGCACCACTGTTGAGTAATTTTAATCACAAACTTTAAAACACATTTCAGTGGATGAGGTGTTCTACATTGACTGCATCACTGTTGAGTAATTTTAATCACAAACTTTAACACATTTCAGTGGATGAGGTGTTCTACATTGACTGCACGAATGTGCCCCTGGAACACCTGGAGCTGGTGGTACGGGAGGTGTACCTGCCGCTCATGTGCACCAACCAGTCCGTAATGAGCAGCACCGGCGGGGACAAGGTCATGGACGTGCTACACAGGCTCATGTCTGCCGTGGAGATCACACAGGGGCATGTGGAGGTCGGTAACTCTAAGTCATATCACTAGTAATAGGGTGGGGTGGGGGAGGTTGTATGTTTACTGACAGTATGGTAAAGCTCAGTCATATCACTAGCATGGGGGTGGGCAGGGTGGGGGGGGGGGGGTTGTATGTTTATTGACAGTAATTAAGATGAGTGATAATGGTTCCTTTTGTGTTTTTATTGCAATTTTACAGTTTTCTCTATATTTTTTAAAATATACCTTCAGTACTTGATAATGCGAATTGGCATGGGAGGCACAGATTTATTATTACAAAAAATATTTATATATATTTAAATATACAGTCAGTTTACAATAATGCAAACATTCACGGGAGACCAGGGATCATATTATTTTCAGTTTTGCCGGTCTGAGACCGCTTGGGTTTAAAAAAGACCGATTGAAATAACTGGTAATCTGTCCGACCAGTTTTCTTGATTTATCCAAAGTTATAAAAATCGTGATAATCCCCTGATTTCAATACACAATACACACAATTTATACCCTAAATGCTCTGTATGTGCGAACGCCAGTGGATCAGTATGATCAGAATGATCCTAGTCATGTCACTATTGATCAATAATTGGTGTTTTTGCTGTAGTTTGCTGACTATGTTATATTACTGACACTGATTTGGTCTGTACTTCTCCACAATAAAATCGTGTCAGGTTACTATAGAGACTGAAAATAGCAGCCGCATGTAATCCTCGTGGAAAACATGCATTTGCTGCATGATAATTTCATGAACTGTGCTGCATTCGTAATGATATAAAATATTAACATGAAATCTATATAAACATCATAGTAAAAATATAGTTCAATACAACTGGTTTTTTAGTTGGCTTAATTGACGTTCATGACGTCATTTTTAAGTACAAAGTGACCATATTGTATTACATTATATTTTAACTTTAGTTCAGCACGACTCGTATAACTTACATAATTCGGATACAGAATGGGCGTTTTATTGTACTTATTAAACTTTTTGTGAATTGAAATGAAAATTTATTGAAGTTTGAGGCGTGAACACTTTGAAGATAATAGTTATACTTTAAAATACGCATGTTCGCACATGCACCATTTTCGGATACACTAAATTTGGATACAACATGAGGTTGATCGACGGACCTCAGGACCGATTGACTTTCTAGAAAAATATGATCCCTGGCTTCCGGGAGACATAGATTTATTTGTAGTATGGCATTTTTTGTTAAGAAATTATAGAAGCAGTTTAATCTTAATATTAATTTGCTAGATGTCACAATGGACACATACAAAATAATTTTACACCAAGCTCTTGATACATGTCAAGAATATCTCATTCAAGCCCAACCAAAATATACAAGTTTTTGGCCTGTACAAACATGACACAGCTTATCTTATTTTTCAATTTGTATGTGTACCTAATTTATGAATTAGGCAATTAAGCCATTCTATAATTCCTTGCATTTCTAGGGCCGGATCATCCTCAGTTTGCCATCCATTGAGGTGCTGGCAGAGGCAGCCGCTGCTCCCAACAGGAGGGGAGCCGTGCTGCATGTGCTGGAGACCACAGTGCTGGGATGGATCAAGCAGATCAAGGTACAAGAGATCATGTTTTATTTGGTTAATTAACTGAAGTGCTTTCATAAACATTGTATGAAATACCTACCTGTAGTTTGCTGTACATTTAATTAAATCCACAATCAGAATTTTCTTATTTTCAGTTAGATTTTTGCATTACAAAAAAATAATATATTTGTATCAATGTTCCTACATGAGTCTCTTTATTGGAATAGATGGTTACTGCTTTAAATACTAATATTTTAAACTTCTCCCTAACTAATGTTTAGGAATTAATTTGCATTCATCAAGATTCATCTAGTGCACAATTACGTTGAAGATGCTGACCCAATATTTTTAAGTGTTATTATACCACTGACCGATAACACAAATTAACCCCACCTACTTTCTGTAATATCATGTCCCTGACAATGACACGTTTTTAGCTCTGCCCAGATTAACGAATATCATGCTACTGTGTCAAGTGCGTCAAATGCTAGGATTGTTCAGTCCCGCTCACTTCTTGGAACTACTTTTTGTAGGCTGGAATGTCACTTGCGTAGTTAAAATGTAAACAAAAAATAGATTTATACAATGACAATATTTTATTTCACAAAAATAAAATTTACCTGAACAAAACATTAAAACATTATTCAATTAACAAGAATTAAGTTATTATGTCAAATAAACATTATGCAAAAACATGCAATGCACAGCATAGAAAACCTGTCAATAAAATCTTAGAAAGCTGATCTTTTTTAAAGCTGAAAAAATTACCATCAGATACCACAAAAATTGAAATTTATGAAAGAATCGGATGAAATTTTGTGCTTGTTTATTTTATCTATACTGCAATACAGAAAAAATGGCTAAGGATATGAAACCAAATCACTCAGACCACAAATTGTATCAACTACTGAAAAGGAACTGCAAAGTCCCTAATTGTTAATCACTATCCATACACCATTACATACAATTCATGAAAACCATTGCTGTAAGTTTCAGTGTACTGTAAGTCTTACCAAGAAAGCAGCTACTAAAATCATTTATTTTGTGTCACTTTAATACGAATATCAATGTTTTAGAAAAATGCTATTAAAGAACAGTTATTTTAAATAGACAATTGAAATGTTTTAATCATAAGAAATCAAACAAATACCAGAATCTAGCCAGGTAACAACAATCATTTTATTTGAAATGAAGGGTAAAAAAAATAAACAGTAAAATAGTAAACAAACAACAACATGCTGTTTAAGAAATTATGGTCAATTTAACAAAAATGAACTCTTACTTTTGATTAGAAATTTTAATAAATATCTATATAATAAAGATAATACTAAAGTAGCCAATGTAATTTGATTCACAACAAATTAATTTACTTAAAACTTAAAGAAAAACATAGCTTTAAAAATTAAAAACAATAGGTTTTAGTGAACTTAAATGCAAAAAAGCAAATGTGTTTAAAATTACATCCGTCCAACATGAACAAGGGAAATGACTTAGAAAAAGAAAATAAGGGAAATGATGCACAACAATAGAAGAACATGAACTTGAAAAAAATATATGATGGTCAACTAGGCATTCTTCAATTTACAGTAAAAAAAGTAAAATTCTGTATGGAACTCATAGACGAGATAATTTACCTATTGGTGCAGTGATACATGTCCACTAGAAAGTGTCTAAAATGTCACATCAATAATTTCAGTACTGTCGCAACAACTTTCACATGTCAATTCTTTGCTTTCACTGGCTGTCAACCTGAAACTATGCATTTCCAGGTAGACGGTATGGCTAAGAAAAGGCTCGGCAAGCCTCACCTTTTCCTACGCCATATCGGACTCGTCTGATATCACATGATAAAGTCACCAACCATATATTCTCTATTTATCATGCTTTATCACATGCTCCTTTTTCAAAACTAGTTCAAGAGTCAAACGTGCAAAAATTTGTTAAAACACGAAATGGCTTAGCATATGAATGACATTTGTGGAAACATGTATTGCATATACTTATGAAATATCAAGTTCACAATGCTATGTGTCATAGTTATTGTACATGTCTGTGTGGTTGTTTCCAGGGTGTGTTACGTCATGACCCGATCCAGGACCTGTTCCAACACTTCGGCCTGGAGCCCGGTCCCCTGGACGAGATCAAGATGTGGGAGCGGCAGCTGGGCAGGCTTCACTCCATACTGAGGCAGCTGGAGTCGGCCGTCGCCAAGGATATACTCAACAACCTGGAACAGGCCCAGAGCCAATACGAACACTCCTTCAGTCACGTGAGGAAGGACGTGAACAAGGTGGGCATGGAGGCGGTTTTTGTTTTCATTTTTAGCTTGATTATTCGAAGAATTGACGAGCTTTCCTACTCTTCCCGGCGTCGGATACCTTTGTCTTCAACTCCAACATCAATTGCAACATTCCCCATAACCCAATTTTGTATTTTGACAGAGTTATGCCCCCTTTTCCCATAGATTCTTTCATAACTCTGTTTTGTATTTTGACAGAGTTAGGCCCCCTTTTCAGATAGATTTTTGTGCAAAATTATTATTATTTCTGAACTATATAAGGTATTCACTTGAAACTTGGAATACATTTATGAAATAATTGCCATAACTCAGCTTTGTATTTCAAAAGATTTATGCCCCTTCCACCTTCAAATAAATGAAACACTGAAAAACTTCGAGTAGTAAAGCACGCTGGCTTCTGACAGCTCTTGTTTAATTATTCCCAGTGAAATATGGTTCTTGCTGCATTCAATTTTTACTTTTTTGGTTGTTAAAGTTTAAAAACTAATACAGTTTAAATAGCTATTCATTAAAAACAATATACCTGGTACTAATACTAACTAAAGCTTATACAATTGTTGAAAGGCCAACTAATAGTGTGTTATACTTAAAAAAAATACATCCCAAAAGAAAGCTTTAACAGTTTTTTTTATAGAATTTTTAACCTATTACTCGTTAAAGATCAAAATAAAAAAAAAAAACACGTGAGATTTCAGTCTCTATTCTGAGCAGGAGTTACGGAGAACATTTAATTTCAAATAACATTTCAAATTTCAAATTTCAAATTGCATTTCAGAGTCAGTAAGAATGCTTCCAGTTAATTCTCTTGTTCACTCAATTTTTCACCTTCAGGCTGTCCGGGAAACCAACAGGATTCTCAGCTTTCTGAGCACGATGCGCTGGTTGCTAAATGAACTTCACTCTGCAGTGGAGCCTCTCGAGATGTTGCGACTGTTTAAACCTCTCATGCAGGTTCTCTTCCTGGTCTGGTCCAACTCCACGTAAGTTGCACACAGGTCTTTTTTTTGACTTTTGGGAAAAAGTACCTGGTTTCAAATCGGGAATATCTCAATGTAATGTTTGCCAAAGTGGGAAAAGAATGTACATATGAATAGTGTTGTTAGTATCCATTTGCATTGATTATTTGATAAAATCATAGTATTTGTCCGAATGTTATTGAGATATTTTTATGTTTTTGTTTTAAAAATATTTTTAATCTAATTTTTTTCATGATTGGTATATATCAAACCAAATTCTGTAGCATAATTTGCTTTGGGAATGGGTTAGATATTTTGATCCATGAGGCTTATAGAAAAAGCCTGGTGGCACAGTGGTTATGTTGCAGTACATGTCTGCATCTTGTCACCTGTAGTGTAAATTATAGATGGAAGTGGGACAAATGGCTGTTTGAAATGACTTATGAGATTTATGGCCTGTCGTGGGAAAACTGGGCTGAATGCACGTGGGTAAAGTGTTGTCCTAGATTAGCCTGTGCAGTCACTTTAGGCACATGCATTAAGCCCGGTTTTTCCAAGACACGCCTCATTTATTCCTATCAGAAATTTATTACAAAAGAAAACAACAAAACAAAAACAAACACACTTACATAAACTAACAAAATTAGAACTATTCAAAAAGATGATTTATGTTCAAAATCTACTTTAATTCATTTCTGGAAATTGCACAATTGATGTTCATATATTCACTGGTTAATTTGATTTATTCATCAAATTGCTTTTACAGCAAAATCTAAAGAAATAGGCATCTTAATGGGATTTTGTTTACAAAAAAGGCTGAGATGTTATGTGTAAATACCTAAATCACGTTAATTCTTTATATTTCGGGTAGCTACCATATTGTTGCCGTACAACTCAGCTCCTCATGTTGCAGGTACTACCATCAGATGGACAAGTTCCAGAACATACTGCGTCTCCTGTCCAATGAGGTTGTCCATAGGGCCATTGCCCTGGTTGGAGAAGATATACTCAGGGAACCATTAGAGGTTTTATTATTAATTCTAACATGACACGCCAAGATTGTTCTATGGACAATTTGTTATAAAACCACCCATAAACTACGCAAAAATCTAGTTTGATTCTGACATCATTCAATCAGTTTTTATCAATGAAAATGACGCCACTATGAATTTATATTGATCAATTGTTGATGTCACTGGTAACAGCAGTGATGCGCATTCGAACATTTGCGGGGAAGATAGGCGGTGCATAGTTAAATGTAGTTCCCATTGCAATTGCAAAAATTTATATGTCAGACCATGTTAGAATCAAAATAATCTTCTATTTAGCATTGTTTATCGGCTTATAGCAGAATGATGTGGCCACTGAATGATTTGGGTATTTCTTAACCAAATTATTCAGTGGTTCATTGCAAAACTATGCTAACTGGTATGAACATTTTAAAAAGTTGGTACAGTTTTACATATGGCAATCAGTCTGTAGTTTTATGACTTACCCACAAAAGAACATCTTATTTTTAGGAACATATGTTAGGAAAAACTGTGTACAAAATGTGTCTTAATATCTTACAAGTCAAACAGTTATTAAATCTTTTAATGCAGTTTCACTAACAATTGTAAGCCCTTGCCTTGTTTGGTTTCCAGTCCTACTCGAAGCTGAAGGAGGCGTTGCGTGTGTGTGCTGGCTTCCGTGGGACCTACCTGGACTTCAAGGACAAGGCCGATGACCAGAATGCAAGAAATATTGCAGAGAATGCAGAGAGACTGTATGTAGTTTTCGTGATAGGTGTGCTTAGATGTACACTTTAATATGCATGCTCTCAAATTCAAATGCAGAAATAAAGAATTTGAAATGAAAACAAAATGCATTTTGTATCCTACCTACTGGTATTGCTTATTATGAAATTTTTGGTTTTATTCTGTCGCCTTGAAGGGGTTACTTTGGCGGCGTTGGTGGCAGTGTCCTCTTTAGTTTGTGCAGACAATAACTTGAGAAGTTTTTGTGCAATCATTATGAAATTTTAGGGAAGTGTTGGCATAAAAGGTAGGTTAAGTTCGGTTTTTGGCATAATTGCTCTTATGGTACTTGAGTTATGACCCGTCAATCAGCACATCCAACTCGCGACTCGCGTATTATTATTGCTATGGGGATTTCATTGAGTCTTATATAGCTTATCACCTGTTGGTTTCAGACATAACACATACATTTTCCACATCCTTGCATCATTTGTTATGAACCCCAAAAATCTGTTAAAACTAGACACATTTAAGAAAGAGAGTAATATAAGTCATGTTGAAGTAACATAAGTGATGTTAGAGTTTTAATTGATTGTTATTTTATGCCTTGAACTTGTTTTTCTATGTACTCACATTATGTCTATGTATTGGTTTTAGCAGGGGCATTAAATACCATCAAAATTTAAGTTTTAAGATATTATTTTTAATGGAAAAACATGTTTTTGTTGCCAGGGCCTCCCGACCACAAGCAGGCACCATATTTCTGACCAAGATGTACGGCCCTCACTCGTTCACTCCGCATTACGGACTGCGACACAGTGACGGCCACTCCAGCAATGGCTCCCTCGATGAGGATGAGCTGTGGACTGACAGTCCATGGCCTCCTAGGAATGCCCCTTGCTTTGATTTGCTTAATGCTTTCATGGAAAGGTAACTGTAATCTGTATTCTGATATACAACTGTTAAATAAACAATTGAAGATCAACAAACATCAAAAGGCAACACACAATTATGTTGGAAACTTGCTTACGTAATGTTGTGTGTAAGCTTAATTGGTTGCTATTCCATAGTTTATCAGAGCCTCCGTATGTCAGTGTTTATCATTAGGGAGAAAGAAATAATTAAGAAGTAATTGACGGGTAACTGTTGGTTATTGCGGTAATAATCGGTTTGGAGTTCTGATGCATAGGAATTATACCACGAGGGCGGTTTAAAAATTCGTATTTTTAAATGTTATGAATGAGAACTATACTTATCTATACTCCGCCCATTTTCCGAGAAGTGCATTCACACGTGCGTTTTTGTGATGTCAATAAATCATAACAATAAAATGACGTCAGCTTTATTGATAAACATTGAGCAAATGACGTCATACTTATCAATATAATACAGTGAAAATATCATGTCAAGAAGCGCAAATTAAAAACATATTAACAAAACGTAAACGTTTTTGTGAACTTAAGTATAAAATATGTAGTACAAATGTGGTTTAATTGCGCTGCATAATGCAAAAATGATTTGTTTGTCACAATTTGCTATCGCGCGTTTAAGAATGTGCATTTTACGGAACAATTTCTTCGATTTTCCGGAACTATTTTCAAAACATTAAGCTCTGCCCATAATTTGTTGCAGAATAACCCACAGTTATTTTCCTTCTTTAAATATGGACCACTAGGCGTGTGCCGTGGTAGAATATTTTATATTTTGACTTTCCTTTAAACTAATGTGTGTAATCCTTCTGTTATCTAGATTAGCTTATAGAGATGTTTCCTCTGCCTTTTTTTTATGATATCTATTTCCTCCTTAGTTTAAATGTATGAGGCGTGTCGTTGGAAAACTGGGCTTAATGCATGTGCGTAAAGTGTTGTCCCGGATTAGCCTGTGCAGTCAGATTTACATACCAATTTTCCGAATTTGAAGTTTATTCCCAAATCCCTGAACATAATAAAAAAACAAACAGAAAAGATTTACAGTGTTACTGTAAAAATTTAACTTCCAACAACAATAAATACAAGTGAAAGAATCAATGAAACAAGTTGTTTTAGAATTTATTTATTTGTAACTTGCTGTTTTTACATCCTTTTTGGCAGTTTTTTGCTAAAAGTGATAAAATTTCCAATTTTGTTGAAAATGACGCTAATTTTCCTTGTACCGGTAGCATTCCCAAAGTAGTGAGAAAAACGCTTTAGGTGTCTGTCAGGCATATCACTTGAATGCCTCTTTGTGGATATTAAACTCATGATCTCCCGATCACAAGGCGGATACCATATCCATTACACCACTTAAATCTGCCATATTTCCTGCTTTGAACCTTGTTTAAATGTATTCACCGTTCAATAACCCAGATGCAACGATGTCCTGGAGCTAGTGGAGACAACCCGCCACTTCCGGCTGCTGGCAGGTGCTGCGGAGATAGGTGGCGCTGGGAACATGAGTCTCGACGCCCTCGTGAAGGAGATTCATGAGAAATACACGCAGGCCATGTCCGACTTCTTTGATGTTGTGAACAACGTGCTCAGTATTGATGGCTCACAGAATTTTGAGAGATCGTTCTTCCAGTTTAGAACCATTGTCAAGGTATTGGATAGTTATAACATTTTTCTCATACTATGATCAATTTAACTATGCCTATGAGAGGCAACAAATTTTCACTGTATAGTTGCTTTAACAATTTTTCACTCAAGAGTAGATTAAACAAACTTTCACTGGAGTGGTACTTCTGATTGAATGATTGTTATAACAATGTATTGCTAAAATACATGAGTACTTAATGGGCTGAATGACTGTTATAACAATGTATTGCTAAAAGACATGAGTACTTAATGGGTTGAATGATTGTTATAACAATGTATTGCTAAAAGACATGAGTACTTAATGGGTTGAATGACTGTTATAACAATGTATTGCTAAAAGACATGAGTACTTAATGGGTTGAATGATTGTTATAACAATGTATTGCTAAAAGACATGACTACTTAATGGGTTGAATAACTGTTATAACAATGTATTGCTAAAAGACATGAGTACTTAATGGGTTGAATGACTGTTATAACAATGTATTGCTAAAAGACATGAGTACTTAATGGGTTGAATGACTGTTATAACAATGTATTGCTAAATGACATGAGTACGTAATGGGTTGAATGACTGTTATAACAATGTATTGCTAAAAGACATGAGTACTTAATGGGTTGAATGATTGTTATAACAATGTATTGCTAAAAGACATGGCTACTTAATGGGTTGAATAACTGTTATAACAATGTATTGCTAAAAGACATGAGTACTTAATGGGTTGAATGACTGTTATAACAATGTATTGCTAAAAGACATGAGTACTTAATGGGTTGAATGATTGTTGTAACAATGTATTGCTAAAAGACATGAGTACTTAATGGGTTGAATGACTGTTATAACAATGTATTGCTAAAAGACATGAGTACTTAATGGGTTGAATAACTGTTATAATGTATTGCTAAAAGACAGGAGTACTTAATGGGTTGAATGATTGTTATAACAATGTATTGCTAAAAGACATGAGTACTTAATGGGTTGAATGATTGTTGTAACAATGTATTGCTAAAAGACATGAGTACTTAATGGGTTGAATGATTGTTATAACAATCTATTGCTAAAAGACATGAGTACTTAATGGGTTGAATGACTGTTATAACAATGTATTGCTAAAAGACATGAGTACTTAATGGGTTGAATGACTGTTATAACAATGTATTGCTAAAAGACATGACTACTTAATGGGTTGAATAACTGTTATAACAATGTATTGCTAAAAGACATGAGTACTTAATGGGTTGAATGACTGTTATAACAATGTATTGCTAAAAGACACTTAATGGGCTGAATGAAATAAGCTGCTAATTGAGCTGTAATTAAGATATTCAATTCTTTTGTGCAATAATAAACAATTCAAGTGGTATATCTAAGCTGACAGGTGCTATTGTTATCTCAGTCCATAGAGAAGTAGCTGGCTGTTTGTTGAGGACCTGTTAAATTGTATCATCATTCTTATGCAGAAGTTGAGTACTTGCATAACAATTTGAGCAATTATATCTGACAAGTGTCATTATTACCTACCGGTAACTCTCTGTGTAAAGGATTAATCTGTATTTTCGACTATTTCCCAAAAATTGTACATGTTTGAATCGAAGTGTGAAACATTTATGACTGTTTTCCGGTCCGATGTGCAGAAATGATGGTCACACTTGCCAGTCTAAATTTGTGACATGACTTCACAGTCACATGCTGTATTCGTAAAAGAAAACACCTGGAAAGGTTTAACATCTACTATTCATGCCATGTCGGTTGATATTATGATTATGATTTATTTGACATTCATATAATAAAACATCTAGTTAAAAGTGAACAAAAGCAATGGTGAAGAATTTTATTTTAAGAATGCAATCATATGTTATGATTTTTTTTAAACTAGATACTAGATCAAAGTTAGAGAAGATCGAGCTAGGTTATAAAAATAAGTTAGATAATCAAACACCTATGAAATAACTATCTACTGTTAACCCAGTCCCTAGAGAAGCGGCTTGCTGAGATCCTACGCCTCTCCTACAACCAGTGCCCCACTGTGGATTCCCAGCTGAGACTGCTCGAGGTGTTTGAAGGAGTCAGTGGCCGAGAACTTGTACAGGTGAATGTAAAATTGTTTGTTTTGATTGTTACGTGGGGCTTGTTCAGATTCATTGACTTTTTGAGTTTAATGTTTGGATATGGAGTATAGGTCATGATCTTTGTTTCTAAAATAGTAAAATGTTTCTGTTTAAAGATTGTATACCAGTGAATTATTCTAATGATGATTTATGGCAGAAACTGTAAAATCTGACTGGGATTTAATGTGGGGTCAGTAGGACCAATGTGGAGAACACTGCTACTGAAATATGGATAAAAAGGGTGCTTGCTAATAGATAACTTGAGAGAGCAGTGAGACAGAGCAATACAAATCAACCTAATAGATCTGGCTCCATGTTCACAAAAAAAGGTTGATTTTTAGGTTCAAGATGAACTTGAGCCAGATATTTCAGGATCAGGCTCAAAAATGATGTTCACAAATATTAGATCAGTTTTAATTTTTGGTCAAATATATATTATAAACGAGTATGAACTCATGTTGGTGTAAATTTGCGATCTGATTTGATTATTTTAATTAAAAAATAGAATAAAAATCATGCTATTTATTCAAATAGAAAAGTTATTTTGAAAATAAAACATTTTTGATATTCCGTAAAGTTAAGCTGGAAGATCAAGATCAGCTAAGATCTCCTGTAGTTAATCCTTTGTGAACATGTGGCCTGTAGTTTGGACTTGTTTGCCCTCACGTATAGAAACCCTGTAACTACTGTTGTCAGGCCCACCTGGAAGACAAGGGCCGAGCCCTTGTGTTGGCATTCAACGCGGAGCTGAATGACGTCCGACAGATGTATGCCCAGGGGCACCTCGACCCTCCCCCTCACGCCAACATGCCCCCGATAGTCTCCAAACTGATGTGGATACATGCTCTCAAGGAAAGAATTTCTGTGAGTGAAATAATAATTTAGTCAGTCTTTGAAATTAAAATTGTGTTAAATGGTTTTTGTTTTCTATAAAGTATTAATTATCGGTTGATAAATGGAACATGAAAAGTGATAATGTTCTTGTGATTTGTCATATGGCAGTACTCATTGCATCTGTTCATTTTGATTGAAAGAGTCTTGAACTTTTTCTGTTTTTAATACATGTGATTGGGAACTCTTTTATTGTTGCAATTTCTAGACGTCATGTTTACATTAATTTCAATACACCTACAGGTACATTGAGTGTATTTTTAGTATAAACTAAAGCAACAACCATTTACTCTGTTACAAATTAATAAACATTTGATACACGCCCCTAAGCATTCTGCAATTATTTTTTTTCCTATCTCCCAGCGTCCCATGGAGAAGATGAAGCGAGTGAGCCCCCACTCTCTGGAGGGTGATGCGGGCTGGCAGATGAAGGACAACTATTTGGAGGTGTACCGAGAACTGGAGGAGTACGAGGCCATCATCACCCAGGAGTGGCAGAGGAACATCACTGACGAGCTCACCCTGAGGCTTAAGCAGCCCCTACTGGTGAGTGATAACATTGCATTTGAAACTCACCTTGAATCGTAAGAGTCGCAGTGGTTTAATGGATATGGTGTCTGCCTTGTGATCAGGTGATTGTCAGTTGGATTCCAACTCCCTGAATGATCTTTCTCAAGAGACACAAGTACAGGTTCTACCAAGGATACAGACTCGAGAATGTCTCATTTAGCTTTAGGCTTTTGTCACAATCCAGCTAAAATAAAAAGGTTTAAACTAAAGTAAACAAGTTCGGTGAATTCATTCCATATTCGTGTTTTCAATATTCGTATGTGCTTCATTCATATTTATGTATTTTCCTCACATTGTTTTATCTAGGTATATTTCTACAGTTAACTTTATTGGCTAAGAAGGTCTTCATTTTAAACTTTTTAGCACTGTTATATTTTTTGTCAATATTTTGGATAAAATGTTCTTCCAATGTACAGACAATTTTTTATTTCATATTCAGCAGTTGTCTGTTGATTTCTTTGTCCCAGATAGCTGAGGAGTATGATGAGGATATTGAGGTGCGACCCCAAGTTGTGCATGTGAATCTCGACCCCCAGCTACTGCTTCTCTTGAAGGAAACACACTATCTGAGGCAGGAGCCCTTCAACATCAAATTGCCAGGTATGTATTTACTTTTTGAGGCATGTCATGGGCTTAATGCAAGCTTTTATGGTAATTTTAAGGAAGTCTCTTCTAAACATAAATCCACTGTAGTAGGAAAGTTCTGTCCTGGGTAAGCCTGTGCGGACTGCACAGGCTGATCTGGGACAACACTGCGCACATGCATTAAGCTCGGTTTTCCCACAACACGCCTCATTTAATGTTAAGAATTGTAAGTTTTGTCTCAGAATATGACTGTTGCACAGTTTGTGTGTAAGGAAATGTACAAGAAAATTATCTTCAGCATTTTCATTCAGTGTTACAACCATTCTGTGGTGTTGATTTGCTTTGGAATGCTATTACAGATGTATGAATATATTAAAATTAAAAGTCTGGCAAATTTGAATAGAACATTTGTTTTATCTTAACCTTAAGTCAATTGATTTTAAAATTTACTTACTACTTATTTAGTTTTTTCTCATTGAGTGTGCAGTATATATCACATTTTTTATGCAAACAATTTACAGTATCTAGCAATACATAATTTCTGAACAAAAGATATTATTCATTATTATACCTCACTTTTGTCTACAATAATACATTTCTATTACCTGAGAAAGAAATATTTTGACTGTCAAAAACATTTCAACATTTTGACACGTGACCAAGCGAAAGCGACCGTCAGATCATGTTACCGCTCTGAAATTTTATATGTCATATAAGGGCAAGTAACTGCGTCAGTTTTTTTAGCCACATTATGAAAAGATTGCCTCCCTTGTCGTGATTCAATGTGTAAACAAGCGATTCTCTTCAAAGAGGGTATGTACGATCTAATCAAATTTTTATTGAAAATTATGAAAGTAAAATAAAACCGATACAACGTTGATGAATAACAAACTAAAATATAAGTTCAGAAGAACTGATACTTGAAAATCATCTAAATTAGAGCTTTACGCCATTAAAATACTTTTCGTCTTCCAGTCAAAAACTCATTCATGTACATTAGACATGTACAATATTGGGAAATCCCCAATATTTTTTGCGTTAACTTAAGGTTCTGTGCAGATATGTTCATACGACACATGGACACGTTTTTTGTTTCTTCCACAAATACGATTAAACGTGTCGGTATCGGCGTAGCGCTAGGAATAAATTTGTCGATATTAAGAAGTTCGTTTAAAAAAACAACATATGAAGTATGGTACATATAACTGATTATTGTTTTTATTTAAACTTTCCTCGATCATATTATTTGGGTTGTTCAAATTATGGGAAAATAAAATATTGAGATTGAAATCGTATATATCCCCTTTCAAAGTTAACTGTCAGAAAAAATAGTTTGCAAGTATTTCTAAAGTTGAAAGAAGATTAGGCATTTTTCAATCTTGATGCGCAGAATTAAGCACGTGTTGCCATTTTTTTTACTCAATTTTTGTTCAGTATAATAAAATCAATATGGTAGGCGGCGTTTGTGACATTGATATTGTCAACCCTCAAAACAGAATGACACCACTCGGCATTCGCCTCGGGTGACATTCTGCCCTCGGCTTGACAATATCAATGTCACACACGCTGCCATTGATATTTATATAGTAATCATTGATGTTATATGGTATGTCTTTTTCAGAGGCTGCCAAGGAGCTGCTGAGGAACAGTAACCCGTTTGAGTTGCGTGTAACCGCCACCCGTCTGGAGACTATAGTCTCTAAATACAACGTCATCATGAGGACCATGACCCAGTTTGAGAAGCCACTGTTTGAGAGGAAACTCTCCAAAATTGACATTGTATGTATTGTCTTCTTTGGGGAATTGTGTGTGTGTGTTGTGGGGGGGGGGGGGGCCTGTATGGGTGTTTATGTTCATCTTGTATTTGTTGCAGTTGCAGTGAAACATGTGGGTATGAGAATTAAATGCTAAACATAATTGTATTAAATTGTTGGGAGTTTATACTTAAACAATGTTTTGGTCAAAGGTTTTTTTTCATACAATGTATGCAAGACAGTTAAAAATACTGGCACAGGTATTACAATAATCCAAATCTTACGGATGCTAAAGTTTGTAAGTCATGTAACTTGGGCATTAAGTCCCAAGTTTTAATTAGATATAACAATGTGTTAAACAGAATTATATTTTATTTCCATAAATGTCAAGATGAAAATGAATTTAGGGTTTTATCCAATGATTGCACTTCAAATATAACTTGTTTAATGGTTAACCTATTTTGCAAAAAAAAAAACATGCGGTCAAGCTAATGAAGTGTTTGTGAATATCCATGAATGGAAATGATCCTTTAACAATAGCTAAGGTCGCGGTGGCATAGTGGATGTGGTGTCTGCCTAGCGATCTGGAGGTCCCGGGTTCGATCCCCACTCTGGGAGGGTTCTCATGATCTCTCCCAAAGGCACCAAGTACTGGTTCTACCCAGGAAACAGACTCGAGTGTGTCTCTATAAGCCTTAGGCTTTCAATGCAATCGAGCTAAAATAAATAGGTTTAAACTAAACTAACAATAGCCGTGGAACAGTTTAGTGGCAAAATAATAGAAAGGTATATTAGAATTGAATCCAAAATTTTTATTTGGAATCACATTGCATTGTGTCATACTTAACATAATTTTTATTGAATCCAAAGCTTTAATTTGTCGCCATTGCAACAGAATAGCACTAGAATGCCTCCTGCTTCATGTTTGCAGTTGTTTGAGCAAGGTCTACAGGAGTTCACATGGAAGATGAAGGAGTCAGTGGACTTCATTGAGCAGGCTATGGCACTGGTATGCGTGGACGTGCACCAGAATCTGGACATCGTGCAGACCAACTCCCATGAGATTGCCGAGATCACGATATCCTGGTCGAAGGGAACCCTCGACGTGTTCTCTGGAAGAGATGCTGGGATGTCATACTCCATGGAGGAACTGCTGGGCATGCAAGCGTGAGTTGATAACGATTGTTATGAGCAGTTATGTTTTTGGCTTTTTTAGTTTTAAAGTGAAAATATTGCATTTTTTGTTTGTATTCCTGTTTAAGTGCAATTTACAATTACTTTATAACTTTTTTAATGCAAACATCATTAATTGCATTTTTCACAGAAAAAGTGTTTTTTAGTTGCAAAAATTTCATGGCAGACACATATTTTGTCCTCCCCGTCTAAGTCACGTGATAGAAATATGACAAGTAATGTGACTTTGGTTTGACATTAGGATTTCACGGTCATAGGTTATGTATTTACTGGTCGCCATTTTGTTTTGTCTGCTGGGGGTGACAATGATCGGTGTCTGTTTTTACAAATATTTGATGGAATTTTGCAGATAAATTTTACAGATGAGTTATTCAAGGATTATTTACTATTTTACTTGTGTTCAACATGCTGTTTTGGCGAATTTTATTTTAAGAAATTAACATATAAACCCTTAGGTGTTCGATAACTGGTTTGTCGACCATAATCTCACTCCCCTGTTTTTTCAGGCGCTTGGTTGACGAGCACGAGAGCCTAGTGGTGCCATCAGGTAACAAGATTCACTCCCTTGTCCAGAACTCGTTTGAGGCCGTGCAGATATCTCAGGCCTCCCCGGCCTGGCAGGACTTCATAGACTACATTGATGCCATCGTCCTGGACGGGCTCAAGCAGGCCACCCTGACCAGTCTCAAGACCATGCTCAATAACCTGGTACAGGCCAACATGGCAGAGGTACGGGCTTCAGTCTTTTGGCTTCAGTAACACTTTTTTGTATATATGCAATACCACTAAAATATGTGTCAGATGTTGCGTGGTTTAATGTTTGGATGTTGTTGTTTTTTTAGAATGACTGATTTCTTTCTGTTGTTAAAACATGATTTTAGTGGTATTTTTGATATACATGTAGTTGCTGTCTTCTGATTTGCACATCCTGGGTTTAATCCAAAGATAGAAATATTGTTTTTATATTTTATATATAAAAAAGAAAAGACTCCACATATATATTTTTTATCTGATATTTCTGTATTCTTTTAACTTGTACAACTAAAACTATCATTCTGCCTAATCTATAGGACGATGATTCCATCATTCCAATCTTGACCATTCGCCTGGAGCTGATTGACCACCGTGTGGCATTCCGGCCGCCGCTTGACCAGAACACGTCCGTGATTAGTGTTCAGGAGCTAGTCCTGCAGTGGCTGGATGGGTTTCTGGCCAGGGGCAGGCTCGTCAAGATGCTCGGGCCAAAGGTATGCATGGAAATTAAATGTTGCAATTGTCCATTTCTCTAATCTCTGCTATAAGTGTCAGCATCTGGAAATTAGTCTTGAATTACATGACATGTGTGAGAAAAAAGCTTACGTTATGTATTGAGAATTTACAATTATATACCGGGGTATACCTTAAGTGAGAACTGAATGTGAATTTTGTTGTACTTGACAATAAAAGATTATTTTATACCATATACGAGTATATTATATCATATGATATTACATCAATTTTGTGTGTCATAATTGCCATGGTTTTTGGCATGAAAGAGATAGACCATCCTCTGTAGGTAGAGCTAATTCTGTAGGATCTATAATCTAGATATACCGCTGTTCATTAACATATAACTAGTAATAAAGACAGTTTTAATGTACAATTGCATTGTTTGAGGGTCTCATTTTTTTCTTATTGCAGGGTACCTACCAGGATTACATCTCCGCAGATGAAGAAGTCAAGCAGCTGTTAGTGGACATAAACAAACTGGTGGAGGAAAACAGTGAAGAATGCAAAGTACTTTGGCCCTCTTGTTTTATATCAGCATGCTGAAATATTTAATGTCTATTTTTACTTTACTGCATAAACATTTTATGTTTTAAGCTCTACTGGGCCCATATTTATAAAGATTCTTAAGCCATTCTTAACTTAAGTTTAACATAAGTCGAAATTAGAATTTGTGTTTAAAACACTATGCTTTGGAACATTTGCATGACTAATGCTAGATATTAATACACTTTGAATTATATTGCAAATTATGCATCAAAATCTTCCAAAAATGCATTACTTTGTCAGAAAATCCAATGATTAAATTTTGAGAATTTAAAGATTTTTCTTAATTTTCGTCTAAGATTCTTTATAAATACCAGCCCTGGTCAAAAGCCAGAGAGCGTTTGTACTTTGAAAGAAAAAAATCTTCTTGTCTGCAACTAAAAACACGAGGCATTTGATATTTGGTATGTAACATTGCCTCATGGTCCTTAACTAAGTATATGGTGCCCCTAGGCTAAAAAAATTACTCACCCGGGGGCTCGAAAATATAAAAATTATAAAAATATATCAGAATGTGAACATTTAAATTGAGATTTTAACTCGCTATCAATGAAATTTAATTGTTTTTTTTTTCAATTCTTATAAGAAACACAATCTTTTCAGAAACTGCTTGAGATCTTCAGTGACTATGCATTCCTGTGGCTACAAGACGTGAACATCACATTTGAGGAGTTCCTTCGGGGTAACCTGACCCCTAACCCCCTCCGCAGCCCCAACCGGGCCCTGGCTGGCAGCATACGCCAGCAGATGGCAGAGAGGTCCCGCTCAGCTTCAAGGTGAGTGCATTGTGGGTAGGGAAACGTGGGTTCAGTTGTTGACCCCTAACTCCCTCCACAGTCCCTACCAGCCATAGCTGGCAGCATACTCCAGCAGAAGGCAAAAAGATCCCGCAGGCTTCCAGGTGAGTGCATTGTGGGTAGGGAAACGTGGGTTCAGTTGTTGACCCCTAACTCCCTCCACAGTCCCTACCAGCCATAGCTGGCAGATTACTCCAGCAGAAGGCAAAAAGATCCCGCAGGCTTCCAGTTGAGTGCATTGTGGGTAGGGAAACGTGGGTTCAGTTGTTGACCCCTAACTTCCTCCACAGTCCCTACCATCCATTGCTGGCAGCATACTCCAGCAGAAGGCAAAAAGATCCCGCAGGCTTCCAGGTGAGTGCATTGTGGGTAGGGAAACGTGGGTTCCGTTGTTGACCCCTCACTTCCTCCATAGTCCCTACCATCCATTGCTGGCAGCATACTCCAGCAGAAGGCAAAAAGATCCCGCAGGCTTCCAGGTGAGTGCATTGTGGGTAGGGAAACTTGGGTTCAGTTGTTGACCCCTAACTCCCTCCACAGTCCCTACCGGCCACTAGATTGCAGCATACTTTAGCAGAGTACCAAAAGATCCCGCTGGGCTTCCAGTTGAGTGCATTGAGGGTAGGTAAATTGGAGTTCAGTTGTTGACACCTAAACCTCTCCTCAGCCCAAACCGGGCCCTGGCTGGCAGCATATGAGGTCCTGTTTGGCTTCAAGGTGAGTGCCAGGCTTGTTATGGAAACTTTGTTGAATAGCATTAGTCTTATAATTGAAAGCGCATTTGTAGCAAATGTTAAGATTGGATATATTAAGCCATTTACAACCAATAGTTTGTTTTATAGTTTTGTAAACATGATGTTGTCTCAAACAATTTTCATCAGCTGCCAGGTTTTCATCTCCATCATAACAAAAATATGTCAGGTGACTTGTAGATTAAAAAAGAAACTGACTAAATAGTTAGAATTTCATGCATATTTCATGCTACATAACATTGCCTCCTGTCAGAGCCTCGACTGCAAGCAGTGTGCGTTCAGCAGGAGTTATGGGGACTGCTGAGAGAACGTTCCTGACACCGAAACATGTGCAGGCCAACATGCCTTCCAACGTACCCTCCCTGGATGAGTTTGATGCTGAGATTGAGATATACAGGGTAAGTATTTAAATGAATTGGCATCAAAAGTGATGCTGTTTTCTGCATGGAGTCATGTGTTTATGGTCTTTAATACGGTTAATATAATTATGGTTGAGAAGTGTTTGTAAACACAATGTATACTGGTTTTGAAGAGGAGGAGAGAAAAATAGTACCAATCCATTTTAGTAAAACATTTTATTAACGGGTGCATTACCATGTTTGTCATGCATGAACGGTGTCAAGATTGTCTGGATAAGTGGTCTAGCCTTATGTTTTGGGGACAAATATTGCAATAAATTTGGTAAACGAGAACAAAAAATCGAGATGTAGTGTTAACTTTCAAGAAAAAGTGCATGATTTTTACTTGGAAATGCAGCATTTATAAAGCACCTGCTATATGATGTAAAAAAAAGCCCTGAGCTATGCAAAATATGCCTTTGTGTTTGCAGACGGCACGAGATGAGATCCAGAGCCTCGAGGACTTCCACAACGTGGGCTGGCTGCGTGTCGACCTGCAGCCCATCAAGCAGGTGCTCACCACGTACGCTGCCAAGTGGATGTGGACATTCACCAAGTACCTCAGTGACCAGGTGAGTGTTTCAGAAATGTGTGTCATTCCTAATTCCAATGTTATTTTATCAATTTAATGTGGACATTCACCAAGTAACTCTCTGATATGTATCATACCTGTTTTCTATTGAAGCACACATTATATTAGTGTCTTTAGTGCTGACATTCACCAAGTACCTGTCGGACCAGGTGACTGTCTCAGATCTCTAATCCTGTTGTCTATTAAATCACATTTATAGAACAATCTTCAATGTGGAGATTCATCCAGTACCTGTCCAAAAATTATACATAATTGTGATTTCATCAGTTATTTTAAACCAAAAGTCTCTTACATGGTGATTGTAACGGTAATTGCGGAAAGGGTTGATCTGTTATTTGCTGATACTGCAACATCCATGCAGTGGTGTAATGGATATGATGTCCACCTTGCAAACGGGAGATCGTGACTTTGATCCCTAATCGAGGAACATTTGAATGATCTTTCGCAAAACACACCAAGTACTGGTTTTACCAGGGAAATGGATTCCAAAAATGTCTCAGTAAGCCTGTGGCTTTTACGACACAATCGAGATTAAATAAATAGGTTTTAACTAACATCCACTGACTAACATATTTTTGTTTTAGGTGACCTACATGTTGGAGAAGCTGGATGACTTCTTGAAGCGTATAGAGCCCGAGATAGAGAGTATCACAGGCGAGGAGAGAGACACCGCCTCCTTCATGAAAATGATGAGGCTCTTCAACGAGGTGTGGAGTGCAAACATGCTTAATGTAGTGCCTAAGTATAGCAACAGGGGGCATATTCCAGAAATCTTAGAATATTTTTTGAAAATAGGGCCCCTGGAAATGTAATTAGTCTCGTTAATTATACATTGTCTGATTAATTGAATAGTAATGCTTATTTAGGCTAGTGACACCATTTCAGACTCATTGTTGATTCTTATGATAGATAGTATTTCATGTAATAATAATCTGCTCAAGAGCAATGTCTGATTAGGTTGCGCTTGTGTATTTTGTTATGTATTCTTTTTCATATAAAAATAAAAGTGAAACTCAAACTTTGGATTTGAAACACCAATATAAAATGTAACTATGAAGTAGTATTCAGATGCAATTCAGTCATAATCTGAATACTAAATAGAGAGGCTTATTTGCAAAATTATACTGACATTGTGTACCCGGCTATGCAAAATATTGCAAAAATTAAAACGATGTTATTATTATTATATAAAAAATACAAGAATAGTGTTGAATAAAGATAAGTTTATTTAGTGAGGCTTAGAAAACCTGAACCACAAGGCTTGGCGAGTGGTTAACGTTTTCGTGCCGAGGAAATACACTTACGTTTAATCAACACTTACCTAGTCTTGTTATTTATCTCATCAATCCCATCATTTTCTGCCTTTCTTTTGAGAATAAATGAAAGAAAACATACTAAATAACCCGAAAAACAAAATGATGTCACGAAAATCAACAATATGACGTCATTAGGCTGCGCGTGTTTGCTATATTCCACAGTGTGGAAATACACCTAACATTATCCCTCTGGGTGTTATTTCTTCAATGCTGCTTTGAAAATGGGATAAAATAATATTATAGAATAGAGATTATGTCTGCATTGTAACCCATGTGCAGGTGTCAGCTCAGCAGTCGGAGATGGACGGGAAGTTTGCAGCAATGCACCGCACAGTGCTGCTGTTGAAGAAGTACGGCCAGAAGCTACCAGACAAGACACAGCAGCTGTTCAATGCCGCGCCCAGCCGCTGGAATAACCTGAAGACCAAGGTGTCACTTGCCAAGCAGAGACTGGGACCCAGGATCCAGGAGGAGTCCGTCAGGATCACGCAGGTAGGGGGAAGAGTTCACATAGCTTTTGTGGTGCTTAGTTCTTTTAGAGTAAATTAACATGCCAGTGCTAAATATTTTATCGTTGGTGCCAGGAAATGAAAGTAAGTAGTCAGTGTTTTCAATTTTGCAACTTATAACTTGAATTTATGGTTACGTCAAAGTGGCTTTCAATTCCAAATTGAATTTCAACTCTTATTTTGATGTGTTTGTCTCAAAGTGTTGGTGACTGTGGCAAGACATACGTACTGTCCATTAGTTTGTCACTCATTGCAAACATCTTATCTCTTCGTGTCGCAGGATGTAGTGATAAAGCATATCTTTCAATAACTTAAATGATCCTTCTCGCTTATAGTACAGTATACGCATAAACTATTGCTATTTAATGGTCAGATTTATCTATCATTTAGACCCAATAGTTTTATAGAGTCTTTATTTGGATGAGTCAGACTTCGGATAATTATGTCAAAGTCATTTCAAATTCACCGTGACTTCAAGATAACGAAGTTCAGCTGTATATTCTTTCTTTATGCTTAATTAACGTTGTGCAGGACCTGGAAGCGTTTGGTCGGCGTGTTATTGCCATCAGCAAGGAGCTGGAGAACTCGGAGGTGTACAACAGAGAGTGCCTGATAGACGACGCATGGAACAAAATTGACAGCTTCTCCAAACGCCTCACCATTCTGGAGAATGAGGCTCAGGTTGGTATATACATTAAGTTGTTCTTATAAATGGTTTCATTAATTTCTTCAGTTCATCTAGCCTACCCCATCTATAGCATGAGTTGTAATTGATGACATGTATGGGCTTTCATTCCAGGATCTGATAGAGTTACAGGAACTGTTAGAGGCTTCAGTGGTGGACTTCAATACTCTGCCAACGTAAGAAATCATTGATTTCATTCCTGCATTGATTCATCTACTTATCATAGTATATACCGGCTACTTACTATTGTTGCTTAACAATTAAACAACACATTTTTCACTTTTGTTGATGTTAATTTTTCACTTTAGAAAGTTTAGTTCGCTCTTAGAAATTGTAGACATTACATGTATGTATCATAAAGGTTAGTCTTGAAACCATAATTTTAACTTGTGTGGGGATTGGTCATGAAATTATTTCTATGGCCATTCTCCCCCTACCTCTGATTTAAGTAGGGCAGTTGTCAGTTACTGGCATAGGTATGTGCACTTAGTACTGGTAAACCACTTAGAGCGGCTATGCTTGCCCAGGAAAAGCGTGAGTAGGTTAACTGACCGCCGTGATATGACTGAAATACTGTTAAAAACGGCGAAAAATCCAATCAAACAAACAAACAAACATAATTTTTAAGTCATTTACATTCATAGGTATATATTTCTTGTATGTAAGCAGCTTTGACACAAACTTTAGAATGCCTGTCTGCCTCATGTAGGGTTTTTTGACATTAAACCAGTGGGTCACATTCATGCTTTTGTAACTAAAGTGTTTCTTGTTTCGTCTTTACAGATGCAGACATGAATTGAACAATTTGAAGCAAGTTTGGGAAACAGTCAGGTAAAAAGCATATTATTATATATAACTTAAATGGCTACTTTAGTTTTTATGGTAATTATTGACTTTTGATTTCATATATTTTTAACATGAGTTGAACGGTAGCAATTCTGTTCACCTCTGTGCCTGACTACACCCAAGTCTGCAATAGTAGATACATAATAGACAGATTTATTTATTCACAACCTCTACTCAACTAGGCTGTTGCAAACTGGCTTATGAAATGATGAACCCCAGAATTCAATGTGAATAGCCCCCCCCCCCCATTTAGTCCAGAATTCAATGTGAATAGCCCCCCCACCATTTAGTCCAGTGGCTCCTGTGGTTCCAACAACATTCACATGAAATGCCCATGCTTGTCTATAAAAAATCAACCTACAATTATTATAAGACAATAAAGATGTTTTGTTGAAAGCGTTTGTTAAAAAAAGAAAAACTATTAATTGTTCATTTGCAGTTGATGATGATTGTGAAAACACAGACACTTGGTTGTCCTTTCAACAAATGAGAATCATAATATGAGACGTGTTGTGGGAAAACCGGGCTTAATGCATGTGCGTAAAGTGTTGTCCCGGATTAGCCTGTGCAGTCTGCCCGGTTTTCTCACAAGATGCCTCATATTATGTTGACATCTACCTCTATAGAAACACAGATAGTTGTTTTCTGTATAACAGTGTTTTATAAAATGGCAAACATAACATTCCTCTGTTGTGTACTACAGGGTGATAGATGACCAGCAGGATGAATGGAAGCGTAACCGGTGGCAGAAGATGAACACCAAATTCCTGCGGGAGGAGACCAACAAGCAGCTGGACATTGTGAGGGGACTGCCTGAGGACGTGTTTACATGGGACATCTACATGGGCCTCCACGAGAGCATCACCAACATACAGGTTACATAGCAGTAATCACTTTCATTAAAGCCGCACAAAAGGTGAAAATGGCCAAATTCAGACTCTACAATAAAACAATTATTATTATTGTCTGTCTTAGCATGGGTTTACGTTAGTACATATCCTACATCAGAAACATTTGGTTTTCTGGATACTGTTTTACAGTTTATTGCAAAATCACTGATCCTCCAAGTTAAACTGTTAACAGACACTAGCTTTATTTACTGCCAAACTTTGTGGCGATGTGGATTAAATTAAACTATTCACCGCTAACGTTCGGCGAGCTGCAGGATATTCTACATAAAACACTAAGAACTTCAGCTTGTTTTGCAGTGTTAAAATTGTTAACACCGAACTGAACTTCAAACTGTTCAAATTCCTTTTTTAAATGAAAAGGTGTATATGTTTTTAGCTCATAATGTATTATTTTATATATTTGTTATCTCAACACTAAACTTTTAATGTTCAGTTTAATGTGTATCACCTTGTTAATGCCTTTATTGTGACAAGGCAGTAAGCCAGCAAGTTTATTGCAGTAACTGTATCTGAAATGTACAGATGACATTGCAGTAAATGATAATTAAAAATTACTGATGGCAGAAAAGAGGTTCAAGAAGTAGACAAGACTTCATTTCAGTCATCTACTGCTAAATCTGGTCAAGTTAGAAAATGTATTAATAATTTGATATTCTGTATATCTGCTTTCCCAAGAAAAGTTCAAAAATTATTTCACGCCTGTTGTACAGTAATTGTACAGTACAGTAAAACGCCGATAATACGACCACTTGGGGGTCTTAATAAAAGTGGTCTTAATAGCGGGGTGGTCGTTTTATCGACGTACGGCAGATCACCGGGTCAGTAAATGCATACTTGTGTAATTTTAAGTTTTTATGAACATAATGGATGATGAATAGATTACAAAAGTTCCAATTTGTTTTCAATTAAATGTTCTATTTAATACAGATTATGTACCTTATAGTTATAGATATGAACATTACATTTAGTCAAAAAATAATTAAACCTTGATGAACTAAGCCCATTTAAGGTTCAGCATTCATCAGTGTTACCCACTAACTGTCAGCTAGTGTCAATAAAAGTAATCTGATACACAATGTCAATGTGCTAATCCCTTATCAAAACATTTACAAGTAACACTGTGTGTTTTGAAGTTTATGAGGTCCTTCCGCGCCCGAGGCTGCATTATGTGAGGACCCCGAGTGTGTCCCAGCACTCCTACCTAATTAACTTACTAGAGACTCACAAAAGTTGGGACGAATTTTGAATCATAGCTGCAATTTCCAGCTATTTATTTTTAACTGAGATATATAATTTTGGTGTGGTCTTGTGCTGTCGGAGGAAACCGGAGTACCCGGAGGAAACCCCACCTGTCCGGTATGGTGACCACTAACCAAACTCACTTGCGCTGGGAGTTTTGAAGCGAACCCGCTCCCGGCGCAAGTGAGTTTGGTTAGTGCACAAGTAACACTGATTTTCACACGCTCCTTTTATACCGCAAACTATTATGTTATCTCCATGGCATATGTTGTTAATTGAGGATGTTAAGTGTCAACAACCAAATTACTCTGGTTGCAATAACAGGGTTATTTTGAGCATTAGTTGGTGCTTTCGGTCTGGGATTAGTGGTCGTAATATGGAATAGCGGGGTTCCCGTATTATCGGGGTTTGCAACCACTGAAATGTATGGGAAAACAAGGGGGTCTTCAAAAAAAGTGTCCGCTTTAGTGGGGTGGTTGTAAAATCGAGGTGGTCGTAAAGCGGGGTTTTGGTGTAATTAAAACTTCATGTTGCCTGATGTCACACATTTAGGTAGACATATTGTACTTTGACTCAAAGGTTGCCTTTGAATTATCATAGCATACGCAATCACTCATTTATTATTGATAGATAAAACAGTTTATTTTGTCCAACATGTTCATCTTTTATCTTAGTATTAGAAACATGAATATTTCCGCATGTTTTGCAGACTTGTCTGCCCCTGATTGATGACCTCAGCAACCCGGCCATGAGGACCCGCCACTGGAAGCAGCTTGTGAGGGTCACTGGAGGGGTTGTGCAGATTGACAATGACACCCTGAAGAGAATGACCCTTGGAGAACTGTTGAGTCTCGGCCTGCAGCGTATGTGCTCACTTGTTTAACTTGTTTGTAACTTTAATGGTAATATGACTTTTCTTAAATAGATGTTCCACAAATGTCCATGATATGAAAATTAATTTAGTGTTTTATTCAATTATTTCACTCAAATATCACCTATTCAACTGTGGCCTAGTTTCTGATGTAGTTGAAGTATTTTTTACTGAAAATGCCGTATGAAATCAATGATAAAATCAAATGAAGATCGGGATTTCCTGATTTCATCATTAGGATATGGGGATATACCACAGAGCTAGGCACAACGTTTTGACAATGTAAGAAAAATATCATTCTCTTTCATGACCTTTAAATATATATACTAATTATATATCAGATCGTATAGATTCGAAATAATATTTTTCTATCATAGTTTGTTGTCAAATAACCCACGGTAAGGAGAATACTAGGTGCGTGTTGTCAAATCACTCGCATTTGTGATTTAATTCCTACGCAATAAATATTCCCATCCCTATGTTCCTTGCTTTCAGAGCATGTGGATGATGTGCGTGCCATTGTCCAGCGTGCTGTGAAGGACCTGTCCATTGAGCAGTCACTGAAGAACTACGAGGAGGTCTGGCTCAGCAAGATGTTCAAGTTCCAGGTGCACATACGCAGCAAGAATGAAAACACCAGCGACATCACTGTACATGTATGTCGTATTTGGGGATCATAGCCTTGAGTCTTTGGTAACATTGAAAAAAAACACTATATACAGAAATATTATATTTCATCAATTGAGTCATTTGGTAGTTTGTTAATGTTTAATTGTATTGCATTGCACACCTAAACATGCATTCATTATAATGTGCATAATTCATTTCTGTAACAGGATAAACAGATGTCAAAATTATGTTGATTTCATTTTTTAAAATCTGATTGAATAATATATTTTTTAGTTATTTAGTTGTTGTTTTTTTCAAATTTGTTTTTAATCATATTTGTAATGAATCATGCTCTATCATAATTGTGATATTAAATGTGTTATGTTTCAGGATAACCAGAGTGAGGTGTCGCAGAGCGAAGCTGAAGGTCAAGGTCACCGGGCAGCCCCGAGTCGTAGCCAGGCCCGCACCACCAGCCGGGTATCGAACCAGAGCTCCCACAGTAAGAACAAACGCAGCAGCATGGCCTCCCTACCAGCGTCACTGCTCAACCTCGGAGATGTAAGTTATTGCTCTTGTTTGTGTCATTTGTTTTTTTTTTGCATTTTGATATGGGAAGGGACTTTATTAATACAGCACAGGTGGTTGCTGGTATTTTAATACTGCTAAACTTTGTTATCCCAAACTTGCTTAAGTCGAATTTCCAGATAAGTTGAAGTGGAAAAAATTCCTGACTTTCTCCCTGCTTATTTTATTTAAAAAATATGGTTATTGTGAAGTTTTTACTCAAATTGTTGGTTATGTTGAAGTGGATTTCTTACCCACTAAGTACTTTCACACATATTTCTATCTGTTTATCTTGAAGTGTTGATGCTGTGGCAAGACATACAAAGCCAGGACCCAAGTTTGTCACACATTGTAAACACCTGAACACACCTTTTCTCAATTATAAATGAGTATGTGATTACTTTGATTAAATAATTGATTACTGGGCTTCAGTTCATTTTTAGCTCCACTTTTCACCGAATAGTTCAAGCTATACTACTCACCCGTTCGCTGGCGTCGGCGTTATGCTCTGGTTAAGTTTTGCTTGCATCAAGTCCATATCTCTGTAACTACTACAGATATTCAATTGAAACTTCACACATGTCTTCGGGTCATTATGAGAGGTCACTGACCAAGGCCCATAACTCTGACCTGCAATTTAGCAGAATTATGCCCCTTTTTGTACTTCGAAAATCAGGTTCAAGTTTGCCTGCAACAACTCCATATCTCTATAACTACTACAAATATTTAACTGAAACTTCACACATGCCTTCATAGTCATTATATAAGTTCACTGGCCAAGACCCATAACTGTGACCAGCATTTTAGCAGAATTATGCCCTTTTTGTACTTAGAAAAGTCAGTTTAAGGTTTGCGTTCAACAAGTACATATCTCTGTAACTACTACAGATATTCAATTGAAACTTCACACATGTCGTTGGGGTCATTGTGTAAGGTCCCTGACCAAGGCCCATAACTCTGACCTGCAATATAGCAGAATTATGCCCCTTTTTGTACTTAGAAATTCAGGTTCAAGTTTGTGTGAAAAAACTCCATATCTCTATAATTACTACAGATATTCAATTGAAACTTCACACATGTCTTCAGGGTCATTATATGAGGTCACTGACCAAGGCTCATAACTCTGACATGCAATTTAGCAGAATTATGCCCCTTTTTGTACTTAGAAATTCAGGTTAAAGTTTGTGTGCAACAACTCCATATCTCTATAACTACTACAGATATTCAGTTGAAACTTCACACATGTCTTCATGGTCATTTTATTAAGTCACTGACCAAGGCCCATAACTCTGACCTATAATTTAGCAGAATTGTGCCCCTTTTTGTACTTAGAAAATCAGGTTAAAGTTTGCCTGCAACAACTCCATACCTCTTATATCTACTACAAATATTCAACTGAAACTTCACACATGCCTAAGGGTCATTATATAAGGTCACTGGCCAAGACCCATAACTGTGACCAGCATTTTAGCAGAACTATGCCCCTTTTTGTTCTTAAAAAAGTCAGGTTAAGGTTTGCGTGTAAGATAAAATTCAGGGTAAGGTTTGCATCCAACAAGTACATGTATCTCTGTAACTACCACAGATATTCAATTGAAACTTTGCTAAATCTGCTTCACACGTGTCTTCGGGGTCATTATGTATGCTGAGAAATTTGAGGTTAAAGTTTTCGTGCAACAACTTTGTATTGCTAAATCTGCTACAGATATTAAATTAAAACTTCACACGTGTCTTCAAGGTTATTATATAAGGCACATAACTGTGACCATCATTTTAGGAGAAATATGCCCCTTTTTTGTGGTGATAAAGGCCAATAACTCAGACAAAGCGGTTGAATAGTCAAGCGCGCTGTCCTGAGACAGCTCTTGTATTTATACACAATTACTATTTTATATAATGATAAATTGAACATTTGGACTTATTTTAAAAATGTATATTCGGAAATGTGAAACTTTGAATATGTCGAAGTCATTTGTGAAATCCCTGTAACTTTGAGATAGTAAAGTTCAGCTGTATTTCAAGTACTCTTTGATATGCGATGGCAGTTATTGAATACAGCACAGTTGGTTGCTAGTAATTTAATATTTCAAATAATCTATATTATTTGTTACTTGTTATCTGCTCATTTTGGGAAGGGGGTTAGGAATTCAGCATGGTTGGTTTGCTAGTAATGAACTATTTCAAATTACATGTATATACTAAACAAACTTCAATATAATGTAAATTGTATAATGTATTTTTAGCTAGATCCTGTTTGTTATCTTTTCATATGATTTAAACTCTGCACAGCAGATTGTTTTTCCTTATGAAGTTTAAACATGTTGGGCTATATTTCTAAAGATATTTCTTGTTATCAAAAAGAATAATTAAACAGTAATGATAAGCACAACAGTATTACATGTAGATGTTATAGTTAAAGATATTCAATGTTTAATATATATTTTGCTGCCTTTTGCCCCATTAACTTTAACGTCTCAGACTTGGACATCATTGTTGTTTTGTATCTCAATAATGAAGGAAATTAAAGAATCAAGCCATAAGATATGGTGTATTATATCTCCTAGTAAATTACCACAGGGCTCGCATTACGGGAAGTTTTTGAGTAATATACTCCCAGTTTTTGTCACAGGACTTCCAAAATTGCAGCCACGGAAGTATCGAAAAAATAAAAAAGAACGCTGAAAGGACTTTTAAAACTTTTCACCTAGGTTCAAGCCCTGATTATAATTCAAAGTTTACAATAGGTCTGAAAAAAACATGGAATGAAAAACATGACTGAAGTAAAAGAATAGCTATACGAAGAGTAGTGAATATGCTGTGAAAGTTGTAATGCACAAATTTAAGTCGCGCAATACTGTCAAAACTTTCAAATATAATGAGCAAACTTCCAAAATCAGAGGCCAGGAAGTTAAAACTTCCAGGTTTCAAAAGTTAATGAAAGCTCTGTTTCCATCACATGCAGTAATCCTAGAGTTTTCAATGGAAATTATTGAATGCAAAGTATGTTGAAAGACATGCTACAAGTTATTATCTTACCTCATACAGAAAACTCGCTTTTCATTGGTTGAGCCAGGTCACGTGCTGACCGTGTATTATTCGATACGAGGCCAGTAGCAGTAAATATCCAGTCTGTAAAATCTTTTTTCAAAATAAACGTAAAATTATTAATAAAATGTTAGTACATTGATTAAAGAATGGTTCTCAGCAAGATAAATTTGTTACATGGCTTCCTACTGACCCTGTGTTACCCTGTATGAGGTCAGTAAGAAAGCATGTAAATAATATCATCTGGATTAAAATTGATATCAATAATACATCTGTTTCTTATACGATTATAACATTTGTTCCAGACCAAAGCTTTACTGCAGGTAATTTATCACAAAGATTTGTATGCAGTTTCTGATTTCCCCTCCTCTTTTTCATCATTTCATATATTTTATATTATATATAGTATGGATTTATTATATATAGAAGTATTGATCCAATTTGGTGTTTAAAGCCGCAGTCCATAGATTATAATTCAATACATCTTAAATTGGTATATTTTCTAATGAACGTTCATGATGTTTATTTGACTGAAATCTCTTTCTTACGGTATTTACGAAAGGCATTTAATAATGTCTATGTTCGAAAACGCTTGGTACAAACGGAATATACGCTAATGTACATGCCGATTTACTCCAGAGGCATCACCAGCTATTGCATACAGATAATTTTACGATAAAAAGTCATTAAAACGTTATTATTAGACTGATTTCCATGCGTTTGTTTGTATTTTGATCGGTAAGATATCCATTAGAGACGATTTCTGTTATCAACGTATTTCTGGACTGCTGCTTTAAATGTGACGATAGACCTTTCCTTTTTTTTGCCTCTAACATTTAAACTCCTCCTTTTTAAAGGATTAATTTGAGGTGTGTCGTGGGAAAACCGGGCTTAATGCATGTGCGTAAAATGTCGACCCGGATCAGCCTGTGCAGTCCACAGAGGCTAATCCGGGATGACACTTTCCGTGTACAGTGGATTTATGTTTAGAAGAGACTTCCTTGAAACAGCTAATACCACAAAAGCGGAAAGTGCCATCCCGGATTAGTCTGTGCAGGCTGCACGGGCTGATCAGGGACGACACTTTACGCATATGCATTTTATCCGGTTTTCTCACGACGCGCCTCAGTTCCATTCATCGATAGTCACAAACACATCATAAGCTTTACCATGTGCTCTTTTGTGTAAAATGAGTTAACCATTAAACCCGTGATATTCGAGTACAATGATGGGATCATTTTAAAATACTACTTTGATTTGCATTTGATGGACATTTGGGGTAATGTTTATTCCATGGGAGCCTGTTGATAAATTACTGAATAATAACATATATTAAGACTGTAAAACATCTACAGTCATGATGATATGACTTTAGAAACCCTTGCTATAACTCACAATCATGTAATGAATTTTCACTTTTTGTTCAGTTTTTCAATGAAGAATAACCTACTTTTTAGACTATTGAATCATTTGTTTTTTTAATAGTGTATATTTATTGCATATCACTTAATACATGTTATAGCAACCATAAATATAAGACTTATTCTGTATGTTTTACCATATATATTTTGTAGTATTATAGAGTCAGCATTAAGATATTATATAGTATTCTATAGTACCGGTAAGCATAAAGAAGCATGGATTATAACCCAGACTTGCATTGGTGGCATGATCAATATCTCAGTCAAATTTTTGCTTTAGGCTAGTTTCTGTGATTTTTTTGTTGTGTATTTATCAAACATGTCATGCATGCCTATTGTGTTACCAGTTATTGGTCATCCTGGAATCCAGGATTTACATTTGAGAAAAAAAAACCCATATATTTGGTGATTATGAATTTAGTAATTAGTATACACCTAAAAGCACATTGATTTCTTCAGTAACAACATTATTATGTGGCTGGGGTGCTTTTTAATAAAATGTCTCAACTATTTTCTCTAACAATGCACACATTGAATAGATTCTCTTTATCGCCGGTATCTTCTTTTTTAATGTGCCAAAAAAAAATATTTAGGTTTTTAATTGTAAATTTGAAATTTCAGCGATGAAGATGAGATCTTCTGAATCAACTTCATAATCATTGATTACTTATGTCTGAAAATTTGTTCCAGAATGTCAAGAATATTATCACAGCATCCACAATAAATTTTTTTACCCATATTTTCCGTTTTACAGGAAAGCGGCCACCATGTGCTTCTGGCCTACACGGATCCCATCTTCGAGGAGCTTGAAGGTCACCAGGTCACGCTCCAGGCGATGCAGAGCAACAGTGCAGCGGGGTCGTTCCTTGACGAGGTCGTCAAGTGGCAGAAACGACTGCAGACGATTGAGGCCGTGCTGTCTACATGGCTCGAAGTGCAGGAGAAATGGGTGGAGCTTGAGGAGGTGGGTGGGGAAATGATAAATTTTATAAACACTTTAGAGTGGTCTCCCCTGCTACATAGAATTGACCACTACCCATTCATGTTTTTCCTGTGTGACTATTGTTGAATTTTTTTATGCCCCCACTTAAGAGGGAGGGGCTTATAGATTTGCCCTTGTCCGTCCGTCAGTCTGTGCGTAGGTCTGTCCATCCGTCCGTCGGATAACTGCTAGAGTGATTAAACTTTATAAGCATATTCATCGGCATCGGGGCTACTGCACCTGTGTATTTGGTGCAGTTTTTTGCTGAAATCAGAGGAGTTATGGCCCTTTTTTAGCAAAGAATGATATATTTGGACTTGTGTCGCGCGTAATTCAAAAAGTATTGCTGCTAGAGTGATGAAACTTTACAAACATATTAATCAGCATGTGAACTTGTGCACCTGGTATTTTGGTGCAGTTTATTCCGAAATCAGCGGAGTTATGGCCCTTTTTTTAGCAAAAAATGACATTTTTGGACTTGTGTTCCATGTAACTCAAAAAGTATTATTGCTAGAGTGATGAAACTTTATAAACTTATTAATCAGTATGTGAACTTGTGCACCTGGGTATTTTAGTGCAGTTTTTTTCTAACATCAGCAGAGTTATGGTCCTTTTTTAGCAAAAAATGACATTAGTGGACTTGTGTCGCATATAACTCAAAAAGTATTATTGCTAGAGTGATGGAACTTTATAAACACATTAATCAGTATGTGAACTTGTGCACCTGGGTATTTTGGTGCATTTTTTCCGACATAAGCAGAGTTTTGTGACAACCAGCGGAATGTGGGGGCATCCGTGTCCTAAGGACACATGTCTGTTCAAGTTTCCTTCACTTTTCACTTTTGTATTTCTAATAATTTACAAATGTATCTGTTAATGACAAAAAATGCTCTGAACAAGAATGTATGAAACAAAAAGTATTATATCATTTAAACTTTAACATTTCGATTAGAAATTTGTGAATATAATAATAAATACCACATATCAGAAAAAATTAATAGTTTGATTACTAATCTATATATATTTATCATTAGATTTACTGGAATGCTGAACGTTTATAAATATATAGATTTTTTTTATTGCAAACCTTGAAATTTTAGGTAATGTTTATTCTTTGTCAGGTATACTCAAGTGCCGATGTGCGTACTGCCTTGCCACATGATGCCAACCGGTTTGCAGTGGCCAATAGAGACTTCAGGCTGCTTATGAGGGCCACAGAGAAGAACCCAAATGTTCTTCAGTGCTGCTCCAGGAAGAGTGAGCAAACTTCTGAAGACAATCTGTTATGTACCATAAAAAATGAGTCATACGTTTAGATTATAAGACTCTTAAATAATGTTTATTAAGAACTTTCGACGTGTGAGGCAGTCAACACAAAAATCGTAGCATATTATATTGAAATATTTGCATTTAATGTAGACAGTACCATATATGCCCACTTTTTAGGGAATTCATTGGCCAATTTACAGATGGTGTTTTAAAATATTTCTAACTCTACTGATGAATTGGTTATTGTAAGAAATACGTTTCTGGCATGATTTTTATTTGCTCAACTTTGGGGTTGGGCAGACTTAAGGCTGTATATTACAATACAGGTACGCTGCTTTAAGCCATTGTCCTGTCTACTTTACTTATATGAAGAAGTTTGAAAACAATTTCAAACCTGTGGTTAAAAAATGCTTCACATCTGCAGAAATATTCTTTGTCATTTATTTCTTCTATTTGTAAGCAATAGTAGTACATTAACAATAAAATTTCATTTACTCTTGATGGTTCATTGGACAAGGAAATGTATAAATATTTTGGACCCACTTTCTAGATATTCTAGATATTCTTAATAGTTTAATGTACAAAGCAGTGTCTAATACATATATTTTCAATATACTTCCATTAACAATTTTACTCTTGATAGCTACAAAATTGAAAACAAAGTGGAAAAGGAAACTAGAAAATCTTTTGCATCCACTTATATGGAGATATCCAGTTTATCATGAATCACATTTACAGTATTGAACAAAAAAGTGATTTTAAAATAAAACAAAACTGAAAATATGTTTGTTGTGCTCGCACTTCTGCAGATATCCTGACAATCCTGGAGCACATGGATCACAGTCTTGAGCACTGCCGCCGGTCGCTGCTGAACCACCTGGAGCGGCGCCGGCAGATCTTCCCGCGATTCTACTTCCTGTCCATGGAGGACGTACTTCATGTTGTCTGTAATGGTGAGAAATGTAGTTTTCGTTTTTTTGTGTGTTTTTTTTTTTTGTTCTTAATAAAAAAGCAACCACTAAAGAACACATTGCCTAGTATATGTATCATTTTTGTGTTATGGAAAACTGGGTATGTTTGGTTTTAAATGATTTGCTAGGTCTGTATTCACAAAAGTCCTTACTAAAACTTCAGACAATTTCTTCAAATAATAAAATCCCTTATGAATGTGGCCATTTCATTTACAATTAAATGTGCATAAAAATTTCTTATTCGTAAAAAGAGTGGACACTTGTTTTCTTTTACCACATTTCTAATGGAAATTTATCATTTCCCAAAGAAAATTTGATCTGAAAGCTTTGTTTAAGTCCAATACCACCCTCCTTCAGTTTTTGAATATGTGTTAATATACTCGTGGTCAGGCTATGACTTGAGCCAGGTGAACGTGTACATCAGCAAGCTGTTTGAGAACATCGGCAGTCTGATCTATGAAGAGACGGAGGACAACGAGCGCTGCAACTTCATCATCACTGGCGTCAACAGCACCTTGGGGGAGAGACTAGACTTCCAACAGGTACCCATGTTCTCATGTACAGGGCATAATGAGATAGAAACAGGTTTAATTGGGGCAACATATGTTTTTTGTTCCATGTTTATTTGCAGTGTTTTTTGAAGTTACTTTTTTAATTTTGTGTATTATATAAACGACATGTTATATTTAAATAAATTACTATTTTAATTCTGTTCTTTGTTTTTTGTTACTTGTGTGATGTATTTATTTGATCTTCATGTAAGCGACACAGGTTTATACCATTGTGATGTTGTTGTTTTACACAACTTATACTTCTTTTTGATTAATTCATATATATTGATGTTCATATTCCTTTCTGGTCATTTAAATCGTATATTGTTTTCTTGTTCCCTGTTGTATGTATTTTTTCTACCTGTAAACCAGTGTTTATTTTCTTAATATAATATGTTTTGTATACTCCATCTTAACGTTTCTTCCGTACTTGCAGCCTGTATCCTGCGAGGGTCAGATCGAGACCTGGCTGACGAGTTTCCTGCAAGGCCTAAAGGGGGCGCTGCAGTTCCAGATGGCCACGGCCATGGGTGTCGAGAAACCAGTGCAGAAAACACGCACGATCCGCAGCGCTGGGTCGAGGAAAGTCACCGTGCCAGTCCAGGAATCCAAGTCTGCTACAAGAAGAGGTTTAATCTTTCTCTGATAATGTTATCTGGTTACAATTATTCAAAAATGTTAACCTGTATTTGAATAAATTTTATTAATTTACTTTGGTATTGATAATAATTATATGCTGTGAAATTTCCTGTTACATATCAATTGTTAATAGAATAATAATGCCTTATTTTGTGGATCATTTAATGTAGACTGGCATGCAGCATTTGAGTAAGCAAAATGGATATTTGTAATGTTATTGTAGATTTTGTATTGTACATATGTACATGTGTTGTTGTTTTTTGAATATTTTTAAAATTGAGGACTTGGTAAATAGAAATAGTGTATCATATTAAAGTAAATTCTGTCCAGATTCAGTTATGACAATGCCTACTTAGAAAAAGCACTCAACACAAATTCTGTGTTGAGACTCTGTAAATTTTTTTATTAACAGCATATGGGCACTTCATTTGTTTGATAACAATTTCTTGTATCACAAATCTAAATTTCAACAAACCCAGGTCGAAGCAGCAGGGCTGGAAGCCTGGCTGGCAGTTTAGCAGGCAGCCTGGACAGCAAAGGTCTCCCAAAGGCAAAGGAGCCCAAGGAAACCAGCCGACCAGTGTCTGTTGCCGAGCAACTGTTTTCCGACGACCCCTATGTTGACCCCAGGAGGTCGTGGACCCTTGATCATGTGACTGAGATCGTGTACCTGGCGACGCATGTGCAGATGTTGGAGCAGGTAGAGGCGGCACTGCAGGAGTTTGGACAGGGGAAGGACGAGCCCTTGAGGGTAGGTTTAAAACATTGGAGCCAATGTTCGTTTTAGAAGCACCGTTAAACAGTCATTGCCAGTGTGTAATAGCCGAATTTTTCAACAAAAAATATTGGCTTATAGATTAGCAAAAAAATAGTCGGTTGGGCAGGCGGTCGGGCGGGCGGTCGGCTGGCGTTGCGATGTCGTTGACAATTTGCATTAATGTTTCAAATTCCTGTCATATTTTCAAAAGTTCTTGGTCAATCTTCATGAAACTTTACAGAAATGTTCCTTGGATGGTCCTCTACCAAACCTATAAAAATGGTTCCACTTCACTGCACAAGATGGCCACCAGAGTTAAAAATAGAATTATGTCTAAACACCATTTTCTTCTAAACCTATGGCTAGATTTTCAAAATAAAAAATCCAGCTTTAATGCGGTTTCCGCATTTTTCTCTTGGTATTATAATAATTACCTGACTTGACTCAAAGTAACTAATTTTACATTTGAATATTCTTCAAAATCATGTTTTGTACTTCATGTTAATATAGCTGAACTTTGTTATCTCGAACACAAATTCGATTTTTCGGTTGTGTGGAAGTGGTTTGCTGTTCCAACAAGTAGTTTTACTCTTATTTCTATCTGTATATCACGACGTGATGATGCCTGTGACAATTAATATGCATCAAGCCATGACCAAGTTTGTCACACATTGCAAACATCTCAACACCTCTTTTCTCTTACGTATTTAAACGAGTATGTGTTAACTTTAATTGAATCATTTACCACTAATTTAAAGTTCAGTCTATGTATACAGGATGAAAAATGCTATATTGCAATTTATTTAACATTTAGAGTAAATACTTCTTAAAGGTCTGTTTTCAACTTCGGATATTTCAAAGTCTTTTGTGAGCTACGGGTTGCTGGAGATAACGAACTTCAGCTGTACAGTAAATGTGATCATTTTTTGTCTAATTATATCTCGCCAAAGCTTATTTTGTTATTGTGGCAAAACTGTTTTTTCAAAAATTGAGTAATCTTTAAGAGAAAACATGATAGTGCACTGACACCACTCTGTATTTCAGGGAGTTTTGAAGAAGATAAATGAGAGCATAAGAGCAACAACAGTGCTTCTGAAAGGTATGGAAGGAGACAAGGAAAAGAAAGCCAAGAAGAAAAAGAAGAAGAAAGATGGCGAGTCAGACCTCTTGGAGGACACTAACTCTCTAGCCGGCGCGGGTACAGGGGTGCGGAGTAGCAATGCCCCCTCCCTAGGGGCCTCTAGAAAAGGCTCCATGTTTGATATCGCTGGGCTGGACACCACCCACTCACCCATTCCAGAGGAGGATGGACCTGGGAATGAATGTGAGTTTTACTTTCTAGTTCTTTATTTGACTTCCTACGAGCTTACTGTATTCCATAATTTGACATTTCCTTAAAAAAGTAATGATATTTCTTAGAAAGAATAAATATATACTATAAATAACTATTTGCATATCTATTCCCAGCTCTGGTTGAGCCAGTGACTTAAATCTGTATAGCTGTTGACAGCAATTCACAGTTCTAGTTAAGCCGATGACTTTATTTATCTAACTATTCACAGCTCTAGTTTAGCCGATGACTTTAATTTACCTAACTATTCACAGCTCTGTTTGAGCCTATGACTTTAATATACCGCTATATATTTATGTGCTCATCTATTGACAGCCCTAGTTGAGCTGGTGACTTTAATCTTCCTGTCTATTTTCAGCCCTAGTTGAGCCTGTGACTTTAATCTACTGCTATATAGCTATATGCTCCTCTAATGACAGCCCTAGTTGAGCTGGTGACTTTAATCTTCCTATCTATTCTCAGCCCTAGTTGAGCCTGTGACTTTAATCTGATGGTCTATAGCTATGTGCTCCTCTATTGACAGCTCTAGTTAAGCTGGTAACTTTAATCTTCCTATCTATTCTCAGCCCTAGTAGAGCCTGTGACTTTAATCTACTGGTATATAGCTATGTGCTACTCTATTGACAGCCCTAGTTGAGCTGGTGACTTTAATCTTCCTATCTATTCTCAGCCCTAGTAGAGCCTGTGACTTTAATCTACTGGTATATAGCTATGTGCTACTCTATTGACAGCCCTAGTTGAGCTGGTGACTTTAATCTTCCTATCTATTCTCAGCCCTAGTAGAGCTTGTGACTTTAATCTACTGGTATATAGCTATGTGCTACTCTATTGACAGCCCTAGTTGAGCTGGTGACTAATCTTCCTATCTATTCTCAGCCCTAGTTGAGCCTGTGACTTTAATCTACTGCTGTATAGCTATGTGCTCCTCTATTGACAGCCCTAGTTGAGCTGGTGACTTTAATCTTCCTATCTATTCTCAGCCCTAGTAGAGCTTGTGACTTTAATCTACTGGTATATAGCTATGTGCTACTCTATTGACAGCCCTAGTTGAGCTGGTGACTTTAATCTTCCTATCTATTCTCAGCCCTAGTTGAGCCTGTGACTTTAATCTACTGGTATATAGCTATGTGCTCATCTATTGACAGCCATAGTTGAGCTGGTGACTTTAATCTTCCTATCTATTCTCAGCCCTAGTAGAGCCTGTGACTTTAATCTACTGGTATATAGCTATGTGCTACTCTATTGACAGCCCTAGTTGAGCTGGTGACTTTAATCTTCCTATCTATTCTCAGCCCTAGTTGAGCCTGTGACTTTAATCTACTGGTATATAGCTATGTGCTCCTCTATTGACAGCCCTAGTTGAGCTGGTGACTTTAATCTTCCTATCTATTCTCAGCCCTAGTAGAGCCTGTGACTTTAATCTACTGGTATATAGCTATGTGCTACTCTATTGACAGCCCTAGTTGAGCTGGTGACTTTAATCTTCCTATCTATTCTCAGCCCTAGTTGAGCCTGTGACTTTAATCTACTGGTATATAGCTATGTGCTCCTCTATTGACAGCCCTAGTTGAGCTGGTGACTTTAATCTTCCTATCTATTCTCAGCCCTAGTTGAGCCTGTGACTTTAATCTACTGGTATATAGCTATATGCTACTTTATTGACAGCCCTAGTTGAGCCGACGACAATGGAGCCAGTGGACACCATGAACCTGGCGGCCATGTCCCTGCCTCCGATGAAGAAGGATGAAGAACCTGTTGAGTTAGAAGAGAAAGAAGCCGCCAAGCTAGAGGTCAGCGAAATGAGACTGATGCTTTTCCCGAGCCAGATCCACAAGCTGTCATGCCTGCTGGCATTGCTGGCACACCTGAGGGACTACGTGGAGATGCTGCTGTCCCTGGAGTCACCGTCCCCCATCACCAGCCTAGAGTGGAGATCTCACCTGAAGTACAGCTTCTCCAAGGAGAATAGGGCCGTCAACATCGAGGTCTGTATGGATTTGGTGCTGTTTCTCTGGTTTCATTTTTTTGTGTTTGATCGCAGCTTTTGTGTACATTATTTAGTTTTTGTTTGTTTTTTGTAATACTTTTAGTTGTATTTGGTCTCCTTTATGATCAATGAATTATTCTGTTCTTTTAATGTTATATCTAGGGATGGGACCGAATACTGAAATCAATATTCGAATAATCATTATAGGTATTCGAATATATTCGAATATTCGTTTTGTAAATACTACTATATACGGCACTCTGTCCGAATATTTATCTATCCAAAATATGTATACTACGTGAACGTAGTTGTTTTACCTTGTTTCAGTGGTAAATGAGCGATATAACTTAGTGAGTGTTTGGCAAATATAAAGATATGTAATGTTATATGTATTGTTAATTAAATTGTTAATCGTTCCGTACACAAATTTCTCATTACATAGATTACACGTTGCCTGGGTTTTGTCTAATGACCGCGTAAAGTACTTCCAAGCACATGATGGTGGCATTGTTTATCAATCAAGACTCTTGTATAATATATGATGTTGATATAATGGAGAATAATTTGCAAGTGATGTATATAAAGATTGACCAGATCATGCTAATTTTGTTAAAGAAATTGATTGGCCGATAATGGATTCATTTTGATTGGTTTACTGAGAGAGTAATTGTAATTTACTGTAAACTAGTTAACCATATAGATGTCACTTAAGGACAATAAACAACAATGTACGGCTTGTGAAAACTGTAAAAACCGTTATCACAACATGGCCCAGTTTTGTTATTAGTGGATACAATGCATCATATTTGTGCCTCCTACAAACCGTTCATTCGCGGCCCTTGTAAAGACGTGGCAACCCTGCCAATTATCAATTGTCTTTAATTGAACATGTTTGGCATGTGTTGTAAAGATGTTACACTGCCCCCGCCCACCTGCTAGGCAGGAAATACGACTGGAATTCATGTTAACTTTGCAATCAAACTGGAAAAAAAACATGATTTTTTAAAAGAAATTTTGTTCTTTAAATAAATTTGAAAATTGAATATTCGTATTTGTTTTTTTTTTATTTGGATATTATGCGATATTAGAATATTTTAATATTCGAATAGTTGGTCCCATCCCTAGTTATATCTGAACTGAAACATAAAGGAAAGTAGTTTTGCTAGGAATTTTCCATGGTGTGAAAAGTACATTTTACTGTACTGTATGTTTCTATTTGTTACGACTAATTGTTGCAACAAATAGTTCTTATAGTATTCTTTTGTTCAATTCACTCATATTGAGCCACCCATAATGTTCAAACAATTAATAATTATGTGTGTTTAAGCAATAATATAACATTTTATCATACTGGGTAATGTGTATCAAGGGTTGACTGTGAAACTGTTGCATCTGCTTAACATTTCTGTAGCGGATGTTTCATACTTTACCGTCATATTATGTGTATGAGGAAGTGCATTGTGCATACTAACTTTTCTGGTCATGCATGCCAATTTTCAAAACAATGTTCTTAAATCATACAAAATGACAATTTCAGGGCTCAGCTGCTCAAAACTTTTAATGGCCAATTACTTTTGGATGAAGTTATTTATGTAAACTAAATTTTAAAATTTTAAACTGTGTTTATTTGAAATAAATTGGTATGCTCAAATAATTCTCAAATGTTTCATAGGCAAGCTGCTTGTAATATTAATTTTATTTACATCCAAAGATAACAGTCAGTTAGCTTTATTTGCAGTTAAAGTTTTTAGCGACTGTGGCCTGGTTAGCATACCAGTAGCTTATTGTTGATCTACCTGATTTCAGTGCCTGGATGTTGACATGGAGTATGGATATGAATACTTGGGCTCCAGCTCACGGGAGGTAATCACGCCCCTCACAGAGCGCTCCTTCGTGGCTCTCACACAGGCCATCAACTCTTACATGGGAACCTTGTGTGTTGGACCTATTGTACGTATTCTTTGTCGTTCATTCTTTGTAAGCCTTTACATTTCAAAATGAGTTGGACTTTTTGTCATGCATTTGAATCCTATAATTTCAACCTTTTTTTCTTTTATAAATGGCAGCAAAAGTACCAAATGTCCATTGACACTTTGATAGAAAACTATTTTGGAAATACTTGTGGTTTCGATATTATTGTTTTGCTTGGGTTTCTGTATTTATATTTACTGTTTTCATTAAAACAGGACTGTGGAAAGTTTGAACTAGTCCAAGAGCTGAGTCACAGTTTTGGCCATGCGATGTACAAGTTCAACTGCACCAAGTGCATGGACTACTGCGGACTGCAGGACATCTTCCATGGCATGGCCTCCACTGGGTGCTGGATCACGTTTAACAACCTCAACTGCCTCAACCCCTCAGTCCTCAGTGTGTTTGCACAGCTCATGTCGACCGTAATGGAGGCCCTCAGGGCTGGAAAGGCAGCCGTGCATTTACAGTCAGACAATATACAGCTCAATCCCACGGGAGCTTGCTTCGCGCTTGTTGACAGTTCCATGCCAGTGATGGTAAACAACCCGGACAAGCTTCTGATCTTCCCCGCAGTGACTGCTACTCTGCCGGACTATGTTATAAACCAGTTCAGGGTGGTGTCTGTGGCGAGACCAGACCTAAAGATGTGTTTGGAAGTCATGCTGTTTAGCCAAGGTTTGTGTGAATATTGTTAGAAAGATGTTGAATTTGTTTGTGTCGCCTGAAAAGGCGATATATAGGGGTGACTTTGGGGGCGGCCGCTGAGGTGTCCTCTTTAGTTCGTGCATACAATAACTTGAGAATTTTGTGTGCAATCATTATGAAACTTTAGGGAAGTGTTAGTGGCATAAAAGGATGGTTAAGTTCGGTTTTCAGCATAATTGTTCTTATTGTTCTTGAGTTATACCCCGTCAGGCGACACATCCGACACGCAGAGTTCTAGTTGTGTAAATGTTTTTGTAGCATTAATTTTTATTAGTAAACCCATGATACCTGCCTAGATCATAAGCTAGTAAGTACTGAAACTGTAAATTTATAATATCAGTATAGTCATCAGAATAAACAATTGAAGTGTTTCATGATTTGCCAAAGCAACATTTAATGGATGAATTTAATTTGTTGCAAGGTTTATTTATAATTGTAAATCATAAATGCTGTGTTTCAGGGTTTATCAATGGAACAGAACTTGCAGAGAAGACCATGGTACTGAAAGAGTTGTCATGCAAACTTCTTGGGACCAACACCTTCATCACCGAGAACCTTTCACTGGGTATGTCAACCAGATATGGTAACTTTAAAGGGGCATATGGAAGGTTTGCATATATTAAAACAAGACAATCTCCTATTTTTCTCTGATATATTTTTTAATTATTAACAATATATTGATGAAATTCTGAAGAAAAAAGTATATACAAAGACAAAAAATAATTTTGGGAAACATGGTTGCGGTAGGATTCGAACACATGCCTACAAATGCAAGCTCTTTCAAGAAAAGTTCCATGCTATGCAAAGTTTCTTAGTGGTGCACATGTGCCTAACGGTACCTCATGACAATTTCATTCATATCAATTTTACTACTACTACAAATTTTAACGCACCCACGAAAGTGTCTTCAGGGTACATGTTTATATAATAAAATAATAGATGTTTCCCAAATGTTTATAGAAATAATAACATCGTATTTAACGATGCATCAATATTAAATCTCTGTAAATGAACCTTTTGCAAATGTTATTGGCGACCTACCGTCAGTATGCCACTTTAATTCCCATTGTTTGTTCATACATCAGCAAACTTCAACATAATGCAATGTTAAGTTATTTTCATATAAACCCTCGTTCATATTTGCCACTTCTTACGTCTTACGCAGCAGTTCACCCGTTTAGCCAATGGCTACAAATATGAACATTTGGCTTAAGAAAATTCTGGTTGGCTACAACATCGTCTTCATATAACCCGTATGAAAATTTCAACTCTAAAGGGTAAATTTGGTTAATATTTGTATCATGTTCTATCTTCATAGTTTATATATGTATAACTTCATTGTATGACTTTGTTTGTATGCTTTTATCATTCCGTTCACAGAAAAAACTTGGACTGGTAAATTTACAGTTTCATTGTTTTCCCATATTCCAGTTGTGTATTATGTTTGAACCAACTTTACAAAATCTCAGTTTCTCATAAAATAAAGGTTATATCTGTGCAAAATTGTGTCATCTGTTTTCTTCTATTGACACATTTATTCCTCATGAACAATATTTTTGCCCATAATTGAGATACATTTTAAATAGATAATTGATAAATTATTAATACTTTTGATATACAGTTGACTCCCAGATGCCTCCAACTCGCTTGTCTTGAATTTCTCATTGGCTCGAAGTTTGTTTGAGGGACTGATTCTTTATTGCTATGTATTCATATAAATTTCTGTTGTTTGGCTCAAATTCGTGAGGGTCGAATATTTTGGATCGTTTGAGTCTTTAGTAGATGTGTTTTTTAAGTGTCATGATTGTTAAGAGAACGCAATAATTTATTTCACAGCTTTCACAAACATAAAATTTAATGACATTAATAAAATATATAAATTAATGTTTAATGTCTGTTAATAACCATATTTATAGATATCTGAATACACTTGTATTTGTGATTTGAAAATAAGGCAGACGGATTTTCACCCGCACATGTATAAGCCCACAGTCTCGAACTCCGTTTAGCTCAAAGTTTCAATGGCTCGATCTTTCCTTGCTGGTCCCTGCGTCTTTGAGTCTTCGGAGTCGACTGTAGATATGACCTTTATTGGGAAGCTGAAAAAAGAGTTTTGTATTGTTCACACGTTGTTTCAGTGTTAACAAGTTGACCTTTAATTATATGTTGTACAATTAATCAAAATATCTGTAAGGATGATATCTTCTGTTCATTCTGCTTACATTTTTGTTGAATATTTTGTCACACCTGATATTCATGTAAATTCACATTGTAAATAGTATAACTGTAGTACGATCATACCTTTTTAGTTGCTGTTGATTTTTTTTTTTAAAAGGCAGCGTGGTCATATGTGACTCTGTGCATTTTGTACGTACTGTGTCAGTAAAGATGAAATGCCAGTAAGAAATGATAAAATGTATGCTTGTTTTCCTGCACGGTGCAATATAGTTGTTGAATGCTGTTAACATTATATAAAGTGGGCCTTCCTAATAATAAATATTTTCAATGATGTAAAATGTATCGTATAAGATTAAGTTCAAAATTCCAGTTCCCTGGTTCGACCTTAACTAGATTTGCCTTCTTGGGCATAAGAATATAATTGAGGGGCGTCATGAGAAAACCGGTCTTAATAGATGTGCGTAAAGTGTCATCCCGGATTAGCCTGTGCAGTCTGCACAGGCTGATCCGGGACAACACTACGCACATGCATTAAGCCCGGTTTTCCCACGACGCGCCTCAATTATTGTATCTATATTCCCTAATAAACGCCCCAGCGGGCTTTACATTTTCCTAAAGTGGGGCATTTAATATGAGGGCAGTTTTTGGTGTTCTGTCATGTATATGAGTGTTTAAGGGGATTAATTAGGCATGGAGGTTTGGGTGTTATTTATTATTTATTAGGGTGGGGCATTTTGGGGGGGAATATACAGTATTTTATCGTTTTCTTCTTAGAAAAGTGTTAGTGTTACTAAGAACTGCTATGCAACTGAAAGTTGTATTTACAAAACAATGCTTCCTAAGTAATGTTACCCCAAGAAGCATTGTAATACCGTAAATTAATGAGCTTTGCATGCTGCCTCAGGCAAGAAAAGGGAAGATTTAGATATGTGTGTGTCTGTTACTGGTGGAAGTTATTGTGCATGATGAGATGCATTTTAAAATCAGTTTATAGTTTTCAGTGGTAAAAAAAAGCGATATCCTGACACAGTCATTTATGCTTATGTCTGAGATTGTTTTGCCCCCGGCATCTTGATGCAGGAGGCATATAGTGATTGTTCTGTCCATCCATGATTCTGTCCGTCAATCTGTACAAGTTTGTCTAGATGATTTTACCATTTCATGTAGCACCAACACTGCTTACAACAACACTTGGATATTTACACAGTTGTTGCTTATGACCATTCCTTACCAGCCATATCACCCAACCTCACTTTGACCTTGACCTTGACCTAATTTGGACTTAGAATAATTCAAATGGGCTATTTCTTTGTTAACTAGATTTTACCGTTTTGTCTAGCACCAACACCATTTATGACAACACTTGGATACTTACACAGTCCTTGCTTATGACCATTCCAAATCCACCCATATCACTCAACCTCACTTTGACCTTGACCTAATTTGGCCTTGTTCTAATGGGCTATTTCTTGGTTAACTACCTTTTACCGCTTCGTCTGCTTTCTACAACACTTGGATACTTACACAGTTGTTGCTTATGACCAGTCGTAATCCACACACATCACCCAACTGTCATTTAGCCTTGACTTAATTTGAATAATTCAAATGGGCTGTCCAGCACGAAGTGGGGGCATGTGTGTTTATAGAACACAACGTCTTGTTTTCATTAAAATTGTCACTTCAAGCCAACTGTACAACTTCTGTATTGAGGAAACTGTTCTGTTAAATCTGCAACAAAATTCTGGATAGTTTGCAAGTTATTAAGTATTAAAAACTGGTTGTTCCTATAAATAATATTTATCATATTCATCATATACTGTAAGTAGCAGAGATGCAGCTCTCAATTAGTCACACATATTAAATACATTCGTGACAGATACATCTTGTTCTTTTCTAGGATTAATAAAACTGAATTTCAGCAAATTGTTAATGACAAAAAAGTTTGTAATCACAATGAAGCTAGATATTCATTAGTGAAATGTGTCATATGCTAACAACAATTCATATTTATAGAAAAGAAATCATTTTTTTGATATGCAAAATAACCTTGTAAATTACTTTTAATGAATGAGTTCAATGAAACATGGTTTCCCTGTTGTTTTCTCATCAATGATATTCTATACATGCTCCATACCAGTATTCCAAGGTGACTGTGCATTGGGTTTCAGGTGTGGACATCTCAGCAGGGTTCAATGGGTGGAGCCTGAAGACCCTAAAAGGGGTCGTGGCAGAGGCAGGGGCCCTCCTGGAGCAGCTCAACAGTGAGATCAGTGAGGATGGTAAGTGGGGCAGGCCCCTAATGAACACCTAGTGGTGGTCTTTTGTCTTGTATACAGTGCTCTAAATAAACATTGAATTACAGGGTACTGGATGTCTTTATATTAAAAAATGAAGGTGTATTTACCCCTATTTAGGCAAAACAACAAATCAAGGGTTGTGTGTGAAACTGTTGTTTCTGCTTAACATTTATATATCAGATACAAAAGTTTCGTGTTCAGCACTCGAAATATAAGTACCTATTTTAATGGTACTAAGATGTAAATATATTGAATCAACAATTGCTACTCAATCAATATGTACTATATCAAGATATTGTGAGAAACTCGTTTTCAAATGTTGATACAATGAATATGTACTATATCAATATATTGTGAGAAACTCGTTTTCAAATGTTGATAATGATTGTAGAAAATGGCACGGGAATGGTTATAGCAATTAGAATGGGAACAATCTTGTGGTTTTGTTTACTTTCTGGTGTGTGCCTCTTTGTTTCAAATATAAAATATTCCATCACTTTGCAATTATTGATGTGCGATAAATGGCATTGAGAAGTGTAATATTTAAAACTAAGTTTAAGCTGTATGAATCAATTCAATGGTTTGAAGCAGATATTATTGTTAAACTGTTTTTCTCCCATTAAAGTTTACATATTTAGTGTTTCAGATTTGACTAATGATAATAAAATACAGTCTTCACGAAACTCCGTCGGACCTACGGACCTGACCGACTAAATTTGTCAAGGTCCGAAAGAAATTTAAAGTTTGTAGACCCAAAATGTCAGACTAAAATATTTTCTATCAAATCAAAAGTTAAACAGCACACGATCATTTTAACATCTATTTTTAAATTCAACAGAATTACACGATGCGTATTTTGATTGCAATTTAAAACACAGATGACCTCGTATCAATACAGTAAGGACGCCATAAGATTCAGTGTTAGATTCTAGGATGCAACCATTTCCGTTTGCGAACGCGTGTTTATCAAAGACAAAGAACGCCTACTCGGAAATTAACACACTCCCCTTCTACACCAGTGTATCAATTATCCATATATTCTAGACGCAGGAGGAGTCAGTTTTACTAGAGCCAAACCAGTCAGCCAATGAGAATGCGCAAATTTTCCAATATGCAAATGAGCGGCGTCGATAGAAAGTTTATCACGCCCTCAGTAAAGGGGCAAGTGATTTGTTACACCATCCCGTTAGGTAAGCGTTTTGTGATGCGCGTGTGTTAAACTCACACATATTTAATAAATTAATTACTACAAATAAAAAGACAGCAATATAATTATTACTTGTGCGAAATGAATATTTTTCTAATTATGAGAATTAATATGAAGTTGTGTAACTTGCGTACGCCGATCGCGTCAAAAGTATGTCGTCATTTGTTAAAAAAAATTACATCTACTATCTAGTGTTCACTAGTAAAAGTATTATTCCAAATCATCCATGTGTACTAATTATATGCAAAAAACTTTGGCTGAGGCAACATTTGAAAGTTAGCGAGAGTATTGGCAGTACACTTGTCGAAAGTGAAAGTGAAAGTAAATAAATTTCAATTCATCAAAAATGTTTTGTTATTTCTTTTTAATGAATACAGTCCTTTTAAATTGTTTTATTACCGGTAATCAACAAACATGAAGATTTTCGACACAAAGCATTGTATTTGTAGTTTTGTGATTAAAAGAATGGGTTGGGTGAAGATTACTTGGACGCTAAGCTTTTGCTATTTAATGTTCATTTATTTCCTTTACCTTTTTTAACCACTAGAAACTACATTTTGTTTTTCGACTATTAAAATATTACATTGTACAAAATATGTAAAAATATATACAAGACACTATATAAAAATAATAATAGGATTTTAAATAGAAACTGTATAAAGTGAAATAGATCTTAATATGTGTTAATTAGACTTATATTAAAACATATTTTATAAATTTAACTGTGTGAAATATAACAAGTTATGAAGAAACTGAATATGAGTGGTAAATATTGCATACATATAACTGTAAATTATTTTGATTTAACATGTACAAAATTAACTGCAAATAAAATGCAATGTGAATAAGTGATGTAAACCAGTAAAAACATTTAAATAATTCCGAAGAGGGTTTGAATGTGCAGCAGGTCTGACAGATTTTTCTTGTCAGTCAGACCAAATGTCTGACTGAGGACCTCCGAGTTTCGTGAAGACTGAAAATAATGTATAATTTATTCAGCTATGTTTTGATTTGCATATATATATTTTCAATTAACTTAATAGCTATTGTTGTAAACTTGGACAAAAAATTTTCTTTCTGTTTATGATTCAATACCCATTAAATATAGCTCAGACACATTAACCTGACACTTGTGAACTCTATTAGCATAAATTACCTGCTTGAATTATGTTCAATATTTATACTTGGTTTTGTTCGTACACAACTTTCACGAGTTTAATTATACCATAACAGTATTTTAGTGGTATACTCTTTCATCCATTTAACTCGATTCCTGTTCGGAAACTTAATATATTTATCGTAATGGTATTTTAGCATATTTATGCATAAAGGTCAGTGTCAGGTTAATGTTTTTGAGCTATACTGAGTGACCCCTTTCTTATAACTAGAGCACATTTTCTTGCACTTTAACATGGTTAATGTTGTCTAACACTGTTCCGACTTTTGTTGTTGTCCCACCCACCTTCACGTATGCCACTGTAAACACACTAGGAGACACGGACCAGATGAATGATGAAGAAGAAGATAAGGAGGAAGAACATGATGAAGACGAGGGAATAAATGCAGGGCCAGGTACTGCTCTGCTACAAGAATGGGGGGGTTTAGAGTCTGAGAATACAAGAATGGTTGTAAGAGTCTGAGAATACAAGAATGGGGGGTTTAGAGTCTGAGAATACAAGAGCGGGTGGGGGTAGAGTCTGAGAATACAAGAATGGGGGGGTTAGAGTCTGAGAATACAAGAATGGGGGGGTAGAGTCTGAGAATACAAGAATAGGTTGGGGGTGGGGGGGTTAGAGTCTGAGAATACAAGAATGGGGGGGTTAGAGTCTAAGAAGACAAGAATGGGGGGGTAAGAGTCTGAGAATACAAGAATGGGGCGTTAGAGTCTGAGCATACAAGAATGGGGGGTTAGAGTCTGAGAATACAAGAATGTGGGTTTGAGTCTGAGAATACAAGAATGGGGGAGGTTAGAGTCTGAGAATACAAGAATGGGGGGTTAGAGTCTGAGAATACAAGAATGGGGGGGTTAGAGTCTGACCATACAAGAATGGGGGGGTTAGAGTCTGAGAATACAAGATGGGGGGGTAGAGTCTGAGCATACAAGAATGGGGGGTTAGAGTCTGAAAATACAAGAATGGGGGTTAGAGTCTGAGAATACAAGAATGGGGGGGTTAGAGTCTGAGAATACAAGAAGGGGGGGGCTAGAGTCTGGATCAGCAGTCTGGAGGAATTTTCATTAACTAACATCTTTTAGAAGTAACATCTTTTAGATTGATTTGTTTGAAATATGTACATGGATGGAAGCAAAGAAATGGTTATTCAATGAATTTGAAGCAAAGCAAATTAAAGTTTTTGAACAACACGAATAGGAATTTTACACAAATTTGTTTTACATAATACGTTAAACGGTATGCTGTATAATATTTAATTTTATTGGAACATAATAGATAACTGTATGGGAAGACATTAATTTGTGTCATCAATACAACTTGGACAGAGCAAAGTAAGTATAGACCATGTGGCAGGTATGGGTAGCACATTCACCAGGTATTGCATTGGTCCCTTGTTTTTTGGTTTTGCACTTTGGTGGTTCACATAATATGTCTTTTATTAATTTTAATAATGATAGTTATCTAATGCTGTCTTCTTCTTAATTCTTCTATTAATTTAATTTAACATTTCACCTTACATTTCTCATCATGTTTTGTATAATATAAATACTTAGACTGTTGCTTTTGAACTATGTTCTGTGTTTTAAGATACTGGTAGATACAAAATTACACCTATTGCAGCTGAAAAGATCTTAGAGGGAGGCAAAACGTTAATGCTGGAGGAGAAGTCCCTGGTGATGGCCCTTAGGGACACGTTCCTGCCCAGAATGGTGGGCAGAGACGCCAGTGTGTTCACTACCCTGGTAATGGACGTGTGGCCCCATGTGGATATTCCCATGGTATTCGGTGGTGACGATGACGGTATGGAAAAACTCCCAGAGAGCAACTCGCGGGTCAGCTCCAAGAGTTCGAGTCGCATCAGAACTGCCAAGAGTCAGAGCTCCACCAAGTCTGTGAAAGGTAAGGCATTCCCCTGGTGTTTGTGGCTTGACTTGCATGCAGTTGGATGAGGGTTTTCTTACCATGGACCCCATATTACAGAACCAATGTAAAAATGGATTGTGAAAGTTCTAAAACATTTTATTTTAAATTTAGAGATTTTGATATTTAAGTGTATTTTAAATTGTAAATATTGCTAATACTTGTTGGGCCATGTGTATATAACACACACAAACTCCTTAAAAAATTTATAGTAATAATATGTAATATTGCTGAAGATTGCATGAGAATTTGGTTAAATATTTGTTGATAATTTATGCCGTTTATGGTTATCATTTCTGATTTGTGATTCTGCTCTAATCTTGCAAATTTTAATGTATGAAACAAAAGTAAATTGTACATTTGACCAATACTTACAATGATTGTCATGAATATTCAAGATCTCAATGAATACTTCAACGACAAGAAACGCAAGAGTGTTGTATATGGCAAGTATTTCAACAGTGAATACATTTACCGTGTTGTGCATTGGCTAGTACTTCTACAAATGTGTTCTTTGCGTGATAATAAATTGATTTTTAAAACTTCAAAATTCTGAATTCTGTCACTTGTTTTAAAAGAATATTCTATTATAGGAGACCCCAGTCTGTCATGTAAGCATTCTTGTTTTTTAAGTTCACTTTTTTATATGATCATGTTTATTAAAAATTTTCAAGGCAGTTGAATGGTTTGATTAATGATATCTTTACTGAGTAAATTGCTTATCATTTACTCGCCTATCGAAGATGGTGGGGTATATTGGATTGCTAATGTTGATCGGTCGGTCTGTGTCGGCTGGTAGACCAATTTCGTTTCTGTACTCTAAGTCAACAGTTGTCTTCCGATCTTTACCAAACTTCATGAAAATGTTTGTTGGCACAATAACACGGCCAGGTTTGATAATCTGCCAAATTGCCCCAGGAATTGTGGAGTTGTGGAATTATGGCCCTTGAATTATCTAAAATTGGCCTTTTTAAGCTGTTTCTGCTCTCAAAGTTCACGAGTTTTTATCCAATTTTCACCAAACTTTATGAAAATCTTTGTGGGCATAATATCTCAATCTTGTTTGATAATCAAGCAAATCGGCCCAGGAACTGTGGAGTTATGGCCCTTGAATTATCTAAAATTAGCAGTTTTAGCTGTTTCCATTACTAAGTCCATCAGTTTCATCTGATCTTCACCAGACATGATGCAAATGTTTGAGCACATAATATTTCAGCAAAGTTTGATAATCAGCCAAATTGCCACAGGAACTGCAGATTATGGCCCTTGATTTATCTAAAATTTGCCTTTTAGCAGTTTCTGCTCTGTAATCATTTACTTACCTAATTATGGCCCCCTTCCCCATTGAAGATGGTGTGGTATATTGGTTTGCTAATGTTGGTCTGTAGGTTGGTACACCAATATCATTTCCTCTCTCTAAGTCCAACAGTTTTCATCTGATCTTTACCAAACTTGATATTTTAAAGAATGCTTTTAACCTGGAGGGGGCGTACCTGTTTTAGAAACTCTTCATGCTAGGTTGGTGCATGTTGTTGAACATCTTAGCCACAATCTTTGTGACTGTGCATGATTGATGTTCTCGTGAAATAAATTACCTGTTGTGCAATAATGAAGGATCACCAGTTGAATGTGGCGCCAATCACCCAGAGTCTAAAAGTAGAAGTGTTGTATGACAGTGACAGAATTTAGAGTTTTGAACTATAAGCCATTTTATGAAGTGTTTAATATGAGGCATGTTGTGGGAAAACTGGGCTGAATGCATGTGCGTAAAGTGTCGTCGCGGATCAGCCTCTGCAGTCCACACAGGCTAATTCGGGACTACACTTTCTGCTTACAGTGGATATATGTTTAGAAGAGACTACCTTGAAACAGAAAAGTAACCAAAAAAGCGGAAATTGTTGTCCCGGATAAGCCTGTGCAGACACTTGACGCACGTGCATTAAGCCCATTTTCCCACGACACGCCTCATATATATTCATAATCTTTGTGTTAATTGCATGTTTTCAGTTTTATATTCTTATATTTGCACACCATGTCTGGAGTCAATGCAACTTGTAAAATGTCATGCTCATGCTGTTACCTTAACTTTTTTTTTTTCTTTTTTTTTTTTTTTTTACGTTTCCTTAACTACGAATACTTTTACAATGTGTTGCACACTATTTCAATCATACCTTGCTTTGGGAGGATTAGATGACCGTGTATTGACTATTTAGTAATCAGACAATGTATATAATGTGCGTTTTGCAGTTTATTATCATATTATGATGTGTTTGTTTGACAGAAACACCTCCTCCCACCAAACTCTATGGCAAGTATTGGTCACATACCAGCGCAAAATAGAGTACATACTTAGTGTATTATGTCTGGTCCTAGGAATAGTTTGTTTGTACAATTATAAGAGTTTTGTTTCATCGGTTATATGACTGAAATGAACTGCAAACTGTTTTTTATTGCTTTTGGTGGGTAATATTTTGGTTGACATTTCTTGTATCTTTAAATACAATCCTTTCATATTGCTTTGATTGCTTTGGTGGTTGTTATTATGGTTGATATCTCTATCACGGCTGAGGGTTTCCTTTCTTGTATACATATATCTTTAAATTACACTTTCCTTTTCTGATGACATAACTATTGCGTGTACAAGTCGTGGTAAAGTTTTTTTGCATTGAAAATGGCGTGGATCCCTGCTTGTTTCTTGCAGCCAAGCTTTAGGCTAGTACAACATTCCGGTATCTGGACACATGCCCCCCCGGACATATGCCCTCCCGATATTTTTAGGGTAGACGGACATATGCCACCCCGGACACATGCCCCCCCGGACATATGCCCTCCCGATATTTTTAGGGTAGACGGACATGTGCCACCCCGGACACATGCCACCCCAGACATATGCCACCCCGCTAATTTGCCACCCCGGATACTGGCCCTCCCGTTAACCAATGTTTTTACAGTGTGATAAGTGATACAATTGATTAATTATCAAAACGAAAAGACAAGATTAGGCAGCCATTAATTAAGGCGACAAAGAGTCCATTATTAATTAATTGAACTGCTATTGCATTCTTTAAAACAAACTGAAACAAACTGTCATTTTGAAGTACCATGATGTACAAAGACGTTAATGCCGTCACATCGTCCTTAATTAATTAATTGTTTTGTTGCTACATTCTGAGAACAAACTGTGGAACAAACTGTAAAATATAGTATATTTAATCAAATGTCCTTCTTGGAAAGTATCACTTGTCAAAATGGAAATCATCAGAAGCAAACGTGGAAATACGAAGGTGTGCTACGATGGACACTCAAAAAAAGAAAGACATATGCCACCCTATGTCTACGCAGAGACGTGCGTCCGAATCCGCTGAAAGTCATAGCTGACTATGAATGCGCCATCCACAACGCCGTGAAGTCCATCATTGGTCCAAATATTCATATACAGGTCAGTATCATTTGTTTATTATTATTGTAATAAGTACATTAATTTTTTTAAACTTGAAACTATGTAAAGCGTTCATTGTTTTTAATGATATATGATATATTAATGATATATCTATCGTAATATTTAATATGTTCTTTATTTTTTCAGGGATGCTTCTACCATCTGACGCAGTCAACATGGCGACGCATTCAAGTGGAGGGTCTGGCCACAACATACAGAGAGGACGCTGAAGTTCGCCACTGCTGTGGGATGTTGGATGGCCTGGCATTTCTACCAGTAAATGACGTAAGTGCCGGGATGGATGCCATCAAGGAATTGATGCCGGAGGTCCTCAACCCCATCGTTGACTACTTCGATGCGACATGCGTCAGCGGGGCATTTCGTGCTGTGGATGGTAGCGGTTTCGGAGGACACAGCCGAGGTTCCTACCGCAGACCTGGAACGTCCATGACGCGACCATACAGGACAAGGACCGAACCAACAACGTATGTGAGAGTTGGAACAACGGGTTTCGGCATCTTGTTGGAATTGACCACCCTTCCCTCTGGGTGTTTGTTGGCTGCCTGCAGAAGGACAACGCGGTCGTTGAGACGGACGCCTACAGAGTGACCAACGGTGAGCGGGTCAACAAGCGCATCAAGAAGGCCACTGCCACTCATCAGAAGACGTTGAAGGACATGTGTGTACGGTACGTGAGTGGAGCACTGACCATCGTCCAGTTCATGCAGGGCATCGGACACCACATCCGTGTTAGGCATTGAATGTGAATGACGACTTGTGTTGTTTTTATTATGTGCATTATGTACTATGTATTATGTATTTATTCATTTCAGGTGCCTTGGATAGTTCCACTGTTCATATTATTCATGATATAATTTTAAATTGATGCATAATAAATAATATAATGTTGTTAATTGATGCATAATAAAAGATGTGAAATAAATTTGTATTTTTAAATAAAACCTCCAATTGTCGCACCAAACATAAGAATATAAAAATCTAGCATAAACACTAAATGATTAAATGACGGGAGGGCCAGTGTCCGGAGTGGCAAATTAATGGGGTGGAATATGTCTGGTGTGGCATGTGTCCGGGGTGGCAAATTAGCGGGGTGGCATGTGTCCGGGGTGGCATGTGTCCAGGGTGGAATATGTCCGCCTGAATAAAAATTATCGGGAGGGCTTATGTCCGGTGGGCCATATGTCCGACAGTCCAACATTCCATTAGGCTTTTATCCTTGCACAAGTTTGCAATGAAAACAAAACTGGTATTTTGGGGTTTATATTACAAATATAATTTCTTCAATGTTCATACTCGGGTCCCTTTGAAATATTTAATATAATAATTAATAGGGATGTCAATGGATATCCGGATACTATCCGGATAACCTTATAGATCGGCATTGGCGGCCGGAATCTGGCGCATGTTAATGTTGCAAAATTAAGTTCACATCTAGACGTATCATATCTTACTAAATTACGATACTTCTGTTTTTAAAAACACAATAGTTTTTAATTTATATTGAAAAAAGTATATGCAACAAACGACATCGATTTCTGTTTGTAAATTGTGCATTTTGCTTGTTTTGTGTAGCGTGCAATGTTGTTATGCCTTTCCATTAAAGTACCCCAATTTAACATGTGATTTGCCCAAAGATAAGTGAACAGAACAAGACTTTTATTTTTACCCAAGTATATAACATATAGAATTAGGGCAATATAACAAAGCAAAATTGGATAAGACAGTCTTTCAGGGGTGTGATTTCCTCTTTTTGAATGGCAAGATTGTTTTACAAATTGTTCTGAACTTTATTGGATCTATTTAAAAGTGAATAGTTTAGGTGAACCCAGGAAGGGGTGGTAGGGTATTTTCCTCACCTGAGGTGTTTCCAAAATCACACCCCTGTCTTGTATGTTTTGCTGGTTAGAAATTACTGGTTAACAATGGATTCATTTGATTTCAATAGTTGGTTGGAACATCGATATTTGACATTAATTGGCATTGTTAATTGGTAGAGAACCATCTCTTATCAAAAGGGACGCACCTAATTGGCATAATCGATTGTGACATCTTCTTTGTTTCATAGTCCTGTCAAAGTTAGTGTGGTGTGAAAGCACCACCTGTTGTTTTATGATAATCGTATAGCAGACAAGGGGTGTGTTTATGACACGTCCGCAGTACGAGGTGGAGACAATCTCATTAAAATCAAATCCTAATGCTGTTAGGATCTGAAAACATCGTATAGCAGGTCACGTTTAAATGACCTTCCGAACAATAAAATATCAACCCTACGTCGTCCAATGAAATTGCTTTTTGCACAGCAAGTTTGGCCACGTTTTTTGAAAAGTGATTCATGTCCAGCTGATCCTCGGGAATAAATCATTTACCGTTACTTTTTACATGGATAACAATGGATATAGTGGTACCTTAGGCGACTAAACATTCAAAGTTCAAGAGAATTGCGTGCATAGTTTTTGTGGTTTATATATAAAGTTATACCACAACATTTTGAAGGCAACAATTTGATTGGCTCCTGAAAAGGTCATCTGCACGTGACCCCTAATGCGCAGTCATCAGATCCAGTCAGCGGATAATAGTAGCATCAGACTGGAGAAGATTTTAATGAGATTGTAGGTGGAAACCTCCTGTAGAGGCCTATAGCTGTATTGAGTTGATCAATAATATACATGCAGCAAAGGCGTTTGTATACCTAAACAACACGAAAAATTGATTTTCAATTTTAATACTAATATTCAGTTACTAACTTGGTAACCGGATATTAACATAGTAACCGGATATTTGGATATCCGGATATTCGTTGACATCCCTAATAATTAATAATTATAGGTTTTGCTACTTTTGCATTATAACAGAAACAGAATTGATGTTTACTTATATATGCATATTATACCGTAAAAGACCATGTATAACGCGCGGCCATGTATAATGCGCGGCCATGTATAATGCGCGGCCATGTATCACGCGCACATATTTTTTAATGCAATAAATCTGGAAAAAAAAATTGAATAATTTTTTCAAAGGTTTTAGTAAATAATCACCGCCTTCCGATACAGAGCAAAATCACCCTCATGACGAGGGGGTAGCCTTGATGTCAGAGCAGTTTATTTACACTCACTAAGATAATTATGTGACAATAGCAAAGATATTTCTATGGCAGTGGCAAGGCTGGTTGGACAGTGACAAAGTTTATAATGATCACTGTCAAATGTCCAGTATTTGTAAACAACATGCTTTGTGATTAACATATTTTCATATTCTCAAGTGATCATTATATACTCGGCATACTCAACACCAATTTCTGAGCATGAAAACACAACCACAAACAGGTACGTTTATTCACACATTAATAACAAAGACAACTGTCGAAGCACTTTTGCACCTGTACACATGCAAGTTTTTGACATACCAACAATGGCCCCAAACTGTGTATTGCAATGCAATATAGTAGGTTGATGGTTTTTAATGTTTACAAAATGGCTTCCTTTATTAAATCAGTTATAAAAATAAAGTCTTTGGATACATGATACATAGATGAAAAAAAAACAACAACATTTAAGATATATTTAAAATGGTAATCGTCATTGATATACATATACACTAAACAAATACACAATAGTCTTCGTCCAGAAAAACGGCCCCAAATCCTTGTTGCCACAAAATTTTTTACATAAAAGATGAGGGAGAAAATATGGTCTTTTACAGTAATCTTAGCTAGATGAGATCTATATTTAGTGCTTTAGTACATTGTTATGTGCATTTTATGTGATATTGTTTTATTCCATTTCATTTGTTAAGTCATGTTTACTGGCATCACTTGATCTACATGTATTTATAAAAACATAATTTAACACCGTGGTAATTGTCATTAATGTCTTTGAAGTTAATCTCGTGGATACATTTGAAGTCACACGTTATATTTGGATACATACAAAAATGAACAATAGTTTCTGATAAATACATGTACTGTCCAATATTTCTTTACACTGATATTTGTTTTAGAATGAGAACATTACAAACACAATGTTCTATATTTTAGTAGAACCCATAAATAACCATTCTCAAGAATAAGAGTAAAACACAAACATGGACAAGAACAGCAAAGTTCTTAACACGAAGTCTATTTCCCACTCATTCCAGATTCCATCAACCTGAACACCCCCGTTGTTAACATGTCCACAGGGGACAGGTTCACCTATGTTGACCCCAACCAAAAGCAGATTCTCGAGGACATTCAGGACGCCATTGCCGTAGCAACCAGTGACCTTGGCCTGTTACCAGGGGTCGCGTTCCAGGCCCGGGTGGCTCAGCTGGCGCAGTTGAACTCAGCTCATCAGACAGTGAGTATTATTTGTAGTGTACAACCTGTTTAATACGAGTATTATATACATGTGAGGCGTGTTGTGGGAAAACTGGGCTTAATGCGTGAAGTGCACAGGCTAATCTGGGCCGACACATGCCACCTATAGTGGATTTATGTTCAGAAGAGACTTCCTTGAAACAGAAAATACCATAAAAGCGGAAAGTGTCTCTGCCGACTGCACAGGCTGATCCGGGACTACACTTTACACACATGCATTAAGCCCAGGTTTCCCACGACACCCCTCATATAGCTATTGATTAACTGCCAGAAAATAAGATTCTTTTTCGATGCCAACATACAAATTCATTATTTCTTCTGTAAGCTTGTATTTCTACAACCTAAGAGAGCAGCATGCTTTGTGTTTTTGTTAAGAACTAGATAAGTTTATTATTGATGTAGTACTACTGTAATATTCAAATTAATTTGCTCTGAGACGTTTTTGTATGAAAATAATATGACATTATATAATTATATCAGCTGTATTTAATTCATTTAAGCCATTACTTTTGTTCTTTCTGAACTGTTTCATCTAAAATCAGTTGCATTTTTTTCATGTAAACTCTTATTTTTAAGTGTCCGAAAACATAGATTAATACGGTATGTTTATTCTGTTCACAGATATTTGTCGTTGGTCCTGCGGGCTGTGGGAAGAGCGAGTGCATCAAGACGTTTGCAGTGGCTGAGCGGGAGAGAGGCAAGACTATCAGCGTGCAGACAGTGTTCTCCAAGGCCGTTGAATCCGAGGAACTCATGGGATACTTTGACCCCAAAACTAAGTATGAACATTCAGTTTGCGTACAAAAGTTGCATTGTGGTATTTGTACAATCGCTTTAATCTGTTTGATTATTTGGTTTCTTTCCTGTATTTAAATATTGTTGTTGTTTTTTTTACACATTAATTTTTTATCTGTATGCAACATGACCAGAGATTAATCATTTTTGTGGAATATGCAGTGCTCCATAAAATAAAAAAGAAATGAAAACTGGCATTATGTTGTTGTTGTTTTTTTGTCATTTCTTTGG